>CM010613.1:9904832-10302508 GCA_003430845.1 Xanthoceras sorbifolium | reverse complement strand
GAAATACAAGTTTTTGTTAAAAAATGGGCGTGATGGGATTTTTTTTTTTTAATAAAAGTGGCGATAATTTTTTTGGGTGGTAATAGAGTCACCCTTATTTATTTATTATTAACTTTTTAAGATAAGATAAAATAATTTAATTTGGATTACGCTTGTTCTTGGGCCTTCGCTGGGCCGTACACGTGCAACGGCATGCTACGTGCTGATTACAACGGACAAAAAAAACAAATGGCGACTTGGAGCGCTCAGTGACCAAAAGTAATTGGTTGTCGAAAACCTCGTTCAGAATCCAAAGCTCAAGTTCTTTCTCTCTCTCGCGAATACATCTTAAACGGCCTCTGATTTGGGTAATTTTTTTATTCTTTTACAATTATTATGATATTTTATCATTGTTAATCTTGTTTTCTTGATTTAGGGTTTGTTTTAGGTTGGTGCTGATTATTTTGCTTCTTTTTTTTTTTTTTTGATGAAATTCTTGTTCAATATGTATGAAAAAATTATATTTCGCGTGAATCTTCGTATGATTGTGGTAATTTTTATTATTAATCTTGTTTTGTTTACTTATTTTTTTGCCAAATTTGTTTATGTACGCGGATCAATATTTGGGGATCTTTTTAGGGTTTTGGTGTTTCCTGTATACGCTGTGTTTCTCAAACTTATTTGTTTCATACATTTTGTTAGTTTATATATATATTTTTGCTTTTATAAAATTATGTATATGTTCATAGTCTTGTTGCTATGAGAATATGAACAAAAAATTGGATGCAAAAAGTTGGTGCCCCGCGGATGGTTTCATCTTAGATTTTTGTTGTTTTTCTTTTAAGTGAAAGACAAAATTTACATGAACCTATGATAAGCTTATATGGGCTTCTTTGTTGATACTTATATTCTCTGATTACGTAAACAAGTACTTTACACCTTTGGTTTTGGTGTCAGTGTTTATTGTTTATAGTTTTTGTTATTCAAAGAAATTTACACATTTGATATTGTTGTTGAAGTTTTTGCTGTAAAAGATTGGTTGGAAATAATGGGCGGAGAAAGGGGGAAAAGTGTATCTTCTTGCTAAATCTATAAGACTTAAATATATCCGTAACTGGATTGAAATAAGGAAGAATAATTCAATTAAGGGGACAAATTAACTTCAAGATATTCTGATATAAGAGTATAATGGTCAAATTATGCTTTCTCTTTGCTTTCCTTTTCCTATATGTCCTAGTGTCCTTTAAACCAAAGAAATTAAAGGAAGGATGATGACTCTTCCCTTAATTTCTTTTTTATTCACTATACTCTTCCCCTTCTTGCCCTTTCTCTCTCCCCCATCAAGCATAGTGTTAGCCTTTCTAGTTTGTTTTATTAGTTAAAACTTATTTTGGTGTTCTACCAACTACTGATCTGCTGTTTTTGTCATTTTGATTCATTTTTAATTATTAGATGATATAGTTTTTGTCAAAGAGCAAGGATGCTTATTACTTGGCAGTTCTTTTATGAAAGCCAGGAAAATGTGTATATCATTTCAGTTGAATAGTCTTTTTTCATATAGCTTGTTTTGGGTCCTTATTGGCAACATGAACTAATTAGCTTGAAATGTTGAAGTGAGACAGGCTTGAGTTTTAGACATGGGGAAGAGGAAGTCAAGAGCAAAGCCACCTCCTAAGAAGAGAATGGACAAGCTTGATACTGTTTTTAGTTGTCCATTCTGCAACCATGGAACTGGTGTTGAATGTCGTATGTAAGTGGTTCATTCAATCTTATGTGTTCTCAATATTTTAAAGTCACTAAAGAAACATTTTATTTAGTTGAGATGGGAAGTCACCCAAAACGATGATTACTGCTTCCACTTTACAACTCCACGGTTTTTGCTACTGTGCATGTACTTTGTGTGTGTGCTTAAGTTAAGGGGCAATTTTTAGTTAATGTTAGTGCCCACTTATCCCTGTGTAATTATATCTATATATAACGGCTTATGTAAGTTTCTGATTGGTTTCCTGTTTCAGATTTAAGTTATGTGATTAAAGATTTTGAAAATGGTATCGTGAAATGTACTCCTTAATGGGACGTGTTCTCCTCAAAATAAATGAAGTGAAGAACTGTTCTGACTTGATTGTGTTCACATAATTAAATGTTCATTTTATGCCATTGAAGATAGCAAGACCGACTATACTACGAGTTCCGTTCTCTTTGTATGCTTTCCAAATTTTATGCATCTAGATTATAGATTGATCCTTTTTAAATTGAGTCTTGTTTAGGATTGTTGGGTGTGTATTTCTACATTGCTTTTATGTGGTTATATCTGAAACTAATTAAAGAAATGTTTTGTTGCAGTGACATGAAGAACTTGATTGGTGAGGCTGTATGCAGCATTTGCCAGGAGAGTTTTAGCACAACCATTACAGGTTTTGGTTATACAATTTGTTATTTTGGACTGTTAGGTGTGAATGATCCAAAATTCTAGATAATCAAGATTCTTAGCTTGTAATGGCTTCCCCAGATCTTTTTGTCATAAATGCCAGATCGTATGCGTGCGTATTTCTATGATATCGTGATAAGTTACATAGAAGGCATTAACTTTTTCTATAAGGCATCATTGCAGCTTTTAGACCATGGAACTTAAAAAATGCTGTATCTGGGCCAGCTGGAAACAGCTGATGTTACTATCAATAAGAATACAGAGTTTTTTGAAATTATATTTACATATCAAAATGAGTAAAGAAAGGACTTGCTTTAGTAATCTCATATGTAGGCTAGAAGAAATGCATTGAAACTGGCTTTGCAGGTTCCATATTCAGCTCTCTGCTTCTCTAGTCATTGTGAATGTGATATTGTGCCTAGGTGTTTTGTGGATGATGCCATAGTAATGTTGGAATGATTTTTTCGTGCTAGAAGAAAAAGAGTATAGAATATGATGACATATATTATCTAGGTAAGAAGATGAAAATGAAGGATAGAATATGATGACATTGTATTGTCCAAGGTAAATAGATCTTGTGGGTTGTGACTGACCTAACTCTTTGATTAGAGTCTGACCGCTTGATATCTCAGTCTTTTGCCTCCTTCAAATGGGCTTTAACAACAGGAATGAGAAATCAAAGACATGCCACACTTTTATAAGTTTCAGAGTAGAATTGAGATCAGTTTAATAGATATATATTGGATAGGAGGGCCTGGAGTGCTTCCATTCTTGTCTAGCAGCTCTCGGCTTCCCTGCCACACGTTTTAGTGGCTGTATGCTTACGATTCCCTTTGGGAGTTGAAATGTTCTTAAAGATTATGGGTCTGAAAGTGTGATTTTTGAATGTATGGCCTTTTATTGTCAACTTTTGGGGAATAAAACCTTTTTAATCTTTATTTGTTTTGACTTCATTGCTGTTTTTGGAAATTCTATCTACATTATAACCAGAGTTGAACTAACTTCCCTCTTGTTCTGTTTTTCAGCTTTAACTGAACCCATCGACATGTAAGTTGAAATTTTTGACTTATCTGTGAAAAAGAATAATCTAATTATGATTTCTATATATCTGACCAAGGATTGATTGATTTGCAGATATAGTGAATGGATTGATGAATGTGAACGGGTCAACAATATCGAAGACGATGGTGCTTAGGAAGCATATCCAGTAATAACCCCAATCAAGGGTGACATTATCGAATGAGTTGGTTGTGTAGTACATAATGATGTGTTGAATGTAAAGTAGCAAAGCTCAGTTGGATAACATACATGCATGTCTTTTCATACAAATTATGGATGATTCGTCTTTAACGCGATCATTTGATAAAAGCACAAATTACCATTATTATTGCATCTTCGGTGGTTTGCTTTGATCTTGATATGTTAGTAGTTACATTTGATAAATTCATGTTCTTTATCTTTTTTTGGTAACAGGGGGGTTAAAAAAAACCCAGAAAACAGAAAAGGAAACTTACACAGCAGAGAACTGCCTAGCAGAGGCTAAGTCTAACATGTCTTCAGAGAGAATTTTTGCAGTAGAAGGAGGCGGATCTGTAAAAACCATCAGCCCCAAACTCAAACACTGCCCTAACAAAGCCAAATTGTCAAATTGTCAGCCATACGGTTGCATTCTCTATAAACATGCTTCAATCTGCAACACCAACTGCCCTTCAAAAATAATTGGCAGCTGTAAATAAGATCATAGAGAGGGTGATTGGCAGGGCAGTACAGAAGAAGATCAACAGTAGACTTGGAGTCAAGACTCCAGAAGAATTTGCTTGTAACCTGCAGACCAAGCCAGCCGCAAACCTTCTAACACTCCTCATAGCTCAGCCTCTAACACACTACCAACACCCCTATTAACAGCAAAACCAGTCAATCACAACTTGTTATGGTCCCTCGGGACTCCTCCAGCAGAAATGCAACCAGAATCATTGCATCTACTCCCACCCATCAGTATTCAATTTTATCCAGCCCCTAACAGGAGGCTCCCAGGCAAACCATTTAGTGACACAAGAAATAGCTACCTGATCATTAGCATTAGCTTGTAACCAATCCTTCAAGAACCTAATGATAACAAAATTAGGCCTTAAAGGGAGAGTAAAACTAGGATCAAAAACAGTCTTACATCTCCATTTCCAAATGAACCAAATTGTTAGAATAAACATCAAGTACTCAGGACCTAACTCCAAACAACTCCTATTGTTTTTCATATTAACAGCCAACCAATCATCAAAATCTAGGGCCACATCAAAACTGAAATCAAAGCCACAAAAGCTTTTCCAGATCCGTATAGACACAGGACAATCACGCAAGAGGTGGTTAAGATTCTCACAAGCACTGTCGTATTTAGGACAGACAACATCAAGAGAAAGACCTCTAGTAGTTCTGTGAAGATTGGTAAGAATCTTACCAAGCAGCAGCACATAAAGCACTAAACTTTAGGCAGAAGTCTCAGTTTCCATAAAAAATTCCAACCCCAATGAGAGCTGCCCTGGTCTTCAAAGATGGAAGCATATGCATTTTTAACAGAGAAGTCACTATTAGAGCTCAAACCCCAAATTGGTTTATCCGCCACATCAAGACTCCTGCCAACATGCATACTCATAATAACATTAACCACTTCCACAGGGAGGACGACAGAAAGCTTGGTAACATCCCAATCATTATCACACATGTAAGAACTGACTTTATTAAACTTTGAAGTCTCGTCCAAACTAATCTTGCTATGGTGCAGAAAAGGGCCAAATTCAGGCAGCCATTTATCAAGCCAAAACAGCACACTATCACCACAACCAGCCCTTCAAATAAGACCCTCAAACAGAAGCTTAGCACCATAAACCACACTTCTCCAAGTACTCCAGCTAACACTAACATGGTCATGAATACAATTAGTCAAAGAATCATTCTTGAGGTATTTATGCTGAAGTAGCTCACCCCACAAACCATCTTCATTATGCAGCAACCTCCACCCAGCCTTAGCAAGGAGCGCTTGGTTCATAAACTTCATCTTTTTAATCCCCAAGCCTCCTTTACACTTAGGCAAGCAAACTGTCTCCTACTTAACCAGATGCACAGCCTTTTTCTCATTCGAATCTCCCTACAAAAATCTCTATTAAGCTTATCTAGCTTATCACAAAGATCACTATGAAGTTTAGAAGATTGCATCGTATAAATAGGTATAGAAGTAGAAACTGAATTAACGAGGGTAAACCTACCAGCCAAGGAGAGGGAGACACTCTTCCAAGAAGCCAATTCGCTCTGAATCTTATCAACAATCTCACTATAGGTTTGCCTTGAGACTCTACTATGGATAAGGGGAACACCAAGGTACTTCCCAAGGTTACTAGTGAGGGGGGAATCACAAACAGTAGCAATATTTTTAGCAAGCACACTAGAAATGTTAGGGGAACAAAATACTCTAGATTTACTAAAACTAACCATATCCCCAGAGATGTCACAGAACAAGTCTAAGCAATTCTTCATCATTGTAGTTTGGAGCACATTAGCTTTACCAAACAAAATAAGATCATCTGCAAAAAATAAATGCGAGATGAGAGGACCACCTCTAGAGACTTTGATAGCACTCCAAACACCCTCCTCTAATTTCTGATTAATAAGATGCAAAAGCTTATTCATGCAAATGACAAACAAATACGGCGACAAAGGGTCCCCTGTCTTATACCACACCCAGGCCTGAAGCTCTAAGAGATTTCCCTATTCATCACAACCTTATAGTTGACATTAAAGACACAATGCATGATCAGCTCCCTAATCTTACCTACAATACCAGCCTCATCAAGGACAAATTTGATAAAACCCCATTGTAGCTTGCCATAGGCCTTAGCAAGGTTAATTTTCCATGCAAAGAACCCACATTTCCCTTTCATATTACGAAGCTTTTGAAGCACTTCTTGAGTAATCACAATGTTGTCCTGAATTTGCTTTCCAGAGACAAAAGCCACTTGATTAGGACTAATAAGCTGTGGGAGTAAGGGTCTAAGTCTTTGGACAAGAATCTTACTAATCACCTTAAAAGTGGTGTTACAAAAACTTATAGACCGAAGACTAGACATATCAAGCGGACTAGCAATCTTAGGGATAAGAGCAATTAAAGTGTGATTCAAACCAAGAGGGAGAGAACCAGATTGAAGACTGCCCACTGCCAGCTTAAGCAAATCCTGCTTACAAGTCTGCCAATGCTTGTGACAAAATACAGTAGGGTAGCCATCAGGGCCAGGGGCCTTTAACCCTCTAATGCCGAACAAACCAGCCTTAACCTCTACTCCTTGAATATCAGAGTTCAAGGCACGACACTCCTTAGCAGAATCCCTCGAGAACATCAAAGGCAACTCACAATAGTTACTGTTTCCTCGCCTAACAGCAAACAAGTTATGGAAATAACACACATCCACTTCCCGCATAGCCTTAGAATTACAAATCCGCACCCCATTCTTATTATTGATACCCTCTAATTTGTTGTATCTTCTCCTCACAAGGGTTGAAAGGTGAAAGAACTTAGTGGTTCTATCACTTTCCTTCAACAAAGAATTTCTGGATTTTTGGATCTAAAACACTTCTTCCTGATTCAGAACATCACTATACTCCTTCAACAGCTACTCCTCAAAGGCAACCAACCTAACAACAAAGCCCCTACTCAAACAATTTTGAATACCTTGAATCCTAGCAAGTCTCCTCTTCTTAAAAAAAATATTACCAAACTGCTCTGTATTCTAAACTTTCAGCATATCAGTAAGGTTAAACACCTTATCCATAATACTACCATCCTGCTTATTCCAAGTAGTTTTAATAAAATCAGCAAAGCTTTATACTGAAACAACATAGCTTCAAAACGGAAAGGCTTAAGCTTATTGTTAGGAACAAAACCACTCTTAAGCTGAAGACGCAGAGGGCAATGATCAGACAAGATTCTAGGGAGATGCTTAACAAAGCCATCTGGAAATCTCACCCTCCATTTCATAGATCAAACAACCCTGTCTAGTCTCTCTCAACTCTCCTCACCAACACCTCTTCTAGCCATCCAGGTAATTTAGGGCCAATATAACTAAAATCCGCCATATTATTATGAGATAACCAATCAGTAAACCCACCGTTAGAAAAGTTAGGCATTCCTCCTCTTTTCTCAGCACTACTAGCAATCGCATTAAAGTCACGTAATACTAACTAAGGCCCTTTAAAGAAACTAGCCCCACAGTTTCTTTCTATTGCCAGTAATAGGGCTGTCATAAACAACTGTGAGAAACCAAGAACTGTTCTCTCCCACCACAATGGCCATGATAGTTTGCTTAGAGCTAGCAATAACATATAGCTTAACCTTCCTGCTATTCCAAAGCAACCAAATCTTCCCAGAAAAACCATCAGCTTCAACCAAGTAATTATCAGAGAAACCAAGTCTCCTAATAACCTTATGAACCCTCCTACCACAAATCCTAGGCTCAAGAATAACAAGAATATCAAATTTATGCATACAATGCAAATCACAAATAGATTTAGCAAAACATCTCTTTCCTGCACCCCTTACATTCCAAGTATAGGTCATTATAAAAAATAAAAGGAGATGAACCAGAATCAACAACATTATTCAGTGATAGTAACCATTACCTCCTTCAAATTAGAGGCAACAACAGCAACATCAACATCAACATTCCTATCACCAACTGGAACACCCTCAACACAAGGAGCCTGTCCACTGTCAACCTTCAGATGATTTTCTTTACCCTGGCTAAGAACTTTCTCTCTGTTCTTGGCAGTAATAACATCACGATGGAGCTGTTGAAGAACACTAGTTTCTTCCATAACATCAATAGGAACTGGATGGATGGCCAGCGGGATTTTACCCTTATTCTTGCCACCACCCTTATTCTTTTTCATAGTCTCTTCTTTAATATTAACTCCTGTGGCAATCCCATTCATAATCTTCTTGGTGACTTTGGAACCTGAGCATAGACTTCCTTCAGTATTGGTAATCTCAAACAAGGCCCTTGGTTTGCTAATATTCAAATTAGACTACTAGTACTGCTCTGACTCTTACTAATTTCCTCCAACAGAATATCAACATCACCCTCCAGCACCTGGAATCGAGAGCCCTCAGTCCCCTATGAGCCAAACTTAGCAGAATTCACTCTAGATTTACCATTTTATCAGACACCTTACTTGGAGCAACAACTCCACTCTTAGCCACAACACTGGTCCCTGCATTGTCACCTCTACTAGACTTAGGATACCCTCTAGACTTACCATCCTTAGAGTTAGGCAATTTCACATTATTTGCCTGAGTCTTGAGTGGGCCATGAGTCTTCGTATTATTAGCATTACTAGGCACTCTCGCAACATTGCTAGTATGACCACCGCCCCTCTTCCAAATTTTTTTATAAGAAACATAAAGCCAAGGGCCATAGCACTCACCCTTAACAGGCACATTTGCCTCCATATTAACCCTGCTATCTTCCTTAGGCTCTGCCACCCCTTCCATACAGAAATCCTTGTTATGCCTCAACCTCTCACACTTAAAGCAAATTGAACCAAGACTCTCATACTCAACTTTGATAAACCTTTCATAAATATCAAGAATGCCTTTAAGAGGCTGAGAGATGTCGATTTCAACACAAATACGAGCAAACCTTCCCTGAGCTTGAGTCTCTGTAATTGGATCCACCTTGCACATGGAATCTAGTAGCTCTCCTATCTTCCAAAGCAGCTTTGAGTGAGTCCATTCCATTGGCAACTTAGATAGCCGAACCCAAATAGGCATACATTGAATCATCTGCTTACCTGGGACAAAATTAGGCTTCCACTTCTGAGCAACCACATGCTGGTTGGCAATAACCCAAGAACCTCCAGTCAGAATCGCCTCCAGATCATCTTTGAATTGGAATCTTGCTACAAAATAGCCATTCTCAAGATCAGTAAATTGCCACTGACCTATGAGAGACCATTTCTGCTGTAGCTTTTGGATCATGAAATTGAGGGTGTGAGATCGTCCCATACACTTCAGAATTAGAGCATTCCCCCAGGGCTTCTGCAACTTCTCCTTAAGCTCAGCAAACATCCTTATGGAAGACCCATACGAACCCTCCACATATGTGACATCATATTGCCCAATGTTTAATTTCTCTTTAAGAGCACCAAACTCAGACCAGGAGCTGGGAGTACCCATGATCTTAGCTTTAAAACTAGCACCCATTGGCTTCCTAGGTATTTCGCAATCACCATCAAATCGAGCTCTTTTAGAGTTGAAATTACTATTAGGTTGCAGATTGGTTGCCTCCTCCATTACAACCGGCGGTTCTTCGGCAGAGAACACGAAGACATCTTCCATTTCCATAGCAGCACTCCAGAAAACCAGAAAAAAGAACCCACAAAAGCGGCGGCGCGTAAAGTAAAAAACCCAACCCACAGAACTTCTACATGGCACGCGCAAGCGCGTACAAAAGAGTATACGTGGCGCGAGGTTTTTTTTTTTCATGCTCTTTATTTTTGCGTATGATATTGAAAGGTAAATTTTTTGGAACCCTCAGTTATATTGCGATACTCTTTGATTCTGGAAATGATTTCTTTTTAAGTTGGTGGAGTAAGTCTTTAATTTTTGGGAAATTTTCATATAAAATCCCTTCTTTCTCATTTTATTTATAATAGAAAATAGATTTTTTTTTCTTTTAGGAATGTTGTGGTACCGGCCTTCTGGTTTGGATTTATGGTTCTCGACTTTTGGTTGTGTTGATGTACTTTCTGGATTTGTTTAAATTTTGCATGAGCTTCATTAACATTTTGAATTTTTTCTTGCAGATTTATTTTAGGTAATTTATATTTTGTCCCCTGACGTTTTGTAGATTAGACGTTTTTTCCTCTGTATTTTTAGCATTAAATATTTTTCCTCCTACCGTTATAAAACCGTTTAAAAAGTTATTTGACAGTTAGATTTTAAGGGTAAATTGGTAAATGAATAAACAAAATGAGATAAAAAAAATCTTTATTAAAAGAGTTAAAAAATAAAACAATAAAATAATAAAAAATCACTTTTTTACCCTCTATTCTCTCTATTTTTTCTCTCCACTAATTTTTTCACTGTCTCTCACCTTATCTTCTCTCTCCGTTTATCTTACCCCCTTTCTCTTTCTTTCCTTTTCTTCATCCTTTTCTCTCTCTAATTTCTGTGTCTCTCTTTAAATTCTAGAACTCTTCTCTCTCTCTCTCTCTCTCTCTCTCTCTCTCTCTCATGGAAGGGAAGAATGCATATTAGGTGGTGGGATGGTGCTGGGTTTGTTTGGATGTTGGTTTGTGTGGGTGTTTGGCTTAGAGTGGTTGATTAAAAAAAATGAAAAAAATTAAAGCAAAAAATACATATTCAGTGGTGGTGGGTAGTGTTTGGGTGTTTAAATTTGAATTATATTTGAATTGTTGAGAAAATAAATTGAAAAAAAAAAATTTGTTGTGTTTGAGTTAATGATGATGATATTGATAATAATGATGATGGAGGAGAAGAGATAGAATATTAGATTTGTATGGTGATGATGATAATGGAGAAGAGATGATTAGATTTTTATTATTTTACTTTAAATATTTATTAAATAACTTTTAATATAATTTTTTTAGTTATTTACTTATTTAACCCACGTTTTGATTTTTATCTAAATATTTTTAGGGATAAATGTGTATTTTGATTTTCCTTCAATTAATGATAGAAGGGTATTTGGGTTTTTATACAACTTTTTACTGTTAAAAAACTAATTTTTTAACGGTCAAGGGGTGAGGGGAAATGTCTAATACTGAAAACACATGGGAAAAACGTCTAATCTGCCGAACGTCAAGGGAGAAAATATAAATGACCTTTTATTTTATAATATTGTTACTATTGTATGTTTTATAGATTTTTTAATTTTAAATATAAAATAATTTATTTTTGTGATAAATATATTAATAGGTCAAACAGATTATTTTTATGGGTTAAACGTGTCGTTTAAACATATCGTTTGACACAACATATATAACACGTATAATAAATGGGTTAGGCATTTCATGTTCGTATTTACCAATATTTAGTCATGTCGTGTGCGGGTTTAAGGGGTCTGACCAGTTTAATAATTGGGTCGTGTTCGAGTTAATCCCGACCCTATCCACCAACCCAAATTGCTACCTCTAGGTTTGGGTTTGGGTTTGGGTTTTTTTGGTTGGTTGATTGTTGAGAAAATGAAAGTTCTTATGAGGAAGTGATTGGTTAGGTTTGTTTAGGTGTTCAAAAAGTGAGATTTAGTTTTATGTTTGGTTGTTCAGGAAATAAGACTTTTGATGAGAAAGTGATTGGGTAGGTTTGTTTGGCTGTTGAGAAAGTGAGAAAATATGTGTTTTTTTTTAATTTTTAATTTTTGATTATTATTATTTAAAAATTCTAAGGATAAAATAGTCATTTTTTCCTACATTGAAGGGTAAATATATCTTTTACTTATTAAATTTAAAGAAATTAACGGCGGGGAGGATTTTGGTTAAAAATGAAATTAGTGGCCAATAAGTTAAACTGCAGGAGAATTTTAATTATTTCCCTTATTCAATTACTAATCCCATGGCATTAAGTTTTTTAGTATGGAGAATTTTATCGGTTCAAAACTGACGGTTCGGTTCGAACCGTTTAAACCGGGGCCAACCCTAGTTACATGGTGTAACTAATAAGAAATTTAAGAAGAGAAAGAAAAAGAAAAGTTAATAAGAGTATTGATTTGTATAATGGTAATGTTTATTAAAACTTATAGAAATTTAGTTATAAAAATCTCATACGTAAATAAAGAATTAAATTCTTGTTGGACAATAAACTTAATTCTCTTTCTCATCTTAGTAATTAAATTTTATTTCTTTTTTTTTAAAAAATAAATCATTTATTTTTGTTTTAAGTATTCCCAATTAATAGGGGGATTATCATTTTGGCCCCTAAATTTTGGAGAATTATCAGTTTTTTAAATGAGTTATGGTTAATGGTACACTTGGTTCTTAACTTTTAGAAAATATATCAATTTGGTCCCTCTGTTAGTCAACCGTTAGTCAAACTTAATGGTTCCAAGGGTATTTTCGTCTTTAAACCTATCAATAACTCAACAGTAAATTTTTTAGTAAAATGACATATTTATCTCTAGTTAAAAATTTAAAATAAATTAAATTAAAAAAATTAAAAATTTTAAAATGATCTTCTATAGATCTCCACCATATTCATTTTTAATTTTTTTAAAAACAAAATTTTTTTTAAAAAAATTATATTTTCACTTTAATTTTTTTTTAAAATTTTAATATAATATTCACTGTTCATCAAGATTGATGGACGATGAAGATCCATTAAAAAATATTTTTTAAATATTTAAATGAAATGACCATATTACCCTTCTATTTATTAATAATTATTTTAAAATTTTGAGATTAAAATTGTCATTTAACTCATTTAAATAGTATTAAGGGAAAAACTGTCTTTTTATCAATTTTGTCAAGGTTAACTGACAGAAATTTAGTCAGAGGAATCAAATTGATACATTTTCTAAAAATTAAGGACCAAATATACTATTAACCATCACTCATTTAAAAAAGTGATAATTTTTCAAAATTTAGGGGAAAAATGATAATCCCCCTAATTAATATTCTCACATGTGATATGTTGACTTCTTCTCTGTCCACTAAAACTCTTCTGTCTTTTATTTTCCTTCTAAATTAGTAGGCTCAACACTAATATAATAATATCAGTGCTGGCAGTTAAAATCCCTATGACATGACGTGTTAATATCATTTTAAAACTTTAAAGTTAATTTTTAAACCAATAATGTTGCTCAAATTATCTTCCTAAATTCATTCTCAAATAATTTACTATATGAGTTGAAATTAATATATAATTGGCCACTAATTTCATTATTAACATAGCAATTGTAAAACACACATGTCATGTAATATCATTTGGACAAATAATTAGGAATTTGGTCAACTTTCAAAATTATATTGAACATCAATTCTTCAAATCAAATCAAGAACCCATGTAGCAAAACACAGAAAATCAAAGAAAAACCTCTATATTCAAGCGAACTTTGAGGTGCCTCCACAGTGTTAGCCACACCATGACTCCACTCTCGCCCAAGCCCTAACCCAAACCACCTCTCCTGGATTTATGTCACCAAAGCGCAACCTCCTCTACTCTGTTAGCCACACCCCAGTTTTTAAACTAAAAATTATCGAAATACATGCTCAATCACTCACGATTACCACAAACATATTTACATTATTAGATCGGTGGAGGAAGCCATGAATGGAGATGGTGAAGGAGACTAGTGGAGAGGTTGGTGTCCACCGTGATTTTTAAAAGAGCTAATTGCACCCACATCCTCTGAGGTTTTAGTCAATTACAAGCGAAATCAACTTTATCGTTTATTGACAATGACCTTCCATGCTGTTAGTTGACTTCCTTTAGATTTAACTGTTGACCAACTTCAACCGTTAAAATAATCCAAAATACCCCAAAAAATAATATTTTCTATTTATTAAATAAAAAAAATAAGATTAAATCTCCACCGTCCATCTCAGGTGAGATGGACGGTAGAGATTGTTTCTTTAAAAAAAATTATTATAAAAATTAAATTCAGATCTCTACCGTCCATCTTTGAATAGACGGTGAATATCTAAAATTTATTTTTTATTTTTTAAAAAATAATTTTATTTTATTTTTAAAAAAAAATGAATTTGAATGTGGAGATTCAATCTCCAGATTGGATCTCCACCGTTCCATAATCAGATGGACGGTGGAGATCCAATCTCTCCAAAAAAAAAAAATGGAAACAACTTGCTGGAGATCCAACCATGGCTGGATCTCCAGCGATGAACCCAAAAGGGTTCGTCAACGATCTGGGTTCGCCTTCGAAGGGGAACCCAGATCTAGGAATTTAAAAAAAAAATGAAAATAGGATGAAGAACCTAGTTTCTGGGTTCTTCGAACGAACCTAGAAGGGTTCGACGAACCCTTCTGGGTTTGTCAACAATCTGGGTTTGCCTTCAAAAGAGAATCAGATCTAGAAATAAAAAATAAAAAATAAACAAAAAAAGGGAATGAAGAACTTAGATCTGGGTTCGCCTAAGGTGAACCAAGATTTTAGAAATGTTTTTTAAAAAAAAAGGAAACGAAGAACCAAGAACTGGGTTCTTCAATGAACCCAGATCTGGGTTCCTCTATGAACCAGCTCTGGGTTCATATAGGAACCCAGTTTCTCGGTTCCTCTAAGAACCTAGAAAGGGTTCCTCAAACGAACCCATCTGTGTTACTCAAAGAACCCATTCTGGGTTCTTTGATTCCTCGATTCGAAGAATCGAAGAACCCAGATCTGGGTTCTTCAATTCTTCGAAGATCTTCGAAGTTCCAAAATTTTTTTTTTTGGAGATCTAATCTCCATTAATTATAATTAATTTTTTTTAATTATTTTTTAAATAAATCCTAACCGTCAGTTATTTTAAAGATGGAGGGATGAGATTTTTTTCTTAATTTTTTAATTTTTATTTAATAAAATAAAATTTAAAAAGTCTGAAAAGATAAAAATACCCCTGACCCTGTTAAGTTTGACTAAAGTCAACTAACGGCAGAGGAAGTCGTTGTCAATAAACGATAAAGTTGATTCCGTTTGTAGTTGGCAAAACCTCAGGAATTGTGGGTGCAATTAGCTCTTTTTAAAAATATAAATATATTATGTTAACTATATCAGTCCATTGAAATTTCTATATGTTAGCATGTTACTAACTTATTTTATTATTATGATAAAATTAAATCATTTAAGTTGTTTTGGCGAACTATTATATATAATATTTGACTTAATCTTTTAGTAGTTTATAAATAATGTAGAGCTAATTGCATCGATCTCCCTTGAGGTTTTGCCAACTATAAGCAGAGTCAACTTTATCGTTTATTAACAAACACCTCTCCTGCCCTTAGTAAAATTTGGTCAAATATAACAGTTGACAATATAAGGTTTTTGTCAAAAAATCAAAAAGTTGACTAACGGGAGGGGAGGTCTTTGTTAATAAACCAAAAAGTTGACTCCATCTGTAATCGAGCAAACCTTAGGGGAGGTAAACATTATTTACTCAATAATGTATTTGTGAATTTTTTAAAAAAAAAACATATTGTCAACATATTCTTTAATCTTGAAAGTACTAAAATTGAATTTCTTTTTTGTAGTTTCATAAAAAATAATATCCTAAAAATTACATCCAAGTAGCTTTGTTAACTACTAAGTACTATCAAAATACTTAAAGTCTATGTAAAGTCATAAATAGAGAAAAAAGATAGTGTATATTCAGATTCTACCATTCTACATTTTTTTTTAACTTTAAGCACTCCTTTTCTTGATTATAATATTGTATTTTTTTATTTGGGTATTTTATCAATAATATTTATTAGCTTCGTAGGTATAATGGGTTGGATAATGGTTACTTTTTTTTTAATTATTATTTTTTAATATTATGTTTAATAATAAATGATAATAAAAGTTGTTAATAATATTCTTTTTAAATAATTTATTAATTGTATTTAAAAGCATTTTAGGGGAATGAAAGAGAAATTGAGAGGTTTGATATTTATATTTCTCAATTAAAAATTTATAAAAGTCTAATATTTTTAAAAGTGTACGAAAATGATTGACATTTGAATATCTCACAACTTTATAAAGTTTTAACAATCTAGATTAAATATACTGAAAATTTTAATTTTATAAAAAAAAAAAATTTAAGTATTTAAATAACTCGATGGAACAACAAGGTGGAGCAACGTCGAATCCGAGTCCGACGAATATGGGCGAGAATTCTCCATCATTTCGCAGGGAGGGTTTGGTGCAGCAGAATCAGATAGATGAGAGTCCTCATGGTACTCTGCCACAAGTTCCAGCAACCAAAACAGCTGCAACGTCAGATAGGCCGGCAGTTAAGCAAAATTTGGAGGGTTCTGATGAGGTTCCCACCCTTCCTAAGCCACCCTTAACGGAGAATTCGGGGGGGACAGTCTGCTAAAAAATTTGGTGGTCGCGCTTGAAGATGATCCTCTTCCAGCAGGGGCACCTGCCACAGTTTCAAGTAGACAGAGTGGTTATGCACACTAACGTTGTATGACAAAGGAGGCAGTATATGGCTCTGATTTTTTTTTTTTTTTTTGCATAGATGTTGATTTTATAAATAATGTGCTGACTCATCCTTCCACTACTAGTTCAAGTAACATGAGTCTAATTCAGAAGGTTAAATAACCCAACAAAAAGATGGAGAATTCAGTTGCACACTTTGGAAAGGAAATGGAAATAGCACAAGGTAAAAAATCAAAGTGGAAGCGGCTTGCCAGAGCGGTTAAACCGGGTCATGGGGAGTCAACAGGTGGTATTGTTCTGGGGAAAAAAGTGGCTGAACATGATACGGATGGTGATCATATGAGTGGAAAGAAAGTTTGCATGGAGGAAGCAAGTAATAATTCGATTAAAGAGATATTGGCGGGTCCTGGTCCCTAGACCTGTCGAAAGCTATGAAAACCTTATTCTGAAACCTGCGAGGTATGGGGAACACTCGTATGTTCCATGTCCTGCACACGCAGGAGCATAAACTAGAAATTGTGTTCCTCTCTGAAACAATTTCTGATCACGTTCACATAGAGAGAATTCGGGTTCAATTGGGCTTTACTGGGAAACTAGTTGTCGATAGAAAAGGTAGGAGTAGTGGTTTATGTTTGTTTTGGTCAAGTGTGGTGGATTTTACGTTGCTTTCGTATTCTCGGTTTCATATAGATGTTCAAGTGTGTTCTCATTCGAATAAACTGTGGCATCTTACGGGTTTTTATGGCCACCCGGATTCTAGTCAACAGATTCATACGTGGACCCTTTTACGACGTCTTCATGGCCTTTCCTATAATACTCCCTGACCCGACCCGTCTGGATCGACCCAGGAAGCGTTACCGGGTTTTCAAATACTTTCTTAATTCTTTTTATAAACTAAAAACCATATAAAATTGTAATTTCAAAATATTTTTCTAGTGAGCCCATCAAACTTTGTTTTCAAAAATTTTGGCAGAGTTTCCTCTGTTTTTCTGATTTCCCAAAATCTGTTTCAAATAAAACTCAAATCAAATAATTTCACAACAACACTTCAAATATCTTTCAATCAAGCCGTTTAGTGCGACTTTCCAACAGTTGTAAAATAAAATAATTCATAATTCATTTATGTACAAACCTTTAAAAAAACAAAAACAAATAGAAATCATAAAATTACTTACAAAACGTAAAATTTACAGATTTCTGTATATGCATGCTTACTGAATATAACATACAAAACTACATAACTACCCAATAAATGTGGTGACTCTGAACTCTTCAATCTGCAGGTACCTCCTCTCTAATCTTTTTCTGCCTCGGTATCCCTGTGACCTACGCGCGATAAAAACCGACGCGCTAAGCATATAGCTTAGTGGGTGTACACTAAACTCATTTATAAAAATTATAAATAACTTTTCATAATAAAATATCACAATGTTATCATATCTAAACATGATTTACAGAAATAAAACTGATGAAATGAATTCAATAGAAACAACTCAACTCAATACAATTAATAATCAATACAAAACCAAATCATGAATTCTTTTGTAAACATTTCTTTTTAAAGCAATCTCAATTCTGGCCCTCTGGAATATGGGTCGTTCGACCACAGTGGCTGTCTGTCGAATATAACTCCCACCCTAGGACGAATTCTAAGGGTAGTACGTATCTCCCTACCCTAGAACCGAGGGTTCGGGCCCTAGAGAGGTACATAGCGCCCTATCCCAGGACGAATCCTTAGGAAGGTACGTGTCTCCCTACCCCAGGACGAATCCGTGAGGAGGTACGTGTCTCCCTACCTCTGGACGAATCCATAAAGAGGTACATAATAAATCATCAATATCAACATCAATGTCGGTGCAGTACTGCTAAATGAACCCAGCTGGCATATCAACCTCCGATATCCATTTCTATGTCTACGTATCCTAGGGCCGTTTCACAATGTCAGATACTCAATTTTCTTTTCAACTAACATTCATCAATTCCATAATACTGATATTCATAAAACAATAATCATAACGTATTCGAAATCATTCAATATCGCAAATCATGATACTTTTCAAAATCGGAAATAAATTCAAATCAAATCGTATAAAGAAATTCATAACATTTATATTAAAACATTCATTTTTCTTTCGAATTCAACAATAAAATATCCAAAACAATTCTAGTAATTCAAACAATATTCTTATACAATTTCTTGAGAATCGAAATAAATCAATACAATTCAAATCGAACACTATATCAATATTTATCCATCAGAATATTTAAATAAATTTGCATTCAAATCAAAAACACATCAGAAAACCATAAAAATTTCAAAGACGAGTGTACACCAACCTGAATACCGTTTATACACCTTTTTCCTTCTGGGTTTTTCCCTTTTTTATTTTCTTTTCTCTTTCTTTTTCTCTTTCCTTTTTCTTTCCTTTTCTTCTTCTCTTCTTTTCTTCTTTCTCTTCTCTTCTTCTTCTTCTTTTCTTCTTCTCTCTCTTCCTTTCTCTCTCTCTTTTTCTTTCTCTCCTTTCTTTCTTTTCTTTCTTTCTTTTCTGCCCTTTCCCGTTTTCTGCTTCTTCTTTTCTGCTTGGCTTCCTCGAGAAGCTTTCTTTTTTTATACAAATTCAGTCATCGCGATCTGTGGTCGCGCCACCTGGTCGCGGTACTTACTGGAAAAGTTCCACCGCTTTCATCGCGATCACTCATCGCGGTAACATGGTCGTGCTGGTGGTCGCGTTGCTCACTGCCAGAATTTGACATTTTCACGGCGAGCTAGTCAGCGCGATCTATGGTCGCGGTGCTCACTGCCAAAAATCACCCTTTTTCACCGCGAGCAGCTCATCGCGATCTCTGGTCACGGTGAGGGGTCACGGTACTCACTGCCCTATTTTCACCCTTCTCTTCATGCATCATTTTTGGACCGTTTCATCTTGTCTACCTACATTTAATTACGTTTTACACCCCTCTAATCATAAATTTTTTTATATCCACACACTCAAAATTAATTATTAAAAATTAGGGATATTACATTTCCTCTCTTCTGTGGGTGTGCAGAGGGGACTGCAATGAGATCCTTGGTGATAGTGAAAAAAGTTATGGCAATGCTCGATCTTGTGTTCAAATTAGCAATTTTCGTGAGGCGCTTGATGATTGAAATGAATGATTTGGGTTTTCAGGGACCTCCATTCACATGGTGTAATGGCAGAGGAGGCATGGGATTTGTTCAGGAGCGACTTGATCGGTGTGTAAGTAATGTTGATTGGTCTTTAACGTTGATCACGTTTTCCTCTGAAGCTTCAGCTTTACGCATAAGACAAAAAGCAGATGAGCTGTTATAAAAGAAAAACGTGAGAAAACAAAAAGCAGGTGAAGATCTATTGTGCTGAGCTCAGGGACCTCCATTCACATTTTCCTTTTATCACGTCTTCCTTTTTGTTACGCCTTTTTATACCCGTAAGTATGCGGGATCGGTACAAGTAATAAAGAATGAGTAAATTATCATCTTCACAGAGATATTTAGGTGTTGAGTATTAAAATTCACTAAGTCTTTATCTATTTGGACAATCAGAAAGTTTGTATGAAGAAAATTAAAGATGTAAATATCACAAACATAAAAAAAGCAAAAGTGAGAAAACACGGACCAATATGAGAGATTAGTTAGGGTATTTGAATTCACTTAATCCATCCAATTGAATTTCATGAAAGCACATTATTGCAATTTAATTATCAATGTTGATAATCGTGTTTATCTAGATTATCCAAAATTCTCTCTCGAGATAAATCGGACCTATTACCACATATATTAATATTCTATCTCTCGATGGATATCCAAGTGCATGAAAATGTATTAATCACAATAAACACATTATATGATCACACAAGTAAATTAGCATATCTCTATCTAATTCTACCTATGGTGGACATTACATCGAGTATGTTGTGGGTGTCACCTCTCGGTTCATAACACACAACTATAAAGTCAACTAAATGTAGGCCATTACATTGAGAAGCATTAAAAGCAATAATACCACTCAACCAAATAATAATCAATCACAATAAATCAAACTATCAATTCATTCAACTATCAAGGAAAAGGATTCATCAAAACCCTAACTTACAAGTCTAAGTCATAATCAAGAAATTACAACTAAACATATTTAACAATGATAAAGAGAGATACAAAAATGAAAATCGAAAAAAGAAAGGGATAGAAAAACTCCTAGAACGTATGAACTCTCGTCCTCTTCCAATTGTGATTTCTTCTAACTTCCACTTTCTCCCAAATCCAAGCTTGGTGTCGAGAAGATGGCTAAAGGATCGAATCCGCATCCTCTTGTCTCCAATATGTTCTTCCTCTCCCTCTTGGCCTCTCATTTTCTCTCATTTTCTCCTCTTGGTCGTGCTTTCTAAGTCCCAACCGAACTCCCTTTTTGTTTTCTCACAGTTTTTCTTTTATAACAGCTCGGATTAGGGCATTAAAAACCCGCCCGCAACTTGGCAAAGTCACGCCCCAAGTCATGACAGTCTCGACCATGTTGCTGTGTTTAATCGCCGCGACTTACCCAAGTTCGCAGGTCAAGTCGCGGCCTGAGTCGCGACAGTCTCGGTTGATTTCTGAAGTTTAGCCTCTACAACTTGGCCAAGTCACGACACAAGTCGCAGGCCAAGTCGCAACAGTCTCAGCCTGGCTTGCTAGATTTTGCCTCCGCGACTTGCGCAAGTAGCAAGCCAAATCGTGGCTCAAGTAGCGAGCC
Organism: Xanthoceras sorbifolium; assembly: GCA_003430845.1. Classification (NCBI taxonomy): domain Eukaryota; kingdom Viridiplantae; phylum Streptophyta; class Magnoliopsida; order Sapindales; family Sapindaceae; genus Xanthoceras; species Xanthoceras sorbifolium. The sequence goes on along the minus strand of CM010613.1, from coordinate 10,281,215 downwards.
TCTCTGTACATTTTTGCCTGAAAACGTCCGAAATCTCCGAATGAACCTGAAAACCTGCACACTCAAGGAAAACATCAAAAACAACCGATAATTACCTAAGAATAGAACAAAAGTGGGTAAAGATAGGTAAAGATGGAGGCCCATTTTTTATTAAGAAATTGAGCCAACAGTCGACAGAATAATAGATTGCATCTCATCAGTTAGCTACTCTTTCTTACTCGATGGCAAAGTTTATGGTTCCATCCGTCCCTCTAGAGGCCTCCGTCTAGGTGATCCCTTGTCTTCGTATTTATTTTTACTGTGCACAAAGGGACCTACTGGTCTTATGTGTAAAGCTGAAGCTTTAGAGGATATCAGGGGCCTGCGTTGTGGTATGAGTGGGCCTCGTATCTCTCATCTGTTCTTTACGGATGATAGTCTTTTCTTCGTTCGAGCAAAGTTAGCGAATTGTACCCATGTGAAGAATTTATTGGCGGTTTATGAAGCGACTTCGGGCCAAGTAATTAATTTTTTCCAAGTCTGCTATGTCTTTCAATAGGAAGGTTTCGATTCAAGAGAAAGAACTATTGTCCAGAATTATTGGTGTGAGAATTGTAGAGTGCCATGCTTCCTATTTAGGACTCCTTAGCTTTATAGGTTGTAATAAGTATAGCCTATTTAATTCGATCAAAGATAAGATTTGGAATAAATTGAAATGGTGGTAGCATCGATTCTTTTCGGCAGGTGAGAAAGAGGTGCTTCTGAAGGCTGTAGTTCAGGCTATCTAGCCTACTCGATGCAACTTTTTCGCTTGCTTCAGTTTATCGTCACTGATCTTTATTAACTTAGTGCATGTTTCTGGTGGGGGGATTGACAGGCCCATAACCTACTATCTCCCATTAGGTAGCCTGTCGGTACTCTACGGTAGCTTCCCAGTTGAGGCTTGCCTCCCTAAAAGGCTTCCGTGAAGTTAAGCCGTTTCTTATAACTGGAAATTTGAGTAGGAAATTTTTTTTTTTTTTTATACAAAACTATTTTATTGAAATTTTGGCAAAGTCTCCTCTGTTTTTCTGAGATTACCAAATCTTGGAGACCTGTATAAAAACTTGAACACTTCTATAAAATTCCAAATCTCAACTACCATGGACCTCCGGTCCATCTCAACAAATCACAACTCAAACAGTTGAAATATCAAAATAAATAGTTATCAAAGATATATAAATCAAATCTTTAAATAAAATACTCATGCACTTAAAAACAATATCAAAATATAAACTTTAAATAATTATTACAACTGAAACATTAAACTTAATTCTGAACTGTCACAGTAATGTTCTGACTGGTTCTGTCGGTCCTGGGCGTCCTTGCACTATCCACACATGTATCTGTACCTGGGGAGGTTAGTTTATAAAACATAAAAATGTAATGAGCTAAACGAGCTCAGTGAGTGTTATTAATTTCTAACCAATTTAATGTTTCTAATTAAACCTCTCTGAAAACTGTACTATAAAGAATATTAACCTGTTTTCTGAAATCTGAACTGTTAAACTATTTCTGAAATTTATCTTCTGAAAACTATTTTGAAATCCATACTAAAAACTTTTCAAACTTTCTGTTATTGCTGAAAACTGATAAACTGAAATGCTGCATACTTTTTGAAAACAAAAAAGCTGAAATAATATATATATATACTTTACTTTTCTAAAAACTGAAAGCTGAGAAAATATACTTACTTTTCTGGAAACTGAAAGGCTACTTTTCTGAAAACTGAAAAACTATATATATATATATATATATATACACTTTTCTGAAAACTAAAAAGCTTAAGAAAATATATTTTTTCTGATAAAACTTTTTCTGATAAAGTCAATGGAAAATTCATATCTGATAACTGATAATTAATATGGCGACTCAGTTGGCGCCGCACTAGGGTGTCACCAAGAGACTAATCTGGCGTCGCACTAGTGACTCTGATAATCTGATAAAAGACATCTTACTGTCTATGTGCAGGAATTCTGCATCGCTACATATAGCGAGACAACTACCTCAATATGTGGGCGACTGACATGACTCAACAGACTCAACCCTTCTAGAGTTAGCAGACTGTCCCCCCCTTAACTTGCCACATACAAATGGGGTGTACCGGCCGGATCTACTGCTGATTATCTGATAACTGATAGCTGCTGATAGTCTAATAATAAATGGGTATCTATGGTTTGAAAACTATTTTCTTTTTGTCTAAAACATTCATCAAATCATAAAATCTGTTTGTAATATCCTTTTTTTTTTTTTTTTATCAAAAATCATAAAATATCCATAGAATATATTTCTTAAATTAAATCTCACGTATATATATTTTTTCAAGTGAAAATATAAACTCAAACATTCTGAAATATAAGAATACTTTAAATTTTAAAACTCGTATAAATAACAAATATGTGTAAAATCTAAAAATAACAAATCAAACTTAGAAAGAAATATAGTAAATATAATTCAACTAAAAATCTGATTTTGCACTAACTTAAATAAAGATATTAGCTTGCTAAACCTTAGATAAAACATATTACTAAAATAAAATATACTTTACTTTAAAATAATTTAACACTCATTGATTTCTAATTTTTTTCTAGGCTTAGTGCTCTGATTCCTTCGTCTCATTACATTTCTTGCCTTTCCGCACAATTTCATTTCCTTCCATATTATGGAGATTTCTCCCTAAAGTAATATATTTCCAAATAAATCAGTAATATAAATATCATCAACTTATTCAAAAACTCACTTAACACATTCTACGTTTTCTTTCTCATACAACACAACCAATTACATTAAATTTAATATAGACCATGTCCATTTAAATTAAACACATATCAATCATATGATTCCTCATCTTGACCGAATTTCAAACATTCAAAATCAACATTATTTCTTGAATTTCTAAGTATCAATTTGCATCGAAATCACACAACTACAATTTCTAATATCTTAATTACACATAAATTGAGATCTCTACACAAATTTTCATACTAATCATCATCAATTTACCATAAATGAATTTTTCTTCACTTAACAACATCAATTTCAATCTCATTAAACCTGATTAAACTAATTATAACTTCAACTTTAAATTTAATCCAAAAATTCTCAAAATTAGTGATTCAATTTTATTCTAAACAATTTCTACAACTCTTATCAACCACCAAACACAACTTTACAACAAAACTCATAATACAATTTCACAAATTTGAGAGCTATTTTGATTTCTTAAACAATAAATTCAATACATACTATCAATTAACTCAAAAATACTCCAATTACACAAATAACATCTCAATTTAACAATCCAAACTTAAAATCATAAAATCCCCAAATCTTTACCTTATTAGTTTTCTAGATTTTCATTTTAATCAATTCAATTCCAACTAATTTCAAACAAAACACCACAAAAACTCAAATCAAATATTTAAATCAACAAAACCCATAATTTCCATTACTTCCATATCAATCCAATTTCACTTTATATTAACAATCAATTTCAAGAATAATTCAAAACTTAATCAATCTCTAAAATCAATTCAGTTTCATCAAATATCAACTACTAATTCTACAACACAAAAGATATCATCAAAATTCAAACCAATTCAACTTCATCAGTTACTTACCCAAATCCTCTTCTTCTTCTTCTTCTAGTTGGATCGAATTCCTTCTCTTCTTTCTCTCTTCTTTTCCTTTTTCTTCTTTTCTTTTCTTCTTTCTTCTTTCTTCGGCCAGCTGCTGTCCCTTTTTTCCTTCTACCTTCTTTTGGCCGGCTGCTGCTCTCACTCTTTTTCTCTTCTTCTCTTCTTCTTCTAATTCTTTCTCTCTTCCCTGTTCTGTTTTCTTTGCCGACTTTTCCGCTAGAATTCTTTTAAAATTCCATTTTAATTTCATTTGCTTTGTTTGGCCGCCTACCTCTTGCTTTATTTGACTTGTTTTTGTTCTTTTGTGGTTAAAATCTCACCACTTGTCATGCTTAGATTAATCCTTTAATTGCAACTTGCCCTTGATCATATTAAATTATAAAATGGCCACAACTTGAAAGTTAATCATATGATCTTGGTCAACAATCATTTAATTTATAATTTAATCCATAACAATCCATTAACTCTTTTCTACAAAAATCCATTTCAATTTACTTTTCCATCAATTAATTAAATTAAAATCTCATATCATAAAAGTATATTTTAACTTCCAATAAATATTCTTCATACTCCAATTTATGGAAATCCTTACTATGTTCTCCAAAATTTTTAATTGGATTTCGTATATACTTTACGAAATTTTACTAATCGTCCAATAGATTCCATTATTGTACTGTAAAATCAATTCTGGAAAAATATATTACAATACATGTATGTGTACAGTACATAATATAAGGAGGGTGTATTACAGGGATGGTAATAAAAAACGGCGAATTCATTGGTGTACATGGAGGGCCCTTTGTGCGAATAAAAAGGCTGGGGGGTTAGGATTTCAACTTCATCAGTTACTTACCCAAATCCTCTTCTTCTTCTTCTTCTTCTAGCTGGACCGAATTCCTTCTCTTCTTTCTCTCTTCTTTCCCTTTTTCTTCTTTTCTTTTCTTCTTTCTTCTTTCTTCGGCCAGCTGCTGTCCCTTTTTTCCTTCTCCCTTCTTTTGGCCGGCTGCTGCTCTCACTCTTTTTCTCTTCTTCTTCTTTTTCTTTCTCTCTTCCCTGTTCTGTTTTCTTTGCCGACTTTTCCTCTAGAATTCTCTTGAAATTCCATTTTAATTTCATTTGCTTCGTTTGGCCGCCTACCTCTTGCTTTATTTGACTTGTTTTTGTTCTTTTGTGGTTAAAATCTCACCACTTGTCATGCTTAGATTAATCCTTTAATTGCAACTTGCCCTTTGATCCTATTAAATTATAAAATGGCCACAACTTGAAAGTTAATCATATGATCTTGGTCAACAATCCTTTAATTTATAATTTATTCCATAACAATCCATTAACTCTTTTCCACAAAAATCCATTTCAATTTACTTTTCCATCAATTAATTGAATTAAAATCTCATATCATAAAAGCATATTTTAACTTCCAATAAATATTCTTTATACTCCAATTTATGGAAATCCTTACTATGTTCTCCAAAACTTTTAATTGGATTTCGTATATACTTTACGAAATTTTACTAATCGTCCAATAGATTCCATTATTGTACCGTAAAATCAATTCTGAAAAAATATATAACAATACATGTATGTGTACAGTACATAATATTGGGAGGGTGTATTACATGGATGGTAATAAAAAACGGCGAATGCATTGGTGTACATGAAGGGCCCTTTTCACGAATAAAATGGCCGGGGGGTTAGGATTTCAACTTCATCAGTTACTTACCCAAATCCTCTTCTTTTTCTTCTTCTAACTGGACTGAATTCCTTCTCTTCTTTCTCTCTTCCTTCCCTTTTTCTTCTTTTCTTTTCTTCTTTCTTCTTTCTTCGGCCAGCTGCTGTCCCTTTTTTCCTTCTCCCTTCTTTTGGCCGGCTGCTGCTCTCACTCTTTTTCTCTTCTTCTTCTATTTCTTTTTCTCTTCCCTGTTCTGTTTTCTTTACCGACTTTTCCTCTAAAATTCTCTTGAAATTCCATTTTAATTTCATTTGCTTTGTTTGGCCGGCTACCTCTTGCTTTATTTGACTTGTTTTTGTTCTTTTATGGTTAAAATATCACCACTTGTCATGCTTAGATTAATCCTTTAATTGCAAATTGCCCTGTGATTTTATTAAATCATAAAATGACCACAACTTGAAAGTTAATCATATGATTTTGGTCAACAATCCTTTAATTTATAATTTAATCCATAACAATCCATTAACTCTTTTCCACAAAAATCCATTTCAATTTACTTTTTCATCAATTAATTGAATTAAAATCTCATATCATAAAAGCATATTTTAACTTCCAATAAATATTCTTCATGCTCCAATTTATGAAAATCCTTACTATATTCTCCAAAACTTATAATTGGACTTCGTATATACTTTACGAAATTTTACTAATCGTCCAATAGATTCTATTATTGTACTGTAAAATCAATTCTGAAAAAATATATTACAATACATGTATGTGTACAATACATAACATAGGGAGGGTGTATTACAGGGATGATAATAAAAAAACGGCGAATTCATTGGTGTGCATGGATGGCCCATTTTGCGAATAAAAAGGCTGGGGGGTTAGGATTTCAACTTCATCAGTTACTTACCCAAATCCTCTTCTTCTTCTTCTTCTAGCTGGACCGAATTCCTTCTCTTCTTTCTCTCTTCTTTCCCTTTTCCTTCTTTTCTTTTCTTTTTTCTTCTTTCTTCGGCCAGCTGCTGTCCCTTTTTTCCTTCTCCCTTCTTTTAGCCGGCAGCCACTCTCACTCTTTTTCTCTTCTTCTTCTTTTTATTTTCTCTTCCCTATTCTGTTTTCTTTGCCGACTTTTCCCCTAGAAATCTCTTGAAATTCCATTTTAATTTCATTTGATTCGTTTGGCCGCCTACCTCTTGCTTTATTTGACTTGTTTTTGTTCTTTTATGGTTAAAATCTCACCACTTGTCACGCTTAGATTAATCCTTTAATTGCAACTTGCCCTTTGATCCTATTAAATTATAAAATGGCCACAACTTGAAAGTTAATCATATGATCTTGGTCAACAATCCTTTAATTTATAATTTATTCCATAACAATCCATTAACTCTTTTCCACAAAAATCCATTTCAATTTACTTTTTCATCAATTAATTGAATTAAAATCTCATATCATAAAAGCATATTTTAACTTCCAATAAATATTCTTTATACTCCAATTTATGGAAATCCTTACTATGTTCTCCAAAACTTTTAATTGGATTTCGTATATACTTTACGAAATTTTACTAATCGTCCAATAGATTCCATTATTGTACCGTAAAATCAATTCTGAAAAAATATATTACAATACATATATGTGTACAGTACATAATATTGGGAGGGTGTATTACAGGGATGGTAATAAAAAATGGCAAATTCATTGGTATACATGGAGGGCCCTTTGCGCGAATAAAAAGGTTGGGGGGGTTAGGATTTCGAAATCTCTCCCATTTTAATCAAGCAATGCTAGCCAAGCAAGCGTGGTGTCTTCTTCAAAACCCGGAATCTCCAGCTTCTCGTGTGCGTAAGCATTTTTATTTTCCAAATTGCTCTTTTTTGCAAGCCAATTCAGGTTTCTCAATTTCTTTGGTATAGCGATCGACCTTATGCGGTAGTGAATTATTGGTGAAAGGCTTGAGATGGCGTGTGGGCTCGGGCTCAACAATATCCATTTATCATGATAACTGGCTGCCTCGCTCCCCTCCTCGTAAGGTTCTTTCGTCTTTAAAGCTCCCTGATGATGCCAAAGTTTCCTTGCTTAAAACTGACTCTAGAGGCTGAAATTTTTCTCTCATTCAAGCAAGCTTTGATGTTTCCGATGCTGCAGCTATCCTTAGCCTCCCTAGATCTTCGAGCTTTGCTCCTGATTGCGTAATATGACAGCCTAATAAATATGGTTCCTTCTCAGTAAAGAATGCGTATTGGCTGGCGAATAGTGGTGATGTAGGCCCGAGCAACTCAGATTCTTCAACTGTATCCGCCTGGTGGAGCTTCCTATGGCAGCTTAGTATCCCATCGAAAATCAAAATCTTTGTATGGAGGGCCTGCAATAACTTGTTTTCGGTGATGACTAACCTTGTTGCTTGACGAGTTCCGGTCTCGATTATCTGTCGGCTGTTCTTCTTTTCGTATCGTCCGTAAATCTATTCCCAGTTTGCAGGGCTGTCGATGAGATGATAATATAAACTTCTTTGATATCTTAATATTCTACATGAAGACTCCGCGTAAAGAGAATTTCTTGAAGTTGGGGAGGTTGTGGTTTCGAAGGAATTCTTTGCTTTATGGGAACCAAGCTTTAAAAGATGATGATATTTGGCCTTGGTGTAGGTCCTATCTTGGTGGTTTTCTCTCTTCGTCTAAGGATGTGGTTCCTAGTCATGTTAGCCTTTTTACTCGTTGGATTCCGTCCAGACGAGGGGTTTGTTAAACTTAATACGGATGCTGCTAGTTATAGTGCTCAGGGTGTTGTTGGCTTAGGCTGTGCTGTTTGTGCTTCTTTCGGGTGCAAAGCATATGACAGAGGACCTCACACCTGAAAATGCTGAGGCATTGGTTGTTCTTCATGGCCTTCAAGTTGCTTCAGAGTCGAGTTTCACTAATGTTATGGTGGAAACTGATACTGAAATAGTTGTGAAGCTTGTGCATGGCTCCTTTCTTCCTTTGTCAGAAATTGTGATAATAATTCAAGACATTCATTCTCTGTCCATCATCGTCCTTTTCTGATTTCTTTTTCACATATATAAAGAACTGTCAATTGAGTAGTTCATTTTTTTTAGCTAAGTTAGCTCTTTTGTTAGATGAACAGATAAGATAATATGGATAAATGATTATCCTTTGTGTATTACAAACCTAGTTTCAGATGACTCTAATCCTAATCTGTAATTGATTTTTTGTTCACAATGAAAGTTTCTTGTTTTAAAAAAAAAATAACTAGATGGAATATACAACCGGTAATTTCATGATGACATTTCACTTAATCATGTATTCTCACGTGGGTTGTTCTAAAAGTACGAGAACGTGGCCCGATGGATTTCTCACTTGTAGATCAAATAAAAAATGAACTTAAATTTGACCAATGATTCGACCTCATAAATAAAATTATATGATCACATGGAATAGTTATTATCCATCCTAATTTGTTTATTGTCTTCAATTCCAATTGATTTGGTTTTTTTATTAGACAGATGGTATTGAAAATGTGACAATAATATAATTATATCAATTAATTACATATTAATTAAGGTGAAGAAATCAATCAAATTTAATAGAGTAGTATTATTCTGAACAAAAATTCTACCTTATTTTTTTTTAGTTGAATAATGAACAAACCACTGATTTTATAAATCCATTGTTTCCTTAGTTTTCTTATTGAAAATGTTACGATAGTAAAATAAATTTAAATCGTGGTTGTAAGTATAATTTGATAGTAGTCACATCTTTCCCACAAAATTGAGGATCCTAAATTTAAAACTCTTATCTATTGAGGTAAATAAATAAATAAGATAATTATAAACTAAATTGTAAGTATTGATAGTTGAATGTTGAATTTGGATAAAAAAAATAATAATTTAAAGTTACAAATTTAATTTGATATAAAAGACATCGCTTTTAATAGAAAGATTTAATGTTATGCTCATTTAATTACTTATTCTTATTTTACCTTTAAAGTAAAGATTACTACAAAACTAAAATATATATATATATATAATTACTGATAGTTGAAAAACTTACTATATATATAACAATTATTAGGCATGTGATGTTGTACGATTTTGTAAAGCTACAAAATTGTTTATCACATAAGATTAATCATTTTGTAGTTTTACAAAATCAGAATTCCACATGAAAAATATGTAGAATCCTGAACCAAATAAATCTTTTTTTTTTATGTATAGTCAGTCTTTTTCCTTTTGATGAATTTATTTTATTAATATTAATTCTCTAGTTATCAGTTGTTAGATAATTTTAGTTTTTACATAATTAATAGTTCACAAACCTCGTCTTAATTTTAAAAATTCTTTAAATGAATAATTTATATGTGTATATAAATATATATATATTTATTGAAAACTCAAAATTAAATATTTATTAAATAAATATATAAAAAAATATAATTATAAAAATAAAAGATGTAATAAGATGAGGTTATTCTTATACAATTAAAATTTATAGTTTTTTTTTAAAAGAATAAAATTATGAGTTTTTTTTTTAAAAAAAAAAGGTTAAAATTGTAGGTTTAGGTAGTGCATTCCTATGTCAAATTTTAAATTAATTATAATACTTAAAAAAAGAAAGATCGAGAGAGAGAAATTAAGCAGGGAGATAAATAAAGAAATAATAAAATTTGAGAAACAAAAGTATAAAGAAATGTGGTGGCGGTTTAAAATTAGAAAATGGACGAGGGTTTTTGTTGATTGTTTTTGAGATCAAATCAAACGTTTCAAAACCAATAAAGCAACCGCACGGGATTCACCTCACCTGACTCTGTGTCTCTGTCCGATTCGTCTTTTGAAGACAAAACGGATTCCAACCCGAACCCAAACACCCACTTCGCTTCTTCACAATACAACTTGCCAACTATAAAACATTATATTTTTATTCTAATTATTTACTCTTTGATTCTCTTTCTCTGTTCTTTTATATATATATATATATGCACGGACATATAAATATATATACATACCATTTTTCTTTTTGAGTGCTCGACTCTTTGCTTTTGAATTGCTTCACTCGGGAGAAGACACAGAGAGAGAAGTCGCATGGGTCGTCCTCCCAGTAATGGAGGCCCTGCCTTCCGTTTCACTCAGAGTGAGGTATTTTTTATTTTATTTTATATTTTGTTCTTCTTCGATTTTTGTGAACTTGTATCAATGTAGGTAAGTACTTCAAATTTTGAATGTGGAGTTGAAAATATTAATTGGGTCGATTGGATATTAGGTTTTATATGTTTTTGTTCCTGGGTCTTCTCTTTTGTCACTCTTCAATATTTGTTGAATATTGTATGAATGCATGCATGTACTTCAAATTTTGAATGTAGAGTTTAAAATCTTAATTGGGCCGATTAGATATTAGGTTTTATCTGTTTGTGTTTCTGAGTTTTTGTTTTTGCTTTTGATGTTTATTGAATATTTTATACATGGTTGTGTATAAGGACGGTGAATTTCGAATTTGGAGTTAAAATATCAACTTAGGATTTCTGGATGTGAAAAAGAAAAGAAAAGAAAATCAAGCGGGTTGGTTGGATTGTTGGTTGCATGTTTGAGTTTCTGGATTGTGCTGCTTTCTTTGGCCTTAAATTTTCATTTTCGGCCTTTAGAGGTTTATGGGTTACAGATGAAAATGGGAAATAATTTTGAGAATGTGCCTTTTAGTTGCTTGGTTTTTTTGTGAACTTGATTCTTAAAAGTGAAAGCTAGAAGTAGTTCTTTTTTTGATGTTCCTGAATTGTTAGAAATCAGAAGGCGGATATTGGCTTTTAGAAATAGTTATCAGGAGTAAATGTCGGAAAAAGTTTTTGTGCCAATTTTGTTCATTTATTGCTAGAATGTGCGTGTAAGAGTTACACCTTTTGTGTTGGTAATTTTTTTTAATATTTTTATCAATTCAGTTATAACTGTAGCTTTTAGTTACTTTTTTCTAATAATCTTAGTCCTGGAAGATTCCTGACATTGATTAGTTGTCTGCATAATTTGTCGCATATGGTCTAGGTTGTGAATATGTGGTTACAATGTGAATTTCCATGCATTTAGAGCTCTTATTGGTTCAATTACGTATACCATATAATTACTGATTTCATCAAAGAATCCCATATGTTGCGCAGTATCTTTGGTAGTTTATTTAGAAATGCAGTGCCGAGCATTTAATGATTTCATTACAGATTACCAGAGATTGTTGTCGCTGAAGAATACAAAAACATGCTTATGGGGCTTTTCTTTGTATAAGTTCAGCAAATAGAATAGAAAACAAAAATTGTTGCTTGCTTTCTGATAGTATTTCTCTCTGAGACTATATGTCCAATTGCCCCTTTATAAAGGTTGCAGAGATGGAAGCTATATTGCTAGACCACCATAATGCAATGCCATCGCGGGAAATTCTTGTAGAACTTGCAGATAAGTTCAGGTGTGCCTTATTTCTATCGATGTTTTAATGTTGTATATTTGTTTTCTACTTTTCTTTCGTTATTATATTGGAACTGAAATTGTAAGGTTTTCATTGTAGCGAGTCTCCGGATCGAAAAGGGAAGATTCAAGTGCAAATGAAGCAAGTAAGACTATATTGTTGGACTTCCGAATAATTAAGGGTCGTTTTGAAGCAATTTCTTATTATAGAGATTTTGTCATAGGTTTGGAATTGGTTCCAAAATAGGCGGTATGCAATAAGAGCAAAATCAAGTAAGTCCCCTGGGAAGTTAAATGTAATGCCAATGCCTCGGGATGATTCAGCTCTAATGAGAAGTGTTCCTCAACCTGTAGCTGGTTCAATTCCTGCTCCTATGCCTGTTGCAATGCCTGCTTCTGTCTCAGCTTCTTCAGGTAGAATGGGCTCCATGCTATTTTCTAAGTTATTAATCACTTCTTGCCTGTCTTTTTTATCCTTTTATCCCCCTTTTTTTCCTTTTTTCCCTGTTGTTTATCAACATATGATTTTTTTAGTAAGCATTTTAAATTGCCAACTAAAAAAATTCACACATGATTGAATATGTTCTCCCAATTGCCTTATGTGATTTCATATCTTTTTAAATGCCTAAGTTGATGAGTTCGAATTGGTGTCAGTTTGTTTAATTAGAGTTCAATTTTTGGAGGTAAGGCTTTGCTGATAACCAAATACGCGTTACATATGATTGCATGTGTCTTCAATTATGCGTTTATTGCTGTGTACACCTGTAATACCCCTTTATGTATTTACTTTTTACATCTGCTTTACTAGTGTTTTCTGTTGCAAACTGCTATAGTTGCAAACTTATACTTTATGAGGTCTCTCGTAATAAGTTAATATCTCCAAACTGTGGAAAAAAAAAAGAAACCAAATTTTTAATTAATCTTTCCTTTTTTCTAGTTTCTGTAACGTTTTTTGAAAATTCCTTTAATAAGTCATATTTTTTCACTTTCATGGAAGAGGATGCAAAACATAAATCCCTGAAAAACTGCTACTTCGTGGGCCTGTTTGTTTGAAACTGTGAGATGCAGTCTACTGACGTAATACCTTAGTCTAATTGCCTCCTTCAAGTTAAACTGGACAGAAGCATTTTATACATTGCCATTAAATGAGAACTTTTCTAATTAGCCTGGTAGTGTTAATTTTTCCTTACGTTGCAGCATATAAAATATGCCATAGACGACTTGCTCCTTGTATTTGATGACTAATAACTCACGTGGGAACAATCTTGCTTCAAGCCATAGTGTTATCAAATTCATTTCTTTGTATGTCAGATGATAACATCAAATTTCTGTTCTTTTTCGAAAGGATCATAGCATATACTAGGTATGTTAGATGGTTTCTGCTATACAGTTTGCTGACTTAAAGTTAATAACATAGTACACGAAAAGATCATATTTGTTTTTCAATTATGTATTGAGTGTTTTAATTCTTTCATTAGTAATTGGTAGAAAAGTTACTTTAGGAATTAAGATGTATGACATTTAGAAGCCCTCTCTCTCCCTCTGCTCTTTATCTTTTACCTTTTTTAGTTTCTCTAAAATAAATAGTGTAGAATAAAAGCAGGGGTTGCTTTACATCGTTGATAATTATCATTAGGCGATTCGATTTGACTATTATTTCTATTAAAAGTAAAAATGGATTAGCTACACTGACTTGTCGGTGCATAAATTATTTTCACCTAAACGGATGCTCCCGCAGCCTACACCAATCTGTATCAGCTTGACAATCTCTCTTTACATGCTTTCTTTGGCTCTTTAAGAAGCCAAATCCTTACCTCAGATGTTGACCATGATTTCATTACTTTCTGAATGTGGGATTATCTCCACTTCAAGGCTTGATTTTCTTCAATCTTGAAAAAAGGAAAAAAAAAAAAAACTTCAGCCTTTAAATTGGGGTATAAGGATCAAGAATCTGGCTCCATACAGAAGTTTTGAGTTTGTTTTCTGGTAAATTATAGATTATGAACAGATTAAATGATTTTCTTGTATTTATAGTTGTTTCTGTAATCTGAAAAGAAAAAATAGTTGTTTCTGTAAAAACTTTTTATTCAATCACAAAGAAATATCTGAAAAGGAGGTGGAGTTAGTTATGGCAAGAGTGCAGTAGCAAGTGAAGTCTTGAAAAGAGAAGTGCATAAAATTTTGAATTGCAATCATATTCTAATGTTTAATGGTGTTTTTAAAATAGAATTACTTGTTCATTAAGGTAATGATGGCATTTCATTATGTATAATGCAACGCATACAATGTTATTTTTAATCTAAATCTTTGCAGCTTTATGTTGAAAAGCACATCACCATGATGCATAAACCTGTAATTTTTCTATAAATACTTTGAATGGTGCATGCAATCTAGTGCTTTTACATCATATTGTGTTTACATTAGAAGGAAGTTAAATACTGTATCTTTTGTTGTATACTCAGTAGATGTTGAGAAATTAGTTTTTAGGTGAAATTTTGCAAATTTGCAGTTTGAAGTATGGAATTTGAACTATTATGACATGTTAATTCATTCAAGTTTTTTTTTCCTATCAGTATAGGATTAAAAAAATAGTAATATAATTTTCTCTCATATATGAATATGGAATATCAGGTGTTATCATATGTATATGCATCTTTCATTTTGTTTTCCCTACACCTTTTATTTTAATTATGCTTTTTTCTGTTATAATATTTGTGATTCATTTTACCCTCAAATTTTCTCTTAGCAGTTTCAACTAGAGGGAGGGTTGCATCAGAAAATACTTTTATGGAGTTTGAAGCTAAATCTGCCAGGGATGGTGCGTGGTAAGTCTTTCCTGCCATCAGGTTAGAAATTGTGGTGGCTGCGTATTATGCCTCTTTTTGTTCTATTTGATAATTATCATTCTTTTATATGAATCAGATCTTGGCAATCAGTCTAATTTAATGTCTTCTGTACTCAGGTATGATGTTGCAACATTTCTAGCCCATAGAAATTTAGAAACGGGTGATGCGGTAAACTTTTGAGCTTGTGTATTTTCATATGTTGATTCCATACATCAAACCCAAGTATTATTTCTGTACATATAATGATAATTATTAATCTTTCTCATTTGTCCATGCACCCTGCTCTCTCTCTCTCCCTCTCTCTCTTTTTCTCTCTCTTAGTTTTTGAATGGAAAATGATTTGAGTACTTGTTCTTGTATGGCAACATGTTCTTGAAGTTATATGTCATCGAGTATCTTTCTCATATTTAAGTTTATTATGTGTTTGTAGTTGTCATGGTTTCAAATTTTTGAAGATCTCTCATCTAATTATAGATCCCTTTTTATATGAGAAAAATATAATGCTTGGTTTTAACCCAATTGTGTGACTAGAATGAATTATTTAATGGTCCTCTATGAAATAACATAAAAAATTGATACAATCAATGTTCTGTCGAAGTCTTTAGTTAGAATACTCTATGAATCAACCTTTACTTCTGCTTGATTAATTCCTCAATTGCTGCTCTGATTTTATACAAAAATTTTATAGTATGTGGCCTTCTCTACTTCTCACCTCAGTATGGTGATGAAGATGATCTCAATATTGAGTTGTATTATCTTTTCTGTCTGCCTATCTGCCTTTTGATATGTTTTTATATTTCTGGTT
Source organism: Xanthoceras sorbifolium (assembly GCA_003430845.1). NCBI lineage: Eukaryota > Viridiplantae > Streptophyta > Magnoliopsida > Sapindales > Sapindaceae > Xanthoceras > Xanthoceras sorbifolium. The sequence goes on along the minus strand of CM010613.1, from coordinate 10,265,797 downwards.
ATTTCAGGAAGTACAGGTTAGGTTTGCTGGTTTTGGACCAGAGGAGGATGAGTGGGTTAATGTAAAAAGACATGTCAGGCAGCGTTCTCTTCCATGTGAAGCATCAGAATGCGTTGCAGTTCTTCCTGGAGATCTCATACTCTGTTTTCAGGTGAGAGTTTCTTGTGAAAAGAGTGTTTTCTGTTAATGTTCTAGGGATATTTTTATAACTTGATCCGCTTGTGATTTCTGCTGTGTATGATCGTAAAATTTTAGGAAGGTAAAGATCAGGCTCTTTACTTTGATGCTCATGTCCTTGATGCACAACGACGAAGGCATGATGTAAGAGGTTGTCGCTGTAGGTTTCTGGTGCGATATGATCATGATCAGTCTGAGGTATAAGTTTTTTTTATTCTTTTTCTCATTTAATCTATTTTTTTTTTTTTGGGGGTTTGATGCTCATTCTATGAAAATTTAATGCAAACATATGGTAACAGCAAGTACTGGTTGCTTAATTTGGTTGATTGGTGGTAACATATGTCACTGTGTTTGTTGTCTTATTTCTATAGATGGTAGACATATTGTACTTTTTTATTCCCTCTTTTATTTTTGTTTGCCCTATATGAATTATCTCTTTGATGGCCATTATGATCCATTATATAACCTAGAAAAAGTCAGAAAGAAAGGGAAACCTATAGTGTTATAACAATTTTGTTTTTATCTTTGGGGAGTGGGCTGTACATGGTTATATAGCTATACACATTGTTGTATAGATACAGGTTTCTCCTTTTTGTGTTGTAAGGTCCCCTCAGTGGACTTCTTGTTCACTTTTTTCGTTTCAATATAATTTTTCAGCTTTTATGAAAGAGAAAAGAAGATTGCCATCAGGATAGCAGTTGTAAGATCCAAATATTACTTGTCCTGCACTTACTTTAGCAATAAGCTGAGCTTATATGTTTTATATGCTGCAACAGAAATTGTTTCCCTGAGAGGTGATAAGAAACAGTGGCTGTAAACAGCGCCCAATTCTCTTATGTGCTTATTTTGGCACTGGGAAGAAGTGACTGAAATTTCGCATGTTTGTCTCAAAGTAAAATTTGCTCATAAACATGTAATATTGACTTTATTTTGGCAAAGGTTCCTGTCAATTTTGTCTTTTTAAGCTTTATGATTAAGACTTGAATTTAACTTATATAATGAGTTTATCAACAGAATCTTTAGTTTTTAGTTACGTAGTGGTTGCTATCGCAGTAAATGTAAAAAATGTATAAACATTTTTGGATGTTCTTGACTTGAGTTTTCATGCATTAGTTCAAGATATGCATTCTCCCAAATGTCTAAATTTGAAATTGACTTTTTCCTTAATGTACTAGTTTAACTATAGAAAATTTTGGTTCAAGCATAATTTGCATGTTTCTTTATCATTCATGAAATTTAACGGGGAAGAATGTCTTGTTTTTGACATTTTTGATTTGTAGAGATGTGCACATACATAAGTTAGTGCAATGTTTTTTACTTTCATGCAAAATGGTTACTGCAAAACTGGGGAACTACATGTGAATCAATTTACCGTTTGGCAAAAAAAGAATTTAAATAGTTCACTGTGTAAGTTTTTGGAAAGAATATCATTTAAGAACTCCTTAATTAATGCATAAGGTGCATTGTGACTGTTGATTATTACCAAATTGTTTCCTAATTTTTGCAGTTGGCTTTATGATCTTTGATATATGTTTGATTCTTGATTTTCATCCACAGGAAATTGTGCCTCTTAGAAAGGTCTGTCGTCGGCCTGAAACTGATTACAGGTTGCACCAACTTCATGCTATGAATGACACAGTCCCCACGGACCAGCAGAAAATTAGCTTGGATTTTTCCGCAGCCAATGCTCCTAGGGTTATCAGTTCATCTGCCGAAATAATGCAGAAGCCGGGCCATGCAATTGTAGCCCCAGCAGCCCCATTATCTGTAGCCCCTCATACTGTAACCCCAGAAACCAAAATTGCTGGAGCTAGCATCGTTATCAACCCAAGCAATCCTACAGTTCTTCCCTCTGGTGCTGTGGTAACAAGTAGCACTGCAACCAGTGTCATCCCTGCTGCTTCTGTCGGAATCGGAAACATGCAAGGAAACTAATGAGTAGGTTAATGTATCATCTTATTTTCTTGAATGTTCATATGAGTTTCAGTTACATGGACTTTCTTTCTTCAATGAGTAACATATCCTGTTTAGGTTACTTTTTCCTCTGGCCTATATTGCAAGTTCCCTTATATTTTGAGTTTCAGGAAGTCAATTCATTAGGAGAGGGAAAATTGAATTTTGAGGACTGCACTTGCCAAGCCCAAATTGTGATGAGTACCACAGTGGGCTTTATTTTTTCAATATACGGATATATATTTTGGGGTTAACCTCATCTCAATTCCCTTTAATGAAGATAAAAAAACTTGTGTGGTATTGCAATTCCTATCTAAGTTGGGTTTAGAACGTGATTGGTTGCTTATATGAAATGATGTCAATATCATTATTATTTTACGATCGAATTGTTTAAATTTTTCCTTTGTTAAGTTAATCAATAATTATTATTTTCTCATAATAGAAATCTAAAGAAAAAGTTGGAAGTACGGTTCGAATAATAATTTTTATAATTTACATTATAAGTTGGAATTTTAAAAAAGGAGATATAATATGAGTTTACAATCTTAATGTACGAGTGTAAAAGATTTACAGTTAAAACACGTTAATTTTTATATTGTGATATATAAATTTAAATACCTATATATGTATAATAGTAAATAAAGTTATAACGCAAAATAAAATATTAGTTTGGTTTTAGAGATCCAAATGTAACAACATGACCCTTTAATCAAGTAGTGTATAGTTTTTTTTTTTTTTTTTTTTAATAGAACTGATTTATTTAATTTTGTTTGTTAAAACAAACTCGTAAAATTTCAAAATCTTCAGCTGAGAAATAGTAATGGTGGTGCACAACTACCTTGTCTGCGGACAAAACGGTTACACGTCCACTCTCACTCTCATTTCTTGCCCCTACAAAAACCCTAAACCAGAACCACAAAACAACAAGAAGGAATGCAGATTCTAAAATCTTTAAAGAGTTTCAACGATCCGGTTCGTCCTATACGGTTCGTCCGGTGCATGATCACCACTTGCAGGGCCGTGCTGCTTCCGCGCTTCGGCGGCCCGGAGGTGCTGCAGCTCCGCCACGATGTCCAGGTTCCGGATCTCAAGCCCCACGAGGTTCTCGTTAGGACTCGAGCTGTCTCCATCAATCCACTCGATACCAGAGTCAGTATTTTTTTTCTTTTATTATTTGTTTTCACTTGACCGATTTCTTTTGTTTGATTCTTGTTTCTTGCTTAAAGGAAAAGGAAAGAAAAGGAAAATTGTGGCTTCCGTTGTTTAAATTAATCTGAATTTTATGAAATTTAGAATTGGATATCTAAGACCTTACTTGTTAAGTGAAGCTGTTTGAGTTTGAAATTTTTTAGATGGTTGGTATCCGAATCGTCTGATTTTTTTTTTATTGAAGATAATGGTTAAAAAATTGAAAAAAAAAAGCCTAAAATAAGATCATTCTAGTATTAGTATAACTTAAGCATTATAGAACAAGCACTTTGTGTAGCTTCGAAACTATGTAAAACCATCATTAAATTTGTGTTCCTTGACTTCGTTACACCTTTTGGGTAAAAGCAACATGTACCAAGGGAAGGGTGGGAACTATAATAAGTACCCTTGATCTTGAATTTGCCAAAGCGGCTGTAGCTACATCAAATTGTAAGAAGTTAACTGGCCGGTTGTTGTGAGATTCTGTCAACAAATCTGCTTACCGAAATTCTTATATTTTGTTTTATTAACTTTCATTTACTTTTTAAGCTTGATGCAACATTGAGGGGTGTGAGGGCTTCATTTTGGTTTAACGAGATGGGTAGGAGAGAGAAGTGGCATAGGATTCTCATTCATGGAAAGTTGGATCTTAATTTGTTAGGATGCTTTTTTCAACTTATCCAGAAAAATTTAGATGATTGTGAGGATTCTGGCTTCATCTTAAGCACATTCAATGAATATGTAAAGTAGTTGCCGAATTCTGATTGTAGAATGGGGTATTCATTGTCCTAGAAGGCCCGAGGACTTTCTAGTTCCTCGTGTGTTGAAAATGAGTCCTACGAGGAAAGATAAAATACAAAAAACATAGAAAAAATAGGAGCACAGTGCAATCTTTCACTGTTTAAGTCTTGAAGTCCGCAAGGCAAGCCACATCCAATACATGTGCTGCTGGTTTCATGGCTTCATTTGCTTTTGCAAATTGCCAGCTTCCATTATAATAAAAAAAAAAAAAAAAAAGAGTAAAGGTTCTCAGTTATACTACGAGGGCAAAATTTATCATGGAGAATTGAATTAAGAACTGTGTTCTTAGTGCAATTTCTTGACACAAAGCAGCTCTAGAACTTGAACGAATATCATCCATAATAATTCTGAAAACAGTTGTTAAATCCCATCAGTTGTAGTCTAATAAAATTTACACCTCTAGGAAATCTTCTAATTGTTTATGTGTGAAGTTTGCTTACTGCTTTGATTGTGTGTAATGTAGATTATCTATGTTCAAACACATTTAATCAGGTCCTGGAATCATAATATATTAAAATATTCTTCATTTAATGTTTTCAGATGCGACAAGGTTATGGCCGTTCGCTATTTGAACCTCTTTTACCTCTAATTTTGGGTCGTGATATTAGTGGTGAGGTAGCAGCAGTTGGGGCTTCAGTGAGGTCACTGACTGTAGGGCAAGAAGTTTTTGGTGCATTGCACCCTACTGCTGTCAGGGGTACTTATGCTGATTATGCTATTCTTTCAGAAGATGAACTCACTCCAAAGCCAGTTTCAGTTCCTCATGTGGTAAGTTTTAATTTTTTCAGTGATTTTGGCTGAATAAATACTCCATATTACTGTTTGTGTGCCAGTGGGTATTCATATATTCTCTTTATTTGATAAGTTATCTCACATTGCCTTCTGTCATTGCCTCATATGAATTTGTAACATTCAGCCCCATGTGGTTGCTTGGTTTTCCTGTGGTAATTTGAGTAGTATAAACTTTACGGTTTCATTCAATCAGTTGAATGGTTAACAATTTTAGGTTATCTTCTGTTTATTTGCTTTTGACTGTAGAATATGACTTTAAGTAGTTTCCTGTGTTCCTATAGGAAGCAAGTGCAATTCCTTTTGCTGCACTGACTGCATGGCGTGCTCTTAAAAGTACTGCTAGGATATCTGAGGGGTATGTTAACATCGCCAATATAACAATATAAACTATTTTTCTGGATAAACTGTCATTTTTCTTTTCTAAAATTAAAACTTGACAATCTATTGCCATGCATTCTAATTACTGCTACAGTGAAGTAGTTTCAACAGAAGTTATTTTTTGCATGATTAGGGTGTTTTTCTCCTAACAATATGGACTTGCATTGTCTGACAGGTGTCAATATTTTTCAACATCTTTCCCTCTTGCTTGTCTTTAATAGCATTCACAATTAATAGTTCTCTGTCTGTATCCATTTCTATTGTATAATTCATGTGAATGTCTTTGGTATCTGCTAATTACCTTTTAAGAACAGTTCATTATCAAAAGAATAAAAATATTGAGCAAACTTTTCAGAATCGCTGTGATAGGTATATGATATGATTATCTTTAATTGTCATTTGCATAAGCCTTCGCTGTCATGGATGCATGAATGCATCATCTTCTTCCTGTCTGATTAGAGTTGTTGCTCCTTATCAGTGTCTTAGAAGATGATGAAAAATAATCCCTACTGTAAAGTTTTTGAATGTTCAAGTGGTGAGTTTTTGTTGTCTATTCATTCATTATTGATCTCTTTATCATATCCCCAGGCAAAGGTTGTTAGTTTTAGGCGGTGGAGGCGCCGTAGGCTTTGCTGCAATTCAGTTTTCAAAAGCTGTGGGGTGTCATGTTTCAACTACCTGTGGAAGCAAAAGTATAGATAGAGTACTGGCGGCTGGTGCTGAGCAAGCTGTTGACTACACTGCTGAGGTGGTGACACGAACAATTAATCATTTGCTTCATTCTGTATCCAAGATAATTTTTCTTGATCTTTTTTGTGGATGGAGGTTCACAATATAAATTCATCAACGAACAAACATGTTTCATTCACAGGACATTGAATTGGCAATAAGGGGGAAGTTTGATGCTGTTTTGGACACCATTGGTGGACCAGAGACAGAAAGGTTGGGCATCAATTTTTTGAAGCGAGGTGGACATTATATGACACTTCATGTAAGAAATAAAAAACTTGTTCGCTATTCTCTTTCTTCAAAGAAAGTTTCAGATGCTTCGCTAATGTTGCTATTCTCTTCTGTATTTAGGGTGAGGCAGCATCATTGGCAGATCGGTATGGTTTAGCAGTTGGGCTTCCTATAGTTACAGCTGTTTTAATGAAGAAAAGGATCCAATACTGGTATTCTCATGGAATAGGTATAACAATTTGTGCCACGTAATTCAATTGAGCAGATAATATTAATTTATTGTGATAAAAAATATTAATGGCAGGGTGGTAATTCCCTTCTCTTGTTTTTACCCTTTTCTGGTGTGCTTCAAAGTATGAAGATTTGAACTTATTCTGTAGCTAAAGAAACAGTTGATATTGAAGATTAATTTCATGTGGTAATCACATACCATGTTTACATCATCACACTTCTAGGTCATTGTACCAATTCCCTTTTCTTTCTTTTTTATCTTTTGATGGTCCAGATTATTCGTACACATATATGCGGGCCGATGCAGAAGGTTTAGATGAGATTCGCAGACTGTCTGAAGCAGGAAAGCTGAAAATACCTGTTGACAAAACATTTCCTATAACACAAGTGAAAGAGGCTCACGAGGCAAAAGACAAGAGGCTAATTTCTGGTAAAGTCGTGCTGGAATTCGACTGATGTAGTTTCCACAAGCTTTTGCGAAAGGTAACCATCTATTATTGGAATTATCAACACCTAAACGCCTTTTCATTCCTCTCAATGGTTCTTTCAACTCATATTGGAAGATAATTACTTCGCTTTAGGCCCTCTTCACCACAAGCTCTCTACAAGCTTTTTGAATAGCATAGAATTTTGTGAATAACTCATTATCCGGTTGACAAGCTGTAAATCTTTGAGAAGGTGCTTTTGGATAGATCTTCGGTTCAAAACTCACCTAGCAAAATGAGAAAGAAAAAAAAGGTGTTTGAAAATGTTGTTTTCTGTATAGTCTTCTACTCTTCTTGTCCTAGAACTATCTGAATTTGAAGTCAGATATGGATGGGTAGTAGTTTTTACTTTGTAAGCTTTAGTGAAAACAATAACACTCTTGGAGTAATAAATGCTACCTTCTATACACCAAAATAATGCAAGTGGTTTTTCTTTGCTCTCTAACTTAAGTTAGTCATTTCTACTGGGAGATTGAGACATTGAGTTTAGTTTTATTTAAGTTTATTTATGACATCATGAATCAAATAATATTCTTCTGGGCTAGGGGATTGTTTTTATAATGGGTTAATTACATTGAATAATAGATAATACAGTGGGTATATGAAAACATGTGAAAAGAGTAATTGTGGTTAACATTACCAGGAATTTGGAGGCCAACATTATGATTGCACTATTCAGGCCTTGAAGTTTTCCAATTATAAGGGACGTCATGTCATATGAATCACATTATTGATTATTGTAAGAAAAATCTTCAATTGTTGGGGAGGGGCACATGCCTGTTGTCCCTGTAATCTATTATTCCCTTGTCTCCTCTCTTGTCAATTGATTGTTATGTCTTCAATAATTATGGTGATTAAAAGCATGTGGCCTCCTTGATTTGTCCATCTGGAGTTAGGCATAGAATAGAAGTGGAAAAAATTATAAATAAAAAAAATTCATGATATTAATCTCACATGCGATTAAAATAATTGAAAAGTAGCTCCTCTAGAAAGATAACATATGAACATCACATCAGTTATAGTAGTTCTCCTGTAAAAAGGGAGCCATATGAAGAAGAAGAAGATGTTTAAATTGGATACATTTGGGGAAACTGGGGTGCATCAGTGGAACATGCTATATTGAAATGATTGTCGGATGACCAGTTGCTACACTTAATTCCTCTGAATAGGCACATGCTTCATGCTTGTTAGCATTATCAGGAACCTAACAGATATAATTCAATTATTTATATTCTTAACACTACTAAATAAATTTAGATTATTAGAAACACTTCTTCTTTACTTACTTTGTTGCATTTACCTACAATAGACAAAAACATACTTTCTAAAACATAAAACTCCACATTTAGTTTAACGGTCTCTGTCTCATTTTTCACGTTTATAATGGAGTTAAAGTCTCATCGTATTGTATTTATGACTAGGTATGAATAAATTAGATATCCGAACAGTGTATATAATACTATTTTGATAAGTCTTAAAAGATTTCTGTTCTAATAGGTGTTGAATAATTCATAATAAATTAATAAGTCGAACCGAGTGTTATTTGTAAGACTGTAAGAGGAGAAGCTCTCTTATTCCAGCCAGGCTGTGGTCCAAGCTCGATGTGGGTCAAATTCTTCATGACCAGGACCAGAAAATTTCAAGAAATAACAAAAGAAAAAAAAAAGTTGCAAGGTGGGTGATGACTACTACCTACCTAACAAAAAAGAATGATAAAATCATGATATTCTAATATCAAATCAATCTTTTTTTTTTTATGATCAAAATTCAAAAGCCTCAAACCCCACTTTGTATTTTGTAAGATTACAGTTGGCTTTGGGTGAATTGCAAAGCCAAAAATATTCCTTAATCTGAATTGTTTAAGCAATAAACAGCTTTGATTTGTCTGCATCTGTCGTCTGCTGCTGCTGCTGTAAATGTTTTGGTCAAATCCCTCCTTTTCAAGTAAGCTTGACCCAATTTATTAATTTCTTCTTTTTCTATCATCATTTCCTCTTTGAAGTTAGGGTCTATTGTTTGTGGCTCTTTTTGGCAGTCTCTATTGGCATTAAATTAAGCTACAGTGACATTACTTTTATGTACAATCTGCTGACAACAGTCCAATAGTTGTTTGCCACACTAGTAAAGGGAGTGACGTGGCATAATTATATTGGTTAAAAGGGCGGGGTGGGAGTTTCTATGATCTTTGTCTAATTCACGCGCTCTTTTAAGTGCGGTTCTCAATGTAATACTAATGCAAAGCTCCTCGTCTCTCCCAACGAGGCTTCTGGTTGCTTGAATACTTCTGACCATCGTCGCTTCCAAGCTCATGCATGCTTAAATGTTTTTAATCAAATTATTACTAGTTGGAGTTACAATTAAATTACTAAATATATAATCTAAATATTTATTTTTATAATTAAAAAATATTTTTTTTTATATAATAAAAAAATAACTTAAAATACATACCGCTAAATATGTATATTTTTTACCACTAATTAATAGTTTGATGTTATTATTTAACTATTTTTAAAGTTTTTGTCTTTTAATAAGTAGGTCCTGTTGCCGGTTTAAATTTTTAACTAGAAATTTAAATGATTTTTTTCTAATAAACTCTATAATTTATTATAATATAAAATTCAAAAAATAGCTGGATAAAACCGTCAGCAAGTTAGCATAACCATTACTTACCGAAGGGGCATACTGCAACTATTATCTCCTAAAACCCAACTCGTTGAGATGGTAATCATTTAATTGTTAGTGTAATTAGTACTGTTTAATTTGATACGGTGATAAATAGTATTCATTTAACTTAATAATTTTTTTAATTCGAATTATTATTATCCGTAAATTATTAAAAAAAAAAAAGAATTCAAGATCGTAATACTATATAGGTATAGTGTATATTGGATTTTTAGTCCAACAATTTATAAATACCATTGTTCTTAAAATGTTTAAATATAATTAAATTAAATCATTCTTAATATGCACAAGGTAAAATATTTAGTATATTTTTCGTCAAACTATGTAATGGTTTAAATTCTACAATTATTAATAATAAATAATATAAGGGAAGAATTTTTCTCTTATAATTATAAATTACCTTTAAAATTATATTTATAGTGATTGATCTCGTGAGTTCTTAATATACTCTTTAATATTTTATTATAGAATTATCGGATAAAATTGCTGGTAATTTACGTAATAATATTTTCTATGAGTATTAATCAATAGAAAAACAGATGATTAAAATTATAGAAAATTAAAATTAAAGTTGAGAAATGATCATGGTAATTAGGTTTAATAAGAAGGAACGGATAGACGATTGGTCCTTTTTTTTTAGAATTAAAAAAATATATATAAAAAAAAAAAGCATGATTAGTAGGGAGAGTAAGAAGCACGCAAAAAGAGGTGTGCGTGGGCAAAAAACATCATAGCCCTATCCCTAGGAGTCCGGTCACGTGCACCTTTGGATTCTTTGCCGTTGGGACCTACCACGTGATCTCCCTTTCAATATCCCCGTCATTTTTACACTTAATTACGAGACTGCCCTTTCTGTCGTTTACTAGTGAAAAAAACGGCTACTTGTGTTCTCTTTGTGCGAGTTAGTGTTGTGTATAAAGTGGCCAGAAAGAAAATGTCACACGGATGGTGATTGATATTTCCAAGACGTTATCTTTTGTGCGATTGCCTTTTGCTACTTCATGTGATCTGTCCACGTTGATCATCATATCATGCCCTCACTAATTTTAGTAATTTCATTCCTTAATTCAATTTGAATTTATTTATTTTTTCATATATAAAAATTATAACAGATATAGTTATAAAAAATATTATTTTAATTTAATTATTTTTAGTCCAAGTGATATAAAGGTAAAATAAATATAATATATTAATAATAAATTAATAGAGCATATTAAATTCAATAAAAAGGTAATTATACTAGCGAATTGTTAAGTATCCGTAAGTTTAAAGACGTGGTCACAATCCTAAAAAAAAATTATTATCTTAAACTAATTTTAGAAAAATATTTTATTCTATCTTAAATATTTAAGATCACATAGCGTATATTTTTTACAATATACAAATAATTATTACTATGTGAAGGTAAATTCCTTAAGACAAAAGTTAGAAAAATTATAATTTATTATAATATAAAGTTTATTATTATTTATAACTGACCCAAATTGAAACCATAATTTTATCACTACATGGAGGTTATTCTTATCTAGAATATCATTATAGAAATGTCTTACTGTAATTTTTTTTTAGGTTTAAGAAAATGTATAAATTTCAATTAATCAAAAAGATATTTCTATTAATTGAAGGATCTAGATTAATCAATTTTACTAATCAATGTTTCTTTAAAACATTAATTCTTACAATCCTGACCTTGCATTAGATTAATAATAAATAATTACAAATTTGTATTATTTAAGGAGTTTTAAACAAATTTTAAAATTATTAAAAAATAAAATTTAGAAATTTTGGAAAATGTTTTAGAAATATTATATATATATTTTTAACAAAATACAAGATTAAATGATTAATATAATAAAATCCCATATGAAAATAATTTGACCCATTTCTTCCCATTTTCTTCGAGCGAAAGAAAAAGTTTCTTTTTCTTTGACTTTACCTTTACCAACTTTTACCAAAATCAAAAAATGAAATGACAACCCTAACCTCCATGTGTGCACTCACATCACAAACAACATACCCCCCACACTTTTATTTTTTTATTTTTTTATTATCTTTTTTGGTTCAGAAGTGTCACCGCTTTGTCACTACTTGTAAATTTGTATGGTCCCCTTATTATAATAATAATAATAAAGTTGAATTGCAATCAAGTATTCTAATATTTATTATAATTACACATTTAATATTAATTTTATCATAATTACACTCTAACACCCTATAATCCGTTGACCATCGTTAAAGTAACGGTTGACCAAACGGATTCAAGCAAAATGACGAAACTGCCCCTCAAAGGAAAAAAAATTAAAAAGTCAGATAATCTTTGAACCCAGATGAACTGGGTTCGCGATCGAACCCAGCTCACTGGGTTCGAACGCGAACCCAGAGATCTGGGTTCACGATTTGAACCCAGATTTCTGGGTTCGCATTCGAACTTAGATCTGGGTTCGATCTGGGTTCGCGATCAGAATTTTTTTTTAATTTGTTTTTTTTTTGTTCATGTGGTTGAAGAGATCTCATATCTCTTCCACCTGTTTTTTTTTTAAATATTTTTAATACGGCATGGCATATTCTTATTGGTTGGATAATTTTTAAAATTTTTTAAAAATAAATTTAAACGTAAAAGACCAATTTACCCCTGAATCCGTTTGGTCAACCGTTACTCTAACGATATTCAACGGATTACAAGGTACTCGAGTGCAATTATGATAAAATTGACATTAAACATACAATTACGTTATAAGTCAGGATACTTGAGTGCAATTCGCCCTAATAATAATAGGGGTGTGGACATGGTAACTTAATCCAACTGTCCACTGAATTAATCAAATAAATATTGATATCAATAATATTACTAGAATGTCAAGAAATGATGGAAATATAGATATCAAAATTTTTTAAATAAATAAATTGTTATAATTAAAAATAAGAGATTTGTAAAAGTGCATGACGTTTTATTTTATAATTTTAAATTTTAGTTGAAAAATTCTCCTTTCGGAGCATTTTTAAATAATTTAAAATTAAAAAATTATTTTTAAAACCATCTTATCTTGTTGATTTTTGAAAAATTTCCTTTATGTAAATATTAAATATTAAATAAAAAATTATGTAAATATTAAATAAAAAAATTATGTAAATATTGTTGATATATTCCAATATATTCATAATATTATCAAAATTATTTACTGTTTAAAATTAAATATTATAAAAACATCATAAATATTTCCTTCCATCTACCGAAATTCAAACACTGTTGGGCAGGGTAAAAATGTAACAAGTCAAGTGTAGACCCCGACAACTATATGATCTGATAGATTTTTTGGAAAAATTACTTTCTTGTTTTGTTAGCGAAACTGATAGTAATCTCAGTTGAATGACGCCGTTTCATCAGATAATAGTATTTTAAGTTGAAAGCTATTGTGCAGTTACATTAATTACGATAAAACGATCAGGGGCATAATGGTCATTTCGAAGGATAACAACAGCTCATGCAAACCAGAACAAGAGCACACAGATGCACATAGTTAAAGACAAAGAGCATATCGTCATCTTCCATTAAAACCCTCCCTCTCTCTCTCTCCCCTCCTCAATTCACCTGCCTGCTACTATACGTCTGCAAACACAACAAAGCTCACCATTCATTATCTCTCAGGTTCCTTTTTTTTTTTTTTTTTTTACCCCCGAAAGAAAAATCTCTCTCTCTCTCTCCGTGAATGGCCAAAACCAAAACAAAAACAACCCAGTAAAAAAAAAAAAAAAAACAGAGAGGAAATGGACACAGACAGACCCCCACATCGCTGCACAAGTAACAGCAGTAGTAGTGGTGGTGGCAGCACAACAAGCGAGCTCTTCATTTGTTTCACTTCTCGTCTCTCCTCTTCTTCCTCCATGAAAATCTCCTCCAAGTCCATTCTCAGCCCGGGCCGTGCCAGAGACTCTTCACAAATATCTCTCTCTACTTCTCTCAGTAGAAGACTGAGAAGCAGTGGCAGCATCAAAGGCGGCCAGGCCTCTCCAATGTTTCCTGCAACTAATGGCAAGAAAAGAGGTTGCAATTCCTTTGAGAACCCAGAACCCTCCTCCCCCAAAGTGACCTGTATCGGTCAAGTGAGAGTCAAGACCAAGAAACAGGGGAAGAAGATGAGAGCCAGATCTAAAAGTAGAAGAGAAGTCAGTTTTAGAAAAACAGAGCAAACGGGGGATGCCAATGGGAACCATTTTCATCAGTTTCAGCAGCAAGAGTGCCTGCCTCATCACAGAAACCAGAGATGGGTTCACTTGCCGGTCACTATATGCGAGGCTTTGAGAGCTTTTGGAGCCGAATTCAACTGTTTCTTGCCGTGTAGGTCTTCTTGTATGGCCAGTGATAATAGCAACCAGAGAGACAAGGAAGAGAGAGCGAGTAATGGTGGTGGGAGTGGTACTAGTACTTCCTGTGGGGCGGTGTTTGCGCGGTGGTTGGTGGCGGAGAAGATTGAGTTGGTGGTGGGAGAGGCGGCGGAAGAGAGAGAAAAGGAAGAAGATGACGACGACGACGACGATATAATGCCGAGGAGGAGTCAGAGGAGGCATGTGTTTGAGGATATTGTGATTGAAGAAGCAGAGAAATGTGTATCCAAAAATGAGATCTTGGAGGCTGATGAGAAAGAAGACGAAGCCAGAGTGAGTATTTGTGTACCCCCGAAGAACGCTTTGTTGTTGATGAGGTGCAGATCTGATCCTGTCAAAATGGCTGCTCTTGCTAATCGCTTCTGGGAGTGTCCTCCTCCGCCCGACGAAGCCGACGAAGAAAATGAAGAAAACAATAATGAAAATGGAGTTTTAGTGGAACAAGAGTCTCACCAAGCTCAAGCAATGGAGCAACGAACAGAGGATGTGTTTTGTGAGAAGTTGGATTCTTTTGCACAAATTGTTGAAGAAGAGCATCAAATCCCAGAAGCGGAAGTAGAAGTAGAAGTAGAAGTAGAAGCAGAGGCAGAGGCAGAAGAAGAAACAGAAGTGCTTTTGGATAGAAGGGAAGAAGAGGATGACAACCAACAAGTGCAAGTACAAGGAGAAGAAGAAGATGACAACCAACAAGTACAAGTACAAGGAGATTCGCAGAAAGAAGACCAAGTAGAAGAAGAAATACTAAACCAGTTAGTGTTGGAAGAAGAAACAGTTCAGAGTGCTTCATCACCAGAAGCTTTTACAGATCCAGAAAACGAAGTCAATGCGGCCAAATCACTCCCAGAAAATGAAGATGTTCTCGAAAATGAACCCGAACCAGCTCCAAAACAAGAAAATGAATTAACTTTCGACGAAGAATCTGAAGAAAATGAGCAGGAACGGGAAGCTATAGTTGTAGAGGAATCAACAGAGGTGACCACAGAAAAGATCTTGCATGAAGAGGAGGATGAAGAAACAGTGATGACGACCCATGAAAGATCCGAACCCGAAGAACTGGAAACGACCCAGGAACCAGAAACGGGTCACCGATCAAAGGAGAGAGAAAGTCAGAATTTGCTACCAGATTGCTTGCTGCTAATGATGTGTGAACCCAAGCTGTCGATGGAGGTATCCAAAGAGACATGGGTTTGCAGTACGGACTTCATCCGATGGAATCCATCAGAGAAAAAACCACCGCCGCCGCAGCAAATAGTCAACAAAACAAACGGCTGTGATCAACCCAAGAAACGGGTCAGCATTGACCTACATCCGGCGCCGCAGCAACAGATAATGCAACCGCCGAGGTCATCTTGCTCCTTCCCGGCGGCTCCTCCTTTGGCTCAGTCTCACGGCGCGCTGTCTATGAATACCATGGTGGAGCAGAAGCTGGTGGGAGGCAAGCAATCTTACGAGCCGTTTATGCTGACGCGCTGCAAGTCAGAGCCGCTGAGGTCGTCGGCTAAGCTGGCGCCCGAGGCTTGCTTTTGGAAGAATAGGAAGCTTGAGCCGCATCGGCCCACTGCGGCGCTTGGGGTGGGCGGGTTTTGAGCCGGGTTAATAAAGTTATTAAAAAAGTTACGGGTAAGTTTGTATTGGTGTATGGGTTTAATTTTGTTTGTAGGAATTTACTGTTCTAGACTTGGCTTGTTTGTACATCTTTTTCTATTTAGTAATTTTTTACAAATTCTTTTTTCTTTTAAAAGTTAGTTACAAGGATCAATCTAGACCGTTAGTTAGAAAGTGATTTTGATAGTGAAATTATTAAAGGTGAAGATGGATGGTTATGAGCTGCCTACCAAATAAGATAATGATTAATGATCCTTTTCTTATCATTATCAATCATGACCCACCAATACTTACCTTTGACCGACATAGTTGCTCTTCTCTTGTGATATACTCTATTTGGGAAATGTAATAATGTTTCTTTCTAATTAGTAGCTGTTGGTAGATTACAAAAGTTAATTGACTTAATAAAATTTGTAAGCTAATACAAGAAATTAGTTATATTAGATGGATTATGGATATGTATGGTACAACAAACTTTCTTTTTGACTAAATTAGATTTTAAAGTTTGTACATTCCAACTATGAATTTGTTATATTATACACGAAATTAAAAGTTTATATAATCTCATTCGGAATTTTCTTAGTTTTAAGTTTGACCGTAATCTTTAAAAAAAATACGGAAAAAGTAGAAGAAAAAGCGAGATAAGGTGAGGTTTGAACCTATTTTTTAACGGTCAAACTAAATAATCAGAGGACTTAAATTGCGAGTGTAATTTAATAAACTTTAAATTGCGAGTGTAATTTAATAAACTTCAATTAGGTTGAGTGTTATTTTTTCTTATCTATATAAATTTTATCTTTTGATACAAAACTAGTATGCATTATAACTATGAATCACCGTATAAATTTAATATTTAAGGTGGGTATCGAACCTTGATTAAAATTAGGTCAAATTTATTGGACCGATGGATTTGAATTGATCAGTTTGTACACAAGATAGGTTCGTCTCATGATATAGCAGAATACAGATACTGATGTGTTTGTATTTTTGTCCACATCAAGGCACTCACAAAATTTGAAGGGCAAAGATCATGCAATTACAGAGCAGAGATAATGCACAGCACAGGCTTTCAAGGGTTCCACAATTGCACACATTCTCTGTACCTATCTTTTCAAGTAGGGACAAACATAAAGATAAAAGGTGAAAACCACAAGAATCAAAAGCAAAAAATAAAAATAATTAACTGTTGATTTGCTAAGTGTGTGTACCAAAGACAAAGACAGAGAGGTGGGGTTCGGGAGATTTTGGGCACTTTCTCTTTGTCCTTAGTTTGTGCATGATAGGGTACCCTAATCATCCCAATTGCGAGGGAAAAAAAAAATAAAATCTTGGAAAAACAGAAGCTTTTAGATGATTTTCTTTTCAGATGAGAATCTTTTCATGAAATTATGAAAAACATAGTTAAGAGGAAAATGATATTTGGAGAGAGAGAGGAGAAAAAGATAAATGGCGAGAGAGAAAAAATGGACGAGTTGAAAAGCTTTTACTCACATTAATAAAGGGCAATTTTTATATGTTTTTTTAAAATATATTTTGATGCTTAAAAAGCTCAATAATTTATTAAAACAGTGACATTTCAATAAAGAAATAGTGAATTTAGATTTTAGGTAAATGATTTGGATAATGAGTCATTACAGATCCAATCTCATAGTCCGCATTCATCAAATTTGAAGGTAAGGATTTTTTTATAGATATTTTAAATTTGAAAGTGTTTGCTTGTTCCACGCCATGATGTTACAAAAATGCTGGAGATAATCATATTCAATTCTTTAAAACTACTTTTTTTTAAAAAAAAAAAAAAATTATAGAATTAGTTTTCTTCTTGTAGTTTAATTATACAAATATTCTCTAAGACATTATTATTTTCATATTTTGTGACAAATATTTGATAAATGAAAAGGGTATTTGGCAACAACCTTTTTGATGGGTGGCTGCCTATTTTTATGTATCTTTCTTCTGGGGTACTCTCTCCCTTTTGCACACTCAATTTCTTTTTTTTTTTTTTGTTTTGCTCTAAAACTTAGCTATATTTTTCGAAGAGAGCAAAAAATGGAATTCAAAATTTTCTACATGATCCTATCAATTATTAAAATGTGAACCATATATTCATATCTAAAATTTGAGTTTGGACTCTACTTATTTTCCAGAAACTGAAGTTCAAATATAAATTAAGCAATCTTTTTTTTTTTTTAAAATCTGACACATTCCGGATAAGAGGATTACCGGGACCAATCAAGATTAAATCATACAAGTATGTTCTGGATAACTACTGGAAGACGAGAACTACCGGGACTCAAAAGCGTTGCCACCTAACACATTCCCAACCAACATGGAAACACAAAAACAAAATGAAGAAGCATTTTTTTTTTTCATTCGTCAACATTTATTGTTCACATACCAAAGAAAGAGATGCATTTCTCACTTTTAACGATTCAAAGTGAAAATTATTATGATTTGTTGCAGTTTTGGTACTTACTAAGCTATGCAATACAAGTGATGCATATTTGCATATTAATTGAGTTCCTTATCCTCCCATTACATTTAAACATACAAAAAGAAGTCTTTAATAAGCCGAATAATTCACATTATTGACGAAAGTTTAGAATACATCCACAAAGTAGTGGATTTGTCATGGATGAGGCAACCTAGGAAGGACTGCTACTTAATTAGGTAAAATTCGATAAGTCAATTAGCTAGGAATAATGGGTCTTAGTGAACGACCACTGTGAAGTGTGGCAGATTCTTATGTGTTAATTAGGATTTCATTGTGTATTGTCTCTTTACAAACAGATTTTTAAGAACGATATGACTATTTATACCTTAACAAAATTTAATTACAATAAATTATCAATTTATATATATATATATATATACAAAATTTAATTACAATAAATTATCAATTTATATATATATATATATATATATATATATATATATATAGCTTAGAGTATTGCTTTTGCTTTACAAAAAGATGAGTATGAAATTGCAAATTGCATTTCTAGGTTGTCAACTTGTCATCATCAACTAACCCCATGTGAGACAAAATGCCAACAGCACTTTCTGTTTCACCAAATCCACCATAAAAAGATCACTCTTTTTGCTAATTATTCAATCTTTTAAAGATTAAACAGAGCCCTAATGTAATGTTGTTAAGTAATTAAGAGATAAAGAGAATGGTTTGGAGGAAAGAATACTTGGATGTTATATTGGTTCCAAGTGGGTTACTGATAATGTTTGGTTACCATCTCTACCTTCTCTATAGATGCCTAAAATTTCCACATACAACTGTTATTGGCTATGAGAACCACAACAAAAAGGCTTGGGTTGAAAGAATGTTGCAGGCCAGATATTCTATCACTTCACACATATTTTACCAAAACATATTGCTTAACTCTAGTTATTCACACTTGTAAATTTATGTGGGTATTTTTTGCAGGTTGAGGCAAAGGACAGAGGCTTAGCATTAACAGTAATCAATGGCACAGTTTCAGCATCAACTTTCTTGGCTTCAACATCCCTAGCTTTAAGCTCTCTAATTGGAGCATGGATTGGTAGCTCTTCCCATAACATCTTCACAAGTATTCTTATCTATGGCGATACAAGCACATCTGTTATCTCTACCAAATATATCAGCCTTCTTATCTGCTTCCTACTGGCCTTTGGTTCTTTTCTTCAATGTGTAAGGTGCCTTGTCCATGCCAATTTCCTCATCAGCATGCCAAACACAGATATTCCTGTGAGTTATGTACAGAAGGCAGTGATAAGAGGAAGCCTTTTCTGGTCAGTTGGACTAAGAGCAATCTACATTGCCACTACTTTGCTACTCTGGATTTTTGGTCCGATACCGATGTTTGCTGCTTCAGTTATCATGGTTATGATTCTGCACATTCTCGACTCAAATTCGACTCCGTTGCATCACTTTGAACCAGCCAAGAGTCATAACCTGTTCAGGAAGATTGGTGAGGAAACAACTGCAGTTGCAAGGGTTATTGAACACCATGAAAGATCCCATGAGACTGGAAGTAATACTTTAGATGTGCTTAGTAATGATCATCGTCTGCAAGAATGATAAGAATGAAGATAAAAGGAATTTGGATATTTTTCTACAACTATAAGCTAACAGTTGCATAGAGTTTTTAGTGAAGAGAGATCCAAAGAAATGTTCATAAATTGGTTAGACCACAACTAGAGCTGAAAAAAAACAGGTTTTTCATTTTCTTTGCCATTTTCTTTTTGTACAAATGAGTAATAGAAATCTAATTCTCCAACATTAATTTCATTTTCTCTTCCCCTATTGTGCATTATCTGAACTTTGATCTTCCTTGTTGCTAGTCAATTCAGAGTTACCCATGGGACTCTCAGGAGTTGAATTCAGCGAGCCCAATTGCTGTTCACCTTTATTCTCTGTTTCTTTGTCACTAGAATCTTCCATGAAGGAATTAATAGTAAGCTGGCCAGCATAAAGGAGCAATCCGATAGAGTTGATGCCAAAAACAAATGTTGCAAGGTAGCAAATTCCATTTATAATAGTCCTGAAAGTGCAAATACCTATTACTATACTAAATCAATTCAACGAGAAATTATGACTTTCAAACATGAATTCACAGTTGAGTGTGCTAGAGGGAAGTAGCAGTAGTAGGAGCTACCTTATGGTTATTGTTATCTGGCGAACCTGAGAAGCAGGAATAAAGAATTAGTATGAGAAATGGATGATGACAAATTGACAATATAACGTAAATACACTAGCCAACTTCAAGCTTTTCATAAATAGGGAAGGGAACCACCCATTATCTTAATAATATTAATAATAAAAAAGAGATGTTTTATTGTGGATACGTCTTTCATGCAATATGAAGCTTTCTTGCTAATGGTTCTAGCTTCTCACAATTCTAAGGTGCCATTTAAACCATTATTAAGTCTTAAGGATATTTTAAGTTAAAGCCATTGATCCAAGTTATTCCATTTTGCCATAAAGTTCACGTTTCAAGCTATGTCATACTGATTTAGCAATAATATTGCAAGGAATAGTGAATTCATTATAAGGATGGAGGCAAATTGAAGCAAACCTCAGTATCCAAAAGATTTTATATTATTAAGAGGTCACAGCCATTCTCTTTCTCTCTACTTATTTGTTTTTCTTTGGGTGGTAAATTGAGGCCTATACAACTCTCCTTCTAACAGGAACTACTACTACACTATGTTTGGTTTTCTATGAAAAAACTGCTCGGCATTGTCTTTTTTTTTTTTTCAAGTGTTGTTGGTACAAATCCATGATCTTAAGTGGTTAGTAAAGTAAGCAAGAAGCAACACTAAAACTGCTAATTTAGCTGCAATTACGGGGACTCATAAGTGCCAAAGTTCCATTAGAAATGATGATTATGCCCATCATTATCTTCAATTATACAATTTAAAATGATGAACAAAAAACCACAATGAAACAATTTGATTTTCATTTGACATTCTAGATTAAAATTAAAACCAATGGTGAAGAAATCATAGAACAGAAATAAGAAAAAATAAAATCAACGAACGAACCGAGAAACTATCTGAAATTGTCTGACGGTTGAGAGCTGCTTCAATAGTGGTGGTGAACTTATAAAGAATGAGAGCAATCACACCTGCAGTTAGTCCACCTAACAATGCCTGAACAGGTGAAGGAGGGGACTTAGATTCGATAGATGCTGATCCCATTGCTTTCAAGTTATCCAATGCCTCATCCTTCAATGATTTCTTTGCCCCTGAAGACCTAAATTGCTAGACACAGAAAAAACCCATTATTTCAAATTCCAAATAAAGTTATACTAACAGATATATATATATATATATATATATATATATATATATATATATATATATAGGGCAATTAAACCGTGTTTCTTGAACTATAATCAAGATACGACAAAACAAGCAGATGTAGAATTGCATAATTAGAAAGCAAAAGTACCAAATCCTCAAACTCAAAATATCAAAAAAATCACAAATATCAATCACAATTATACTGTTATTGAAACCTACCAAAACAGTTGCTCAAATTTCATATTGAAGGAAGATAAAAACATGCTTAACTAAACTGAACAGAAACCAGCTAGAATACCAGTCCTAGAAAATTTAAACAGAAGCCTAATATAACACATAAACATGCAAAAGTTGGAAGTGAAGGGAAGATATTGAGACTGTTTATTATAAAAAGATAATCGATTCATCAATCTATTAATAAAAGTATATAAATAAAATAATTTCATAATTATCGCAAAATATTCAACAGTGAAAAGTAGAAATTAACTGATCAACTATATTGAACAACTTATCCAGAATTCAGAAATAATGCTTAACACTTTCACTGCTCATACCAATCTTACACTTGAGTTGTAACAACACAAAAAAAAAATAGTAAACTTGATCACTGTTATATGTACTTCATTGATCAAATTACACAGAAAATTTAAATTTTATATCAAAGACAACTACTTATAACACAACCCATACCAACAAATTGATCTCCAAAAAAACACTACATAAATTTGATAGCTCATTAAACCAAGTTTTATCACATTGTATATCAAACTTTAAAAACAACCATAGATAGTTAAGACACTGAGAGAACAACAAAACAAAACAGATATGATGGGTGATACCAGTTCTTTAGAGCGCTTAGCTCGGCGTCTAAGAGCGCGAAAGAGGAAGATAGAGATGGCTCCAGTGAGGAGAACACTGGTGGCAACCTGGATAGGAGTTGGGTCGTCTGTTGTTGCAAATATAGATTGTGTCAGCTCCACAGGACCCTCTTCTTGGGGTGTTGAGCTGGTGGTGGGTTCTTGGACCTGAGCGAGCCATGATGGGTGGATGGAGGGTCTGGTTCGAAGGAGGGCTGGAAGAGAAACGGTGGGTTTGTGGAGAAACTTGGATTTGTGAGGATGGTGTGAGAGTGAGAATGGGATAGTGGAGGAGATGAGATGATGAGTTTGCAACATGTTTTTATGTCTCTCTCTTTTCTTTTTTGTTTAATTTTATTTTTGATGTATGTATTTGTTTTTATTTCTGGATTTTCAGTGGGGTTTTTGACAAAATATCTGCTCTGGGTTTTTAAAGCATTTGGTATTGTTTTCAAAACAATGTTTTTGAAAACTTATTAAGGATGCTAAAGTTTTGAGAAATATTGTTTTTTTTTTTTTCTTTTTCAAGTCATGACACTTAAAATAGGTTTTCAAATCTGAAATCAATGGGAACATGTTCAATATCTCTTTAAAAATGAGTGAAATTTTTGTTCTGTTTTAAATGGGCGTCATGAAAATGATAAAAAATAAACAATTATTAATTTTAATAAGCAGTTATAATTTTGAAATTTTTTTTCTAGCACTAATTACAGCGAATCTACTTAAGGTTTACTATTTTACAGTTAGAAATAACTCTATGTAAAATTGACAGCGAACCCCTTTGCTGTTACCATTTACCGTTAAAGATAACCGTTGACCATTTTAAAAGTTTAAAAAGACTAAAATACCCCTAATTAAAAAAGAACATATTACAGTGAACCTGAGGTTTATCATTTTACAGTCAGAAATAACTTTAATGAAAAATTGACAGCAAACCTCCTTACTATTACCGTTGACCTATTAAAGATAACTGTTGACCGTTTTAAAAATTCAAAAAGACCAAAAATACTTCTAATTAGAAATTAAAAAAAAAATGGTGAATTGTACTAAAGTTTCTCTTAATTTTTTTAAAAAATTAAAATAAAAAAATTTAATGGATCTCTACTGTTCATCAATCATGATGGACGATGAAGATCATATTAATTTTTTTAAAAAAAATTAACAATTATAAAAATAAAAAAATAAATTTTGATTGGATGGAGATGGAGATTCAATCTCTATATTGGCTCTCGATCGTCCAGCAGCATTGATGAACTTGTAGAGATTCAATCTGGAAATTGGATCTCCTTTAAGGAAAAAAAAATTGAATTACTCAATAAATCTAATATCTAGCGATGAAGATTTTTTTTAGTTCTTGATGGAGATCCAATTTTCAGATTGGATCTCTACCATTCATCAATCGTGATGAATGGTCGAGATCCAACCTCTTCATTTTCATCCAACTAAAGTTTGTTTTTTATTTTCATAATTGTTTTTTTTAATTATTCTTTTAATATGATCTTTATCATCTATTAAGGTTGATGAACAATAGAGATTCATTAAATTTTTTTATTATTTTTAATTTTTTTTAAAAATTAAGAGAAGCTCAGGATACCTTAGTGCAATTCACCATTTATTTTTTAAATATTAAAATTTTTAATTAGTGGTATTTTAGTCGTTTTGAACTTTTAAGAACGTTAATGACAAAGGTTTTGCTGTTAATTTTTTATAAAGTTGTTATCTGACTGTAAAATGGTAAATCTCAGGTCGGTTAGGTGTAATTTTTCTTTTTTTAATAAGGGATATTTTAGTCTTTTAAACTTTTTAAACTGTCAACGGTTATTTTTAAAGGTGAACGGTAATAGTAGGGGAGTTCCTTGTCAATTTTTTATAAAGTCATTTTCAGCTGTAAAATAATAAACCTCAAGTAGGTTCGCTATAATTTGTCATTTTCCCTATTTTGAAAAACACATTTCACAAAATATGCAATAAAACACTCTTTTGGACTATTTTTCATTTATTTTTGAGAACGGAAAATTGTTTTGGAAATGTTAACCAATAGCCACTTATTTTTTTTTTTGGATAAAGAAGAAATGGGTATTTTTAACAAGTTTTGGAACATGAGAAGAGAGCAGTAGATCAATTTTCTGACTTTATGAGTCCATTTCTCAATAAAATACAGTCATTCAAAAGAAAATAATCAAAGTCAAATTAGTACCCAGTACAATTACATACACAAGCCAGAAAAAGAAAAAGAAATGGGATAAGAAAAATTTAAGGTATTTAGGAGCATATATCCTTATAATGGACTTATGTCCCTCTTCCTTTTAACAATTCCTCAAAATTCTTACCCTTTTTTTGGCACATATTGGGATAAAAAACTTATATCCTTCATTGAGAAGAGTAGATCATCAAGAAATCCAGGGATTGTGAAAGGACCAAAAAATGGATTAGCAGAGAGCACAGACCCTCATGGTTTTTTTTTTTTTTTATATTTGATCATCATATAACATGTTCATGTTAATGTCAAATTCATTTGTGTATGGTCTATTAGCATTCTTGGCGCACATTGGTTGCCACAGCTCTAGCCCAAAACTTGATTTGTGCCTTCATGTTGTCTTCTGAAGAATTCTTGGTTGTCCAGTTTGGTACTGGGGGAGGAGCACAGTTCTGTGTAAGCCATGCCTCAGACAAGTAAGGTCTCCTCATTTTTTCTTGGTTCAATTCTTCTCTGTTGTTCTTTTCTTGCAAGCCAGGAAGAATGTTAACCACACTTGGGCTCAACTCTTGTTTCTCAAATGTGAATCCCAAGTCCTTGAAACCTTGTACTTCCTCAGACTCAAGGTCACTTGGGCTCTTTCTGGACTTACTCTGATTCAGGTATCGGCGGCTCATTTCATTGATGCCATTCATGTTATAATTATTGCTTTCCACCTCCGGGCTTCTTGGTGGCCGGTACCTTGAGATGCTGTAACTTCTTGTAAGACCCTGCCAAAAAACTGTTAATGTTTAGCTAACTAGAATTACATATGCTCCTAGTAGAATACTATCTTCCTGATCCTCAACCCCTTTAGAGATCATATTTGATTGTCAATTTGCAATGTTTTGGCTCATAAAAACTGAACCAATCCTTATTACAACAAGCAACAAACTATAGATACAAGCAATATACAATAGAATTAGTACCTTTGAAGTGTGTGGCTTGGGCAAGATATCTGAAGAGTTAGCAAAAGCCTGCTGGATCAATTTGCTCATTCTAGTATCACTTTCTTTATCTTGGCTGATATCTTCCCTACTCAAATATGACGGCAGAGAGGGTGCTCTTTGCAGGTTAGACCGAGATGTTTGTCCTTTCGATTTGCTCCTTGTCGCACTTTCCTTTTCCTCAGTACCTTCTTCTTTCCCTGCAGAAACTGGTTTTGGTAGTGCTTGAAGCAAATGCTGATGCGATGATTGCCTTGTCAATTTGTTGCTTTTCCCACTACTTTTTTCTTTCTCTTGACTCTCTTCCATTTTCCTCCCTATACAAGGTGGCAAAGATGGTGCTCGTATCAGAGTTCTCTGGACAGCACCATCTCCTGCTGGGATCGTATTCTTTGTAATGTTTTGGCTAACTTTTGAGGACGGACAAGAAGGATCAGAATAGCACCTTAACATCCTTGTTTTTCTTTTGAACAAGTTCTCAAAGAACCAACACTCTTCCAAAAGATCATTCACTGCTTCTTTGTCCACCTTACCATCTCTACTAGAAGAAGATGATGATGATGATGATGATATTGATGACTCAAAAGTGTCTCCAAAATTAGGCTCCATGGTTTTGCAAGTTAAAAAAAAAAAAATATTTCTCTATCTAATCTAACCTTGACAAACTAATACGACCCACATGCGGATCTTTTTATTCTGTTATTTATTGAAAGACAGCATCTTGGCTTAGCTTGAAACCATGTGCTTTTAGCTCATAGCATTGAATATTTTATGTGGGGGAGGAGACTTCGTGAAAGATGTTTTTCATCAATGCGTGGAGAGTGGAGCAAGGGGAAATTATTGATTGGGATAGGTGGATCAACTCATCTATTATACGTCAATCAAATTATTGATATCGAGACCAATGTAAAGATTTACGATATCATTTGTTAAGTTTCTATATAAAATTTGTAGATCAAACAGTTGTTATTCAAATCTATTTGCTACGCAATCATATAAAATTAATACAATAACCTTGGGAGTATATCTGTTTCAGTGAATATATTATGCAGAGAGAACTAGAATTCAATGTCTCTAACAAGTAAGAAATATATGGGGGAAGATGAATTGCATATAGATCCTGTCATGCCAGAACATAGCCCATGTGAGGATCATATTTGTTTATGACACAAGACAGAAAACTGTTCTTGTCCTATCCATTATGTGACAGCTATGGCTAAGCTAGAGCCTAGAGGTGTAAAATATTGGTAAAAGTAGCCAAAAGGGGTTTTTGTTATCATGTTGGTTAACCAAACCTAGACCTTATCTTGCACATATCAAGCTATAAAAAGTTCCTTAATTTACGGGACTAATAATTGATGAACCCGCCTTGATTTTTGTCTTGTTTGGGTCCATTTGGCTAAGTTCTAAGTTCATCTATCATTCATGGTTTGGTCCTCCAATTGTGCCAAATTTTCTAAATTGTTTTTATTTTTATAAAATGATTTGATAGAGGAGGTGGTCGACTTTGAAGCGGAGGGGTTTTTTTATTTTTATTTTCTTGGGCTACATGAAATGTTAATAATTAAAAATTTATAATTTTTAAAAATAATGATGATTTCTCTTCTAATATTTTAAAAAAATATTTTTAAATTTTTTATTACTTTAATATTTTATTTTTTATTTTTTTTTATATTTTAATATTAATTTGAAGTGGTATTTTGAATTATTAAATTTTTATAAATTAATTATTATTGTACTGATTTTTTTATTTTTTAAAGGTTTTGAATTTTGGTATTAATTAATTTATGAAATTTGATATTATTTTAGTTAAGGTCAATTGCATATTATATCATTTTTTATTGTTAAAAATTTGATTAGAAAATAAATTTTTAAAAAATTAGGGACTATGCAAAATAAAAAGAAAATATATATTAAAAAGTAATAATTAAAAAAAAATTAGGAATCAAAATAAAATTTATCCTAATTTATATATGTAATTTAATAAGATTATGTGGAAGTTTGCAAATTAAGACGTAGGAGGTAACAATTTCATATAGTAACGAATTTGTTTTGGAACAAATGATGAAATCACAACCTGTAATAAATGTGCCGTAGCATGTAATAAACTCAAGTTTATATGCATAGTAAAATACATGTACAATGTAACAAGATTCTCATAAAAGGTTGCAATTAAGACATAAGTGGTAACATGTTTAGTAACAATATTTTTGTGGAGCGTAATATTTATTTTAGAGCTAATTGCACTCACACCCCCTGAGATTTGGCCAACTACAGGTAAAATCAACTTTATCGTTTATTAACAATGACACCCCCTTGACTTTAGTCAAAGTGAACAGTATCAGGGGTATTTTCGTCTTTTTCAATTTTTAATTTTATTTTATTAAATAATAAATCAAAAAATTAAAATAAAATAATAAAATTATTCAAAAATTAATAAAAAATAAAAAATTAATTAATTTAAATCCATTTTCCAGATCGAATCTCAACCGTCCATCAAGATTAATGAAGGGTTGAGATTCAATCTGAAAATGGATCCAAAAAAAAAAAAAAAAAAAAAATTTTGGGATCTTCGAAGAACCCAATCTGGGTTCTTCGAAGAACCCATCGAAGAACCCAGAGAGGGTTCTTCGATCTCTGGGTTCAGATCGAAGAACCCTTCTGGGTTCTTCGATCGAACCCATCTGGGTTCTTCGAACGAAGAACCATGGTTCGATGGTTCTTCGTTCGAAGAACCCAGAGGGTTCTTCGATCGAACCCAGAGAGGGTTCTTCGATCTCTGGGTTCAGATCGAAGAACCCTTCTGGGTTCTTCGATCGAACCCATCTGGGTTCTTCGAACGAAGAACCATGGTTCGATGGTTCTTCGTTCGAAGAACCCAGAGGGTTCTTCGATCGAACCCAGATGGGTTCGATCGAAGAACCCTCTGGGTTCAGATCGAAGAACCCAGTAGTTTTCTGGGTTCTTCGAAGAACCCAGAAACTGGGTTCTTCGAAGAACCCAGTTTTCTGGGTTCTTCGATCGAACCCAGTTGGGTTCGATCGAAGAACCCTCTGGGTTCTTCGAACGAAGAACCATCGAACCCATCTGGGTTCGATCGAAGAACCCAGTTTTCTAGGTTCTTCGATCTGAACCCAGAGATCGAAGAACCCTCTCTGGGTTCTTCGATGGGTTCTTCGAAGAACCCAGATTGGGTTCTTCGAAGAACCCAGATTGGGTTCTTCGAAGATCCCAAAATTTTTTTTTTTTTTTTTGGATCCATTTTCAGATTGAATCTCAACCCTTCATTAATCTTGATGGACGGTTGAGATTCGATCTGGAAAATAGATTTAAATTAATTAATTTTTTATTTTTTATTAATTTTTAAATAATTTTATTATTTTATTTTAATTTTTTGATTTATTATTTAATAAAATAAAATTAAAAATTAAAAAAGACGAAAATACCCATGACACTGTTCACTTTGACTAAAGTCAAGGGGGTGTCATTGTTAATAAACGATAAAGTTGATTTTACCTGTAGTTGGCCAAACCTCAGGGGTTATGAGTGCAATTAGCTCTTTATTTTATAACTTATAACAAGTGTGTAACAAAATATGTATATGAGTAACAAATAACCTACACCATGTAACAAGATTCATGTATAAGGTTGCAATTAAGACATATGAAGTAACTATTTCACATAGTAATAAAATCGTCATTCATTTCACAAGAAAATCGTAACTTGTAATAAGTATATTGTAACGCATATCCACTTATAGTAAAGTGGTTAGTACACCTCATTCCCACTTTAGTGGTGATGGTTCAATTCCCACCATACACATTTACCAGTATGTGTGGATAGTTTTCTATTTATATTTTGAATTAATGTATTTTATATTTATATTATTCTATAAAAGTAATGTATACAGTATAATTAAGTTTTACTATTGCTAATGTGTATTTAAATGCGGTTATTATTTTATTTAATATTTTTATATATATTTTTAATTTAAATGATAATTTGTTGTATTATTTTTCTTTTTTCTTTTAAAAAAAATTGTTATCTGCTGGTTGGCCAGAAAAGAAAGCTCAGCAAAGGAAGGGTCAAAGTGTATGCAGTTTATTTATGGGCAAAACTCATAAATAGCTGTTAAATAAGGTTTATTATTAAAACTAGCTAATTTCAATACTTTGATTGTTTTTGTCAATTTTTTAAATTTTAGATAAAAATATCCAGTTGTCACGTGGATAAATTAAAAGTTAAGAAAGAAAAAAAAATAAAAAATGAAAGAATAGAAAGAGACCTCCATTGTTGGAGGTCTTCTAACGAAGGTATGAGCAGAAGACTTCCAATAATGGAGGTCTCTAAAAAACTTTTTTTGAGTTTTGGCATTTTAATTTTACAAGTTGGTTTTTTGGAGTTTCAATTTTACACACTAGCTAGTGAGTAAAATTGATTTTGCTAGCATGTAAATTTTTTATTTTTTATTTTAATGAATATTATATCTTCAATATGTTAAAATTATCAATATAAAACTTTACCTTTTTTTTATTTTTTTATTTTAATGAATATTATATCTACAATATGTTAAAATACAATTATCATCAATATAAAACTTTACCCCTGACTGTAAAAGAATAATAAATCATCACAAGACACCACTAAACGAAGAATTCTACAAAGAGTTAAATACTCATATAAGTCATTAAAATTTTATCAAATAATTAATTTTAATTTTACACGCTAGTGTCTAAAAAATATAGAGAGATAAAATCTTAAAATGGCTAGTTCATAGAGCTTGAACAACAATTTTAGAGAAGACAAAGCTCACTTTGAATTGGTTTGTAGTGGTTGAAAAGAGAGAAAATAATTAGAAAAGAAGAGAGAGACCTTCTGATAAAAGAAAGAAGAGATGGAAAAGAGTGAAAAGTATAATATAACAGGTGGAGTAAAAGTATAATAGGGCTGTTTTTGGCAGTTCAGTGCAAATGTTAACAAAAATGGAAGAGTTTTTAAAAAGTGATAATTTTAGAATTCACAGTTCATTTTATAGCAAAAACTAGTAATTTCCTCTTTATTTTTTGTGTTTCCGTCCTTTTTCCCATTCATTTTTATATAAATAACAAGTAACAACACATAAATGCAGAAACCTCAAAACGAAACCAAACAAGTTTCTTCAAAAGAAGGAATAAAAAAAAAAAGTGAAATCGATCAAGCCAAGAGCTCGGATGTCCACACATTGTGATGTTTCCATGGTTTGTTGTTGGTCATATGACTCCATTTCTCCATCTCTCAAGCAAGCTTGCAGAAATAAGCCATACCTCACTTTCTTGCTTCCCAAGAAAGCTCAAAACCAACTTCAACATTTCAATCTCCACCCTGATCCCATCACCTTCCACCCTCTTACCATCCCCTATTTCGACTTGGTAGTTGTCACAAAGGAAGATACACGTGTTGATGAATGGGTTGCTGAACGGGAGCCTACATATCATTACCCTAGTTTGCACCCTGAGTAGACCCCTTTTCAGTAATGGTAACGAATCCTTCTAAGACAACCTTGACTTCACTTATCAAAAATGTCACATCTCTATCGTTTTCTATTTTCGGTCTAGTAGGCCTCCCATAGTATTTTTACCAATGATCTTAACTCAATGTTGGACTTGAATAAATGGATGTTACATCTACCGCCATCATCTATAGAGAATCATAAGTTAAGAGTTCTAGGAGCAAAGAACATCTCTGACTTACCACCCTTGTAGTTGTGTCCCACCCAACGTCCACCATGAGAGATGATCATTCTGATTTCTGTCATTGCTCTACATGTGTCCATATTGTTATACAATGATAAGAATTTCAACAATACTTCACATTATTTAAAAATTTATATCCTAATCTACAGGAAAGACAAGAAAATCTTTTAATAACGTGTAAAGTAAATAACAATTTTATTTTACACAATTTATATTTTTACACGTAAAACTACAAAGAACATTCTAATGCTGAAAATGTCAAAACTGGCACCCAGACATTATATTTTATATGCCACTTTCAACTTTTCTAATTTTATATGCTAGAAATGTCAAAGTTGGCGTGTAAAATTGTTTTCTTACCTAAAAATCACATTTTATACGTCACTTTTTATTTTTTCAATTTTACACGTTGAAAATGTCAAAACTAGCGTGTAAAATTGCTTCCTGAACCAGACATCACATTTTATACTCTACTTTTAACTTTCTCAATTTTGCACGCTGGAAATGTCAAAACTGATATATAAAATTACTTACCCAGTCAGACATTACATATTACACACTACTTTTGATTTTCAATTTTACATGCTGGAAAGAAACTTGCAAATGGCGTGTAAAATTATTTCCTCTACCATATAATACATTTTACAAGCCACGTGTTCACCTTAACATGAAAAAAATAAATAAATAAACCAAACTGGAGTGTAAAATAGTAGGTGTATCTAGTAAACCAATCTTCACCTATGCTGGCAAAATAGAGATATAGGGAGAAAATTTTTTTTTACCTTCAAAAAGGATTTATCATGCATGAGCTTGATTTGTAGATTGTGTGGAGAGGAGATCTTGATGGAGATAAAGCTTGTAGATCGTAAGTGAGGTTAGGTTAGAGACACAGTAGTTTAGTAAAGAAGAGAGATAAATGTTATAAGCTAAGAAGAAAAGAGAGAAACGGTGTCTAATTTTAAAAAGAGATAAAATGATAAGAGAACAGAGGTTGGATTGGGTCTATTAACTATGACAATGAAATTTTTTGTAAGTTCAATGTCAAATGTTGATAAGAATAGAATTTTTTTTGGAAATTAATAAATTTATAAGACCCCACTAATTTAAGGCTAAAAATAAACATTTCCTCTATAGTTGTATTTTATTTTGGGATAAGCATGCAGTTGGAAGTATAACTTGTTTTGGAATGTTAGGTTGACATCTTATTAATAATTTTTTCATTGATAAAATAAAAGTTGTTGAATATTATACCACAACTTGTTTAAAATAAATTAACAAAGTAAACACTTATATATATATATATATATATATATATATATATATGCCTTTTCAAATTGGATGATAGATACCAATAAATATATACTCAATAACACAACGCATTGTGATTTCAACATACAGTGGTACAAACTCCATAACACTATCACAACGTGTCAATTGTTTTCATCTACTAGAGACAGAATGTGGTCTAAACTTTTAAGGGTGGAGAACAAGCTTTTCTCTAATGGTGGGAAAGAGATTTTGATGAACACAGTGATACAAGCAATCCCACTTACACAATAAGGATGTTGGAGCATCTGTGTGCTCTTTGGGGGTGTAATAGAGAACGATATAGTCCTGTTCAGGACGTCCCTTTCCACCCCTCTTATGTTCTTCTTGGACCTTATTATTTCTTGCTCTCACCAGCTACTGTCTCGAGAGTTTGAAGAGTTTATGGTCATCTTTTGGAGGATATGGTTTCGCATGAACAAGTTGGTCCATGATCGACTTACTTTGAATGTTGATGTGATGGTGAACTGATCAGTTTCTTTTCTGTCAGTGCTCTTTGCGTCCAGTGATCAGCTGGTGACATCCCCAATCTCCCAGTTCAAGCTAAACACAGGTGCATTGATCAAGTCTGGAGCTGGGACGACCAGGTTGGGAGCTGTAATTCGTGATGACCAGTGGGCATAAGTTGGATTCTTCTGTCTCCGTTGAAGCAGCTGAAGCTTTGGCCCTCAGGCAAGGCCTTGCTTTTTTTGCTAAGGAAGCAGGGATTTGGCATGCGTGTCAGTGTGTGGAGCTAGATGCATTGGGTGTGGTTTATCACATCCTAGCTAGGAAACCTCCTCTTTCTAATGTGGGTTTCATAATTGCAGATATTATTGATATATGTGAATTGGTTCAACACAATCCTAGGAGTGCCAATCAAGCGGTACATGCTTTAGCTTCTATTGATTCTTGTTCTTTTTGGATGGAGGATTTTCCGACAGTTTTTTACATTTTGGTGTTAGGTTGATATTCTCTAGTTTTATTCAATATATCTACCTTCCAAACAAAAAACAATCACATTGTATTTATTGAATATGTGAAAAACGCACCCACAAACAAAATCATCTCAGTATTCACAGGACAGGCGCATTTGTTATTGTTCTTCATAGCCGTTTTCTGTTTTACGGTTTGTGATGTAGACGAAAAACGCACCCACAATCAAATTTTGTCAACACACTCTAACGCCTAACCTGTGAAAAAAAACTAAACAAATCAGCTAATAAATGAATTGAACAAAGCAATTACAAGTCCAATCTCTATTTGTTGATGCAATTAAAACGAAATGAATATATATTTGAAAATAAAGAAATTGATCTATTTACAAGATAAAAGAAGAGTTAAAACAAATAGGGTTCCTTCAACAAAGCAACCTTAATATGATTATTTACATGGTGTAGGTTATAGCCTTCCCAGGAAGAGTCAAAAATCTGGGAAACAATTCAAGTTAAAAGGGCAAAAAAAGAGAGAAGAATAAAGGCCCTTAAAACCGCCTACAACTGAAACTCTGCAACAAAAGATTTGATTTTGTACCACACCTCGCTACCGTATAAGCATCAAGGCCATTGAATACAGGGAAATAACAAATCAATCAAATGGCTGCTTCATCACTACTATTGACTTTATAAGAGAACAAAGACACAGCGTCTCATATTTACAGTGAAAGGAAATGTCTTTGTTCGAATCTACTGGAACCAGTACGCCATCTCTGAAAACAAATTTTGGATCATATCCAAAATGGGTATTTGAAGATGTACTTTCTTCAGTTCCACACTCACCTAGAGAGTGACAACTGCATTCCACTGCTGCAACTAAACCATTGCCTGATCTTTTGCAATGACATGTATTAATCCCCGGACATCCAGACAAATTTCCAAGATTTTCAAGGGTCAGATTTTCGTCAAAAGAATTGCTGCTGCTGGCAAGATAAACTTTTCGAACTGCTGAAAGAAGATCCACAGACAATGATGCAACAACATCATGGACATCCTCTACTGTCCAAATGTTCCCATTCAATTCCAGTCTATGAATAAGAATCTTTTGCATCAAAACATGTAGGACGCATAGGCATCCAGAGCAACAATGATACATACATATAATCCCAGAATCAGCAGAGACACTGGTGGTTTTGCTTGGAGGTAAGTTGTTTGCAACAGTGTGCTCAATAGAATCAGGCTTATCATCATTACATGCAACTTTGGTCTCTGACTCAGACAAACCATTAATTTGTTCGCAAGAGTTCTGGTAACCAGAGAACTTGGTACCAAGCATTTGACCTGAAGTACTGAGACCATTCTCAGAAAGGATGACAGATTCTGTTAATGCAAATCCGTTGGAATGCTTCATGAAGCCAGGATGTGTATCCCCAACTGCAAGATCTGCAGTTCTTTCTGACTCCCTTAGTTCAAGATCTGCAGCCCTTTCTGATTCACTTGGTTCAAGATCTGCAGCCCTTTCTGTTTCACTTGGTCCAAGATCCGCAGCCCTTTCTGACTCACTT
Organism: Xanthoceras sorbifolium; assembly: GCA_003430845.1. NCBI lineage: Eukaryota > Viridiplantae > Streptophyta > Magnoliopsida > Sapindales > Sapindaceae > Xanthoceras > Xanthoceras sorbifolium. The sequence continues at coordinate 10,230,789 of CM010613.1, read as the reverse complement.
GGTTCAAGATTTGTCCCATTCTGCTCATTTATAATTTTACCAACTGATTGATCAGCAACAGTAGATCCTTCAAGAGTCTTATTAAGTGAAGCATCAGGATGGACAATATGCAGTTCGGACCCTTCTCCCAAATGAGCAGCTTTCCCCTCGGTCTCAAGGTGACCAAAATCACCATCTCCATTGTTCAAGCTAAGACATTTTACGTTTTCAGTAGCAAATCCCTGAGGATTACCTTCCATCCCTGAGGATTCATGGGGGTTTCTGTTAGAAACAGTTGGCTTGCACACATCACTTCTAATTAAATTATCGGTATCAGTATGAGTATTATCTAGACATCCCACATTGACCTTAGGATTTGGCATTTTCATCTGCGCATCGGACTCTAAACTGAAAAGTTGCAGAACTTGATGTTAGATAACAATTTGAAAATGGAAATGGTACGACAAGCACATAAGATAACAGAAAACAGTACCTCTGCAAGGCATGTGCCCAGCTGTTAACCACATCTTCCAGATAAGCAACTTGCGAAAGAAGACGGACATACTGATACCTATCTTTCCCGGCTTGAATTTTTGCATTGATCTCTCCAACTAAGACCTCAAGCACCCTCCGTACGTCTAAGGCAACTTCTCTAAGTGATGCATATAACCCTCTGTAAGCTGATAAACCGATAGCAATTAGGCCTCTAACTAAACCAGAATTTTCTCTACCCTTAATATTGCTGGAGCCACAAGCAGCAGCTACTTTCTCCGAATCACTGGGACGAATAATACAGGAATTGAATGGCCATCCCTTCCATGGTCCACCTACGTCCGCACAAGGACCTTCCTTTAACTTTGATGTGACCCAACAAAGTTCAGCAAAATGAGGATATCGCAGGATTTGATAGCCAAATGTAGATATAGCCAACAGCAGGCTTGATCTTCCCTTCAAAATTCTATTGTTGGGTGATGGAACTTTAACAGAGGAAGCATCAGGAGGTTGGGTTCTACCTTCATGTCCACTGGCTGAAGCATGACCTCCGCTGTGATGTTCTGTGCCAGGACAAATATCAAAGAAACCATTAGTTTTTGGCTCCTTGCAAGAACTTGTATGGGCATGATTTCTTTGCTGAATCAGCTGTACAACCGGTTGAATTAAATCCCTTGATAACTCCGCTGCAGATAGATTGATCACCGCATCACGGTTGAAATTCTCACCAAGGAGCACAGAAAATCTGGGTACTGTGTGCTCCAAGGGAATCAAATGACTGCAATTTGATGTACGACTCTCAAAAAACTGCCTTACCCTTTGAGGGAGTACTGTATATGGAACTTCTGAAGTAGCCTGATGAAAAATAAAAAGCAAATTATTTGACAATCAATTTCAATAACATAGACCGCTATGTGGAGATAACAGCAGACAAAAAAAAGGTAAAAAAAAAAAAGACAGACAAACAAACACAAACAAAATTTGGATACAATCCAAATGTTAACCACATCACCGCTTGACTAGGAGATCTCAAACAGAGACAAATGCAAGAAAACTTATTCACCGAGTTGTAAAATTTAGGTTTGCCTTTATCGCTGCTCTCAATACAAGATTACAAGGTAATCTATGTCTTAGTAAACAGTGATGATGACGCTATAGTTATATAACTCAACCGCATCACACAAAAGCATATTAATTTTTTGCCCTCAATCTTTACCCCAAGTTTTATATATAAAGACTTGCTCTACCAGTGCTTCTATTCTTCTGTTATCCTTTTTATTTTCTTTTCCTTTTGGCATTCCTGGCAACCAAGTCAAATATATCCTTACCACAACATGTCATTTCCATGGAGATTAACACTCAAATATAGCCAATGTCGAAAAAAAAAAAACCCTTAAATATAGCCAAACCTTTTCAAATTTTGGCAGACTCAGTTACTTCTATAATTTAATTTGTCTACAGTTAAAGAGAGTTAATCAGTTAATCTTCAATAACAGTTTAAATCAAACCATATGGAGCAAACATTTCAATGCTATTGCATCAGAACTTTCAAGCCCTGAACTTATTTATTCAGATGAAAGAGACAGTGGAAGATAAAATTGACGATACAAATAACACAGCTGCAAAATGATTGCTTAGTTCTACTTACTCAACATGGCAAGAACCTGAATTAGTGGTATTAACATCAACATGAACAATTGCCAACCAATTGCGGCTTAATCATATACTGAGATACATAGTTATTACTTTAAATATTAGAAAGGACCAAAAGGGATGGAATTGCAGTTATACCAGAATCATCAAGGATGTAGACACACACATGGATTCCACCTGCTCAACAAATGAGCTCCAGGCATGGGAGGGACCTTGGAACCCTTCGCTCTCATTGCTCTCAGTAAGTGAATGGCTACTTGGAGATGAATCACTCTTCTCAGTTTCATGCTGAAGTGTTGCTACAGCCCACAAATCAATTCTGGGCATAAACACTAAGCATGACCCCACACTAGAACATTTCACTGCCATGTAAATAGATAACAGTAAGCATTCCTAATTCAACTATGAGAGTCCAAGTTTGAGCTTAAAAAAACTGTTAACACCAGAGAAAGATTGCCAAAGCACATGAAAATATAAAAAAATTTGTCGTTTTGCCAAAGCCAACTCAAAATTACAGCAGTTACTGTAAACAACTCAAGAAGATAGGTTTACACTAAGCAATTTTCAACCAAACACTCTCCCTTGGCATATCAATTCATTATATTAATATATTAGGTGAATTCTAGAGTGGATTCTACAAAATTACTTCACTGCCTCAGCTTTACCACATTTGTCATTTAGTTAACCTTTTCATCTTTCACATATCAAAATAACCTAATTAAGCATTTACGCTATCTATAAGAACTAAACATAAAAGGATGACAAAGCAAAAGAAAAATCAATTATCCCTACCCCATACATAAAAGAGTTTCTTTTATGTTCTTTTTTTTTTTTTTTTTTTTTTCAAAAGCTTAATACCACACTTAATATAAATCAAATTTCCTAGTATCAAACTTATCTTCTTCATGCTGTAAGAAAAACCATTTGTGTAAAGAGAAGCAAGGGGTTTGTTTTCTGCTTTGTCACCGTCATCTTCATGAATCCCACTAGCTGACGTGGTTATTATAGAAGAGGAAAAAGAAGGTTTTTGGGCGTAGAGGCACGTATTCAAATTTCAGTTGAGATTGTGATAGACCCTTGGGAGAGTAGGTTGGTTTCCTTCTAAATTTCATACAACTCGGCTATTCATGAGTTTCTTTTGTCATTTATGTGGAAGTCATAACATGCTTCTTTTAATTATCCATTCATTTTGACCAACTCTTTGATGCAGGGGTCAATGGAATAATCAGAGTTTAGAATCTGATTTAAAATGAGGAGTGAAGAAGACAAGTTTGAGGCTAGATTTTGATTTTGTAAAATGAAAGAACTGTGGTATTAAGCTGCTCTTTGAAATACATAAATAAACAAAATAAAAGAAACCACTTATTATTGTGGTGGAAGGGGCTACAAGACTCTTAATCTATTTACTATTTCCAACCATTGGATTATGACTTATGAGTAAATCGGTAGTTGGATGTTAAAGTAAAAATTTAAGTAATATATATAATCCTCACACCTAGAATCCTTGGACATAAGATCTAAGTTTAAATGTTTATAAATTACTCCACTATGTTCCAAGCTTTAGCATTATGCTGGGATAGCATTTAGTTGAGTTTGTGCAATATTTTGAAACATATTGCGAGTTTCAAAGTCTCTATACTTCTTTAAAAATTCCTTATGCTGATGCACGTTCCTTAACCTGATTTGGAGCATGAATTAACGGTCTTTAGGGGTGAAATTACACATAGACCTTTCAAGCCATTTTTGCAAAAATGACAAACATTACTATTTTAGCCGTACCAGGCAAAAAGTTGCTCTTTTATCACCAGACTTCCTCTTTTGTTGGTTACATGCTTTGTTCGAGACAGTTGAAGTAAAGAAAGAATAAGATGGTAGTTTGCTAGTCTAGCAAGATTTGAAGCAAGCTTTTGTTTCTGAATTGTGGATCTGATGATTTAGAGCAAGAAAAATGAGGAGAGAGGGGACAGAGTTGGGAAGGAACTGTGAAACATGAGACAGAAAATCCAAGAGAGTTGGTTTTATAACAGGACAAGTTTTTGTTCATGGAAAAAACTTAACCTAGTGAAGGTTGCTATTTTTGCAAAACACTTCTTAGAAATTGCTATTTTCAGAAATTAGCATTCTTTAATTTAGTTTCCAATACTTTGCTAGTTGCTCAAAAACCATAAATACACTTGTTTCCTCCTCATCAATTCTAATATTCCACTTCTCCTATGCTAGTGTCAAATTGCCATAAATAAATGACCACAATCCCAATCTAACTGCTATCTGTATATCATGCCACATACTTCTCATCTTCTAACTACATTTTCCTACTTAAAACTTAGCTATTTGCCCATACCAGACTCACTATATTTATACAGCATGATAAATCTTCACTTATTAATCCCTGAAATTACAAGTTTTGCACCTTTAGTAGTATATCAAATTTCACTAGCTCTATCTTAAATTAGAAACATCTCAGCTCAACAAAATCAGGGGTCATACTAGGCACGAACCTCACTCAAGTAAAGCAAAAATGTCTATCAATTTCTTTTATTAGTTATGGATCAAAATTAAACAGACATCTTAAGTCTTAACATTTCACCAATTCCTCATCTCTTTCTAATAAATGCACAACTTTTATCCTTTAATGTCAACATCACAAGCCTCACTGATGTGGTAGATATCTGAATAACCTGTGTAATCTAACAAATTTTTTACTTTTCGGAAACCCACAACTACACTAAAATCCACAGGTGGTCAGAGTTGGCAAAGTTTGCATCCTCTAATGCCTCAAAGTTGGAAAGAAATTTCCCGATCTTAACAAGTTCTACAACAAAGAATATATGAACCAAATCTGAAGACTAATATTATATTGGTAAGCAATATTTAAACAGAAGTGATCATGAGCATCATGAGTAGAAACGTTATCCATGTATCACCAACAAAGTAACCATAGATAAAACAGATAGTAGAGAAAGGGTAACATACTTAATATCCTTGTTAAACCCTGCACCATATCCTCATGTCCTTCTTGAGAAATAGTAGCCAAATCGACCTTCTGAATTTCTATATTTCCAACAAAACAGTGAAGAAGACAAGCAGCTAGATGCCTCTGACCAGATCTTGGATCTCCAGAAATCAATAACCGAAATCCAGATTTCTTATTTGATGCAAAAGATGTATTTCGCCACAAACTAGCATGCATACCATTACTGTACGATATAGGAGTTCCACAATTAACATGGTCATCAATAGCGTCAACAGCAGAAGCATCAGAACCAGCAAAACTAGCCTCTCCAGTTATAATGCCAGCATGAGAAAGCCTTCTCTCTATCTCCTTCGCAACATCTGTGTCTTGAAGAAAATCATCAACATGTGACCGCCAATTATCACTTGGCAATTTCTTCTTATCCAAAGCAGAAACAATCAGACTTTTAATCATCATTGTAGCTCTAGAAAGAGGAGGAGGCAACCATAGGCGTTCATCAAGATAAAGGGAAACAAGCAAGGTGGATAATGGTTGCAACAGACAAGGAATCAAATGAGTAGGAAGAGGAGATGTTACTAAATCATAAGCAGCTATTCCTGCTTCCCTACGTGAGCATGGTGGTGGGGAACATGATAAAGCCTCCAACCAATCCCTCTCATCCACTACAAAGGAAGGAAGAGGAACACGTTTACCATCAGAAACTTTATCTCCTGCAGAAGATAGTACTTCCTGCAGAGGAAAATTCCTCTTCAAAGCAATAATAGCTGCTTGAGTACAAAGAGCTTGCAAATCAGCACCAGCAAAGCCTGTAGTTCTACTAGCAATCCATTTGAGCAAGGATCCAGCAACTGGTTTTGGCCACCTTTGTGTATGAAGTGAGAGAATGGCAGCCCGGTCCTCCATCGATGGCAGTGGAAAATAAATCTCCCTATCAAATCTCCCAGGCCTCCTTAATGCTGGATCAACAGCTTCCGGACGATTTGTAGCACCTATCACCACCACTGAACCTCGAGATTTTAAACCATCCAATAAAGCAAGCAATGTTGACACAACTGAACTGTGTGTTTGATCTTGTTGCCTCGTCCGCTGAGGTGCTAACCCATCTATCTCATCAAAGAATATAATAGACGGTTGACATTTTTCAGCAACCTGAAACAAGAGTCTTAGCTGTCGCTCGGCATCACCCACATATTTTCCTAAGCAATCTGCACCTTTACGGGCAAAGTATGCTATCCGCCGATCACCACGAGCACATGAACCAATCAATGCCCGCACTACTAGAGTTTTACCCGTTCCAGGATATCCATGCAAAAGTACACCTCTAGGAGGAGTAAGCCCCATATTATCAAAAAAATCAGGATATAGAAGTGGTAAAATGACAACTTCCTTCATACATCGGATGACATCTTGAAGCCCAGCAACAGATTCCCAACCCTCAAATAGTTTTCCACTCTCAGAGTCCCCGCCTCCAATATACACAGGTGCAATTCTCAATAAATCTCGATGAAGCCTCTTGCTCTCACGCTTCAAGAACTCTTCATCCTCACCACAGTTCTCCAACCATTTTTCTTCTGCTTCAATATCCTTTCGACAAGCATCATTTGACAGCTTCCTCATTTCCAGCTTCATTTTCTTAGCTTTGAGTTTCTTTATCCTGGCTAAATAATGACTACCATGAGGTTGAAAGAGATGTCGATGATCTGTGCAGGCTATGAGAAATTTGCGATGATCGAAGATGCAACCATTAGCTCGTGCACAAGGCTGCAAAAATAAAATGCATAGGCCACGCAATAAGGATAATAAGGAACAACATCACTAAATGTCTTATACTCTGAAAAAGAAAAGTTACACAGATGCACAAAAAAATATACTTAAGAAACCAACCAAGTGGTAAGTTCTTGGACACCGATCAACACGACATCCAATAGTTGCTCCAGGTCTGCCACAGCGTGTGCATTTTAGTGCTCTTCCTCTGCAGAGAGCAGCCCTTATATTTTTTAAGCATCCCAGTCCGGCAAAGTAAACCTGCAAACATGAACCATCATGTATGGAAATTCACTGAATGAAATGAATTTGTTGAAAATTTGAGATTCTTGACCAGTTGTAATCTATTGAACTATAAAATTCGAAATTACTTTTAAAAAAATTAGTAGATAAAAATAAAAATTCTTTACAATCAAGCAATAAAGATAAGGGCTGCTCAATCAAGCAATATATGTCCCATCACACTGAAAGACTAAGAGTGTAAAACGTTGATCCCTGATGATCTTATTAGCACGTAAAATCATTAATATTTCATCCTCAGGATATAATCATCAAGACCACCTAGAGTAGAAAGCTAGCACCTTAAACCTAACAAAGTATACTATCTTCATTAATTAAGAGTATGCCATCACATAAAAATTATAAGCCAAAAATTCAAAATAGACAATTCAAGTTACAAATTCATGCAATTGTAGTTTAAGGAAATGAAAATGGGGTATCTGAAATCAGTTCTAAAAGCTTACGTTAAAGGACCAAACATTAAAATGTAAGCACTCTTACACATTCCCATATGTGAGACCATCAGCCGTATCATGTGGCTCAAACCAAAACACAAACATGGATTTAGATTTCAAAACAAATACAAATTCAATCATGTGGGTAAACTTGAACCTAGAAAGTCTTGGTAAAACTAACTTTATAACCATTAAACCCAAAATTTTAATATTACCGGTAAAGCCAAACAATAGTATTTGAGTATTCTAACAAAATCAAAATAAAGGACAAACTGTAGTATTTATTCCCTCTAACAAAATCGTCTCTTCAAATGGAGAAGCAAACGACTAGCAATACCAACAATCACTTTGATGATCTCACTAATGTCTTTTATTAAATGGGATCTTAGATGAAACAAGAGAATTTAAGTTGAAGGAAGAACCTCTTCATCGTTTCTCCAATCCTAGTATTATTGAAAAAGATTTTTCATTATACTCCAAATCACAAATATAAAGCAAAAACTACAGGATGGCCAAAATATCACACGCAAACTCCTATATGTCTATTTGAGTTAATAAACTTCAAGCAAACTAATAGAATTACATATTAGCCAAAAAAAAATTACGTATTTAACATTTGGACCTGAATCTAAAGTTACTTTGTTCATTATAATGATATTTTTTGTTAACACTAAAGAGATGGAGGGAAAAGAGAATTGAGTTGTATATTATTATTCAACCAAGGTACATCAATTTATAATGTGATGAGAACTCACCTAGAAGAAGTACTAGAATTAGGAGAAGGAGAGGAGAAGTGATGAGAATAGAAGAAGAAGAAATGAAAGAAGGGAGAAAACCAGGCAGTGAGCACCGCGACCAAGGTCGTGACCTTGGTCGCGGCGCTCACTGGAGCACAAGGGGTGAGCCCACCGCGACCAAGCTCGCGACCAACCCAGGTCGCGACCTAGGTCGAGAGGCACACTGATGACCAAGTTTCTGATTTTCCTGCACATTTTCATATTTTCTAGTTAGGGACATTTTGGTCTTTTCGCCCTAATTTTCAGAACTTATATAAATAGAACACATAAACTAGGGTTGTAATTATTCACTATTATCATCAATCAAAATACAAATTGAGAGCATTTCTCTCATTTCTCGGATCATCACCAAGAACAAATTGGTTCTTCTTGCAATTTCGCTTGTGAGATCAACTTGGGCTAGGGCTCGGGCTAATAACCTAAGAACTAGAGAGCAAGGGATTCCCTAATAAGGTAACTAAGCTCAAAATCTATCTACATTGTTTTAATTTGTGTTGGGTGTTGTTTATTTGGTTAGTAGTGAAGTTAGGGTTGTGGATTTGTGTTGATTTCGGGATTAATTGAAAATTGGGTGTGTTATTGTGTTAATTGGGAAAATTAGAGTTTATGGGTGTTTGTAAATTGGGGCTAAATTGAAGTTAAGGTTGAATTGGATTATTGATTGTTAGAGAAGTTAGGTTTGTTGTTGGATTTTGAACTAGGTCCTCAACATAATGCTACGCCCATAATAGAAAAGGAAGTACAATAATTATTCAATCAATCACCTAACTAATTACATTAAAAAATAGCTAGCTGACACCTTAATTATAGCTGATTGACAACTATTTGATTTAACACTCCCCCTGAAGTTGAAGCATAGATATTTTCAATGCTCCAACTTGGAACATAGATATATAAAAAACTTAGACGGTAATAAAACATAATTAAATAAAAATGAAAACATTTAATAATTCATTCCAAGATCCTTTAACATCCCCCCTCAAACTCAAGATGAGAAGACGAAGTAGTTTGAGTTTGCAGAGTTTCGATAACATCGTAGTGAGTCTTTTCAAAAGGTTAACGAACTGACCTGATAGAGGTGCTAACCAAATGACTTGACAGTGTGCCGAAGAAACGACATGATAAAGTGCCAGAGATCGACGAAACGGCTTAACAGAGTTCTGACGAAATGGCTTGATTGTGGCCCGATAAAACGGCTTGAAAAAATGACTAAGTAAACAATTTGACAATGTAGCCTTGTAAACAACTTGATAAAGTGACAAGGAAAACAACTTGACAGAGTGGTCGAGGATACAACTTGATAGAGTGAAACGGCTTGAGAAAGGTGCCAATGAAACAACTCAACAATTTTTTAATCTTTTTTAATGTTAAACAATCATCGGAGAGTCAACGAAGGGTTGCCCTAAAATTATAACAACGGTCGGCAGTGAGCCAGCAAGGAGTGAGGTCGGTCAGTATGTTGCTGGATTCTGGTAGTGTGATAGAGTCGGCGGCTGGAGGAAAATAGTTACGTCTCCTGAAGTGAATTAGGGTTTTATTTGGGCTGAATGCATAGAGATAATATGTGCTGCAAAACACTGGATCTTTTTTATTTTTTTAAGAGAGAAGACTGAAATTATGAATAGATAAGGAGCACACGATGATAGGTGTGTCTAGCCACCATTTATCACTGCAGACGGCGGCACATATTGTGGTTATGAGAAGGATCGGCTCTCTGATACCATGTTAACACTAAAGAGATAGAGGGAAAAGAAAATTGAGTTGTATATTATTCTTTAGCCTACATGAATTTATCGTGCTAGACGTAGAATAGCAAAGAAAGTTCAATAATTATGCAATCAATCACCTAGCTAATTACATCAATATATGGTTAATTAATTGACAGCTTAATTGTACCTGATTGACAGCTAGATTTAAGATTTTTAAAGTTAACTAAGTTGGGAAATATAAATAATTTGTTGTCTTTTTTTCTTATCGCAATTCCTTATAAAGGTTTAGTAAAAAGCACTGAAATGGTTCCTAATATTGCTAATATGAGTTCTTTATTCATTAAACTTTTAACTGCAGACTACTATCAAACCCGACAACCTTGGAAGTCAAGTAACTCATATTGTATAATATCTCAGGTAAGTGGCCCCAAGGGAGTTTTAGACCCCAACCTATTAATAGCTTAAAGTAAGAATAGATTTACTTGTACTCCAATTTTGAATTAGTGATGTTGCAATTAGAGAAATAAAATATTATACTAAAATATTCATATAATGATAGATAAACTTACAGCTTGAAGAGACTGATAAAAATCTTAAGGGAAATAACATGCATTTTACATAATCAAACAAATATGTTATATTTCATCTACGTAGAAAATCAATAATCTCAGACAAGCAGCAATGCCACAACAGACCTCCAACAATTATATACTTGATCTAGACAGAACCAAAAAGATGAAAATAGAAGGATGAAATGAGAAAAGCAAAACTATTTACATTTTTTTTTTTTGGGTAAGAATTTACATTTTTCAAGTACTAGCCAGACAACAAAGCATGAATCTCTAAGATCAGCAAGAATACATAAATAGTTCCATCCACGAAGCAAAACAGAGAAGAAATAAATAAAATAAATAATACAAGTCAGTCAAAAAGCCACACCTCTGGACTCCATACTGCACAGTGTTGATGGACCCAGATTCCTGCAATTCCATAACGATCATTTATAGGGCCCAAGAGACGACCAAGCCACCCAGGTTCATCACCAAATCCATCCCATATGTCATAGCTAGGCTCCTCTGAAGCCGAAGACCCACTATACACCTCATTTTCACTCTCTCCCACATCCTGGATCAACCTCTTTGGAGGCTTACCATCATTCCCACACCCACATAATCCACAATGTCTCCCCTGTTTAATTCGTGGCCTGCTGAGCGTATCTTTTGAACCATGGTTTAACTCATCCACCTCCACAGCATTCTCACCTTCCAAAGGTTTTTCCTCAAGCCTTGCTAGAAAGCCATCCTTTTGATCATCACATGCTCCATCTTTCACCTCATTTGTTGAATTTCCAACATCCTCTCCACCGTCCTGTTGCTTTTCTCCACTGTCTCCACCCTTTAACTGCTCCCCTTCTTTAATACTCTGATCCATTGTTTCCATATGCACATTTTCGTCAGCAAAACAATCCTTCTCTAATTCCTTACTACTCAATACTTCTATTTCCTCTACCTCAAGCATCTCTTTAGCATCATTAGCTACTATTTCAGCTTCATTTTCACCACCAATTACTCTCTCCAAAATTGGTGTAACATCCTCAGCCTCATTTCCAATCACCTCCAATTCTTCCTCGCTCCCATATTCCTCCTCCACTCCGCCTCTCTCCACCTCGTCCTCCGTCCCATGCATCTCCTCTTCCTCCCCACTCACCTCCACTTCATCCCCTAAAGCTTTCACCTCCTCAAAGCTCCCTGGCCTCTTCTTATTCACCACCACCAAACCCTCTTCTTCCATTTCTTCCTCCATGCCCACCCCACTCTCCAAAGGCTTCTGATCCATTTCCCCAAAAAGCTTTCTCCTCCTACTCACATCACCCCTCTCCAGACTCTTCACTCGAAACTTCACATTTCTAGTTCTTGACCTCAACCTCGTCTTCCATACCCCCGACATTACAAATTCACCACGCTCCTCCTCCTTAACACTCCTTATGCTACTACCCCCCCTCTTATCAACACCAAAACTTGAATTCCTACCCATCGTACGCCTCTTTTTAACCGGTGGGGGCGAGACATCCAGCAATTCTGGAGGTCGCCTCACCCTGGAGCTCCGCCTCAAATCCAAATTCGGGCTGGAGGATCCAGGTCCAGCCCCTCCATCATTACCCTCATTTGATTCACCATGGTTCCTATTATACTCATCTTCACATATAGCATCCAGCCTCTTGTGCTTCTTCCGAAGCCGAGGCCCCGACCGGTTATTACCCTGCGTCGGAGAAGAAACCGACGCCGGTGACAATTTCATCACAAAATCTATATGCTCCAAGATGTATATATCTATACACCTATATGTTCTTGTGTGCGCTCATATATAGTTTTAAAAAAAAAATCTGTGAAATTAGCTCAAATGGGTATTCATCGATATCGATTTTCGGCCAAATGGGTGCACGATTGAGTAAAAATCAAGAAAAATGAATATCAAAACGGATATTTGACTCGTTACACACCTGTTTTACCTGAGTTCAACCGGACCGAGTTGACAATGACATAAACCAAAGAAAAAAACACAAAGGCAAACCCTAGAAATCAATCAAATTTGCTTTTGCTTTACTCAATTTGGTCTTGGAGTGTGTTTTTTGTTTTTGTGTTTTTTTTTCAATGGAGTGTTTTTTGTTGAGTTTGTTTTTTCTCTTCTTTTTTTTGTTCAAAATTTTCTTTTTTCTCTTTTTTTTTAGACTTTGTTAATATGAGTACAAGACTAGGGTTAAGCCATTTTTTTTTTTCAATATTTTTTCCCGAGTTTATGTCCACGCGCATCTGAAGCGCATGCGATTTAGTCGAATGATTTAGTTGCTAAGGTTGACAAAAGGGGAAGATGGGTTTGGATTATGTGGTGGTGATTTACTGATTTGTTTGAGTGATGACACGCGCTATAAAGAGCAGTGAGGTTGGGATTTCGTTGATTTTCAACAATTTTCATTTTCCTGCCAAGAAGTTGCCGCCAAATATGTAATTAAGTTTTATTTATTTGTTTGGTTGCTCTTATAAGAAATTGGTGGGTGTTGTGAGAAACGTGTATACAGAGTTTTTGATTATGAAAAGGGCAACGGCTATTAAAAAGGAGTAAATTATATACTTTTTAATTATGTACTTTATAGAGAGAGAAGCATACCAATTTGCTCTCTCTACCATTCCAATTTTCTTTTTTCACTTTTAAGTTTTAATCCACCAAGTAAAACACTTCTTTTCACTTTAACTTCAAATATTTATTCAATTATATTTGGATTAAGGATGAAATTATTTTAGAGTGATTTCAAATATTGAGATTTGAGATGCAACTTCAAAGATTTTATATACAATTTGGATACAATATCATAAAAGATAAATATATAAAGAGAGAGAGAGAGAGAGAGAGTGCTCCATAGCAAGTTTTACAAATTAGGTTAGTATTTGTCCGGTATAATTCTTAACTTTTTTTTTAATTAAAATTAACTTTTAGGCTTGTTTATTAATTTTTTTTTATTTTGAAAGATACAGTTACAAAATTAATAACTGTCTGAACCTACTTATATTAATCACTAAACCCACTAAATGTGTAGTCCGGATATCTAATCCGGAAACAGAAAATATCTACTTCCACGATAAGAGGTGAAAAATACCCCCACATACTGGTAAATGCATTTGATTCAATTAGATCTAATAATTGTAAAAAATAAAAAATCAGCATTTCACTAGTCATCCGTTCTATTCAAATATAAACCTGTTCTTAAATATTTCCAGCAAGGGTATCTAATTCTACTGTACAGAGAATGTGCTTGTTTTGTATGATAATCATGAAAACCAGCCATGTCATAGAGCTTTCTATACAAAATCTTGAGCACGTTCGTCTGGTTATATCGTTCGATGAAAATCAACGAAAAATAAGCAGAAATCAAGCAATAGCAAAAAATCGGGGGACATTTAGCTTTAACCAAGACAAGAGCCTTTGAATTTTCTTCGTACAAAGTATGGTAAAACAGAATTGTATAGCAGAATTCTCGAAGTGAAAACAAATTTCTTCATTATCAGATGACCAGGCGGATTTCAGGACCCAAAATTTAGGGTTTACTGTCAAGACAAAAAGTCTAACAGGTATAGACGTATATAAGATACAGTTAACATATCTAATCCAGCAACAACTTACCTTACATATATATTCTTCCTGTTCTTTCTCTTCCCTGTTGCTGTGTTTTATGTTGCTTCGTTGCATTTGGACTGCAGATCTCAAACTACAGTGAACCATGAAATGGCCAACTTTTCGCGTCAAGAACTCTTCCAAGCTCCCAGTGTGATCCTCAAATGCGATTCTCAAATAAAAATTCAACACTTTGGGAATCAGGATTTCTCCTTGCAGTAATACGCATTAGAGCGCCATCAGCAAGCATGTGTTGCAACACTCTAGCTATGTTCTTTGTATCATCAATTCCAAGATGGTGACTCCCAGACATCCGTATGTTGCAGGTTATTCATCATCGACCTCATTCCTGACGCCTATCATCCACAATTCAACACACATTTCTAACAAAAAGACATATATTGCCAAGATCCTGAGAAAACAACAGCACATTTTGGTTTACTACAAACCACGACCTGACTGCAACTTCATCATTGTTCACTATAGTAGTACTTCAACTTTGTTTTTGGCTCTGGTTTGAAAAAAATACACCCGGAGTACTCGAAAATTTCAGCATTGAATCAAATCTGTTACTTCAAAACATCAGGTTAATTTATTTTTGGATAAATGCGCAGATTACTCAACTTGTTTCATATCTTATCTCAACTGTACTGAACCAAACCGAGTTGCGTCAATGGAAAGCAGACTCCATTAAAATTCTTAAATCATCCATTCAAATAACCCTAATGACACATAGAGGGTTAAAAGGACAAAGAATGTTTATTGAAATCCGAAAGTTGAAATAATTTGTGGACTTACCTCGCTCTTTTTAGTCTTATAAAAATTATAAAAGACATCCTTCACATTAATCCACTCCATAAAATACGGGGGAAGCTTGATTTTTGAGACTTTGCACTGACTTGGAATCTTGGTCTTCAAATCCCAATTCCCACTAAAATACAAGAGAACAAAAATATTTCAGTATACCAAGTTATACAAGTATTTATTCTACCTTAGTTAAATCCGTCTAACTTGAACCAAGACACCCATCTTAACAAGTTGTGGCTTTACAATTTTCGCAGGACATGCAATGGTGATGGAATTGTTAAAGAGTTTCAGAGATGCAAGGCTAGAACACTTTCAGGAATTTTCCATTTTAGAATCAGTAGATACACCTCAAAAAATTTATTATTTACAATAGTGTTGATATGAGTTCAACCCAAGGGACTAGACTATTAGGTTGTGCTTATTCCCTCCTTTATGACCTAGATATTTTTCTTAAGAATTGAAGGGACTCACCAAGTTACAAATGCTGCTCGATTAAGACAACTACCCAGCTCCTTTTCCCACAAACAATGCTGAATCAACCAAGCTTCAAACTGCTGAAGAACTTCCTTAAATGGGAGAGCTGTATCATGCCAAACACTGAAAGATACAGAAGTTTCTAGATCAATTTGCCACCAAACTTTCAAAAGAATAAGAACATATTGACAAAAGAGTTGCTATTTCTATAATTAATTTTCGGTTTAAAAATGATACGTCCAATGCAGACTTTATCTCTTAATAAATTATATGATGCTTAATCCTATAGCCAAATATATGGTAGAGTGCATAAATTGAAAATTTGCACACATGTTATTACTACATAATGCTTAGTGTTCTGAACTTGGGATAATGGTCTAATGCTTAATCCTATAGCCAAATATATGGTAGAGTGCATAAATTGAAAATTTGCACACATTTTATTACTACATAATGCTTAGTGTTCTGAACTTGGGAAAATGGTCTAATCAGTGAAAGCAGGGAAAACAATATACAATAACATATTAACCATATATCAAATGTCAGTTCGAATAAGATCTGAGAATTAGTAATACTAGTAGCTTACCGGTCAACTCCAAATTTGCCATATTTTCCTTCAATGTACTTGTTAATATGTTGCTCGGTCATTTGTGTAGGCCTCACAAACCTGTAGAAGAAAAAAACATTGAATCATTTATTTGTTCTGCAAATATGATATGCCACGCATTGTCACATAACCTATAAAAGTACAATGGAAAAATAGAATGCAAAATCGACAAGTCTGGATTACAATGCTTCTCAAATAAATTATTACTACAGAGAAATGCTGTCAAAATTTGCAAACTGACATCTAATAATTTGAGTAGTTCATTTTCGAGTCAAAACAATATCTAAATATTATAAAACAGGCAACATAAGTAGACATGCCCATTAGTTGGAATGTGATTGATGTTACATTTAAATATTCTTAGACTTTAGATACTCCAAATTCTCACATGCTTTCACAATAAAGTTAACCAGCCTCCTTATAGAAGGTACATGCACAAATATTCTCTTATATTAACCAAGTCCTTTTTAAGAAAGATGCAGAATAGTGACACATAATTATTTAAGTAAAATATGCCAACAAAATGAAGAATGGAGAAACACGGCTGGCCTCTATGAACCAAACACAAACAACCAACAGGAAAATGAAGATTATAATTTGTAAATTGCTTCCAATAATAAATCTCATAAGAGAAAAGCAAAAACCTGTGAAAGAAATCTACAAAAGCCATGGTTTTTGCATCTATCATGAGAACAGGAAACTCAAGAATCTCAATTTTCCCCTCCAAATCGAGCACCAAGAAATAATCTAAATCCTGAGAGCACTTCTGTTGGAAGGCAGCAGCATTAACTTGAAGATCCCTAGAGATATCATGATTAAACCTCTCAAGGTGAATAGGATCATCCATCTAAAACACAGAGTAACTCCATTAAAACCACATTTTGCCAATCATAGACAAAAAAAATTATATATATATATAACTTCATATCATCTGTACCGCCATTGTAGACAATAATAATAGAAACCATGTTATAAAACACAGATAGGATGAGTTCCTAAGGCAGGTCTCAAGTTCTCAATCCTCTGATTTTATAACCCAATTACATCTAGGGTCTACAAAATCCAATGGTTGGTCTTGGAAACTTGAATTCGAATCCAAAAGTTCCCGACTCTCTATATCTCTATATCTATAGAGAATGCACAAATGTATGTCCCTGCATCTGGTCAAAGTTCACACAAAGCAAGAAAGAGTTTACAAGTTTCAGTGAAACATTACATTGAACAGATGGCCGGCAACAAAAGTATTCGATAGAATTGAAAATAAATAGGCAACCAATACAAAATTACAAGCTTAGCTTACTGGTCGGCGTCAAAAAGTACCATGGTGCACTTTTCTTGCGTAAAATACAAACACGTGGGTCTCCACCGAGAACTTGTGTCTTGCGGCAGAGGCGACGAAGAAGAAGAAGAGAGTGAACAAAAGGGGTACTGAGTACAACTGAGCGTGCGGAGACGAGGGAGAGGAGGTGGAGGAGGAGGAAGAAGAGAGAAGAAGGCGGTGTAGCGAAACAGAGAAACCTTTGAAAACGCCATTGACGTTTCAGAGATTTGAAGCAGAGGAAGAGGGTTTTTCAAGGGTTTTGGATAAGTGAGGCTAGGGGGTGGGTTTTGTATTAGTGGTTAGGGGCGGGCGCCGTTCAAATCGGTTCTAGGTGAAATCCAACTGAATTAAAATTTATTCCGCTTTTAAAAATTATAATTAGAATGAATTGAATTAAAATTACAGATCGATTAGATAATATAATGCACTAGGTCAACATCACAAATTGCTATGCCCCTTTTGTTTTCATGATTTGTAAGAAACACGAAACTCTCTAAATGTTTAGCACGATTTCTTACATTCATAATAAAAATTGATAAGCTGAAATGGATGATGGGTATAAAATCACTTTCTTTAGTAAATTTATCGATGTAATTCAATTGCCAATTAATAAACAAATTTCTAATCCAAAAATCGGGTTATCTAAAGTAGGATCAATTATTTTATTTTCATTAAAATTAAAAACATAACAGAAAAACAACCCCATAATTCTTCCACCAAATCAAACAAGCACAAACAAATGGTTTCACTATTAAGCCATAAATAACAAAAAAAAGTATAATAGCTCAAAAAAAAAAAATATTAAGCCATAAATTTAAGACCATACTGAAGTGTTCAACCAACTTGAACTCAAACATCATAAAAAATAATAATAATAATAGCGTGTGACTTCATATTCCAAAATTTACTTGCATGGTCAGAAAAAAAATTATATACATTCAAGTATATTTATCATGCATCATGTATGCACACCTTAAACATGAGACCAAATAATCAGTTACAAGAAGTAATTGGGAAAATTAGGTGGCATTCTTCATTTTTGAGGCATTCTTCCTTAAATGTCCCTTCAAAAACTCCTTTTTACAAGACATACAGCATAAACGGGCATGTCGGAAACTGACTATAACTATATGTAAGATGCATAGATAAGAGTAGTATAGATAATTTATTTTACAACCTCTCCATCAAAAAGTGAAATGAATGAATGCCAACAGATAAGCGGTAAAATTACGCTTTTCTGTTCTATAGATGGCATCTGTGCAGTTCAGCTAGCTAAGCGGAGAATTCAAAATCCTGATATTGGCTGTAAAAGTTTCCTGCAGTAACTACCTTCATCACTCGTCATCTTCATCAAGTGCTGTGAAATCTTCAATCACATCAGTTCTAGCAGTTTGTTTGCTCATTGATTTCAGTTCTTCAATTTCGATCAGTAAGAATGCATCACACACAACTTTTGCAGCCTGCAGTATCTTTGGGCAGCCTAACAGGAGAACAATTGTGTCAAAGATGAAGCTGACACGGGAATAGAACGGTCAAATAAAGACAAATAGTATACCTGCTATAGGGCATCGAGCATAGGATTGCTTGGACTTTATGTAGGCCATGATTGCTTTCTTATCATATATATGCTTGCATTCCACACTGCATCAACACAAAACAGGAAATTATTCATGCTCCCGATTGCTCAGAAATTATACGTGACAAAGATTTAGAAAGCCTGGCCAACAATAGTATAGGTTAGAATTCTCCAAATATCTTGGACTATGCCTAGTGAACTTTCTCTCTATAGCAAAGAGAAAGATACCACACATCCTTCACCCTATACTCAAGGACCCCCTTCATTATAGGCTAGACATAACTATGTTTATATGGATCACGATAATTACTTTTAAAATTACTACATAAACCTTATTAACAAGCACAAATAATCAGTCAGAATCAGTTTCAGAGTCAATTTAACACGTCTTAAATTGTTTGCAGCCTAATATAATCATGTCAAATCCTTGAGAAAAAACAATAAAATAATTTAAATTAATAAAAAAAATGTTTTCACAAATTTATTATTTGATTTTCCGAAACATAAGGCCTTCCTCACCTCAAATGAAGGTTAGGTTTGTACCCTTGACCCTTGATCCCCTTCAAGGGAAGCAGAGCCAATAGGCTTAAGCACCATTGGTGTCAAGAATTATTACTACATTTCATCTGTTTAAACTCATTTACGGTAATGTAAGCTGAGTTTCTATATAGTTGAAGGACCACATTTAACAAAATGCCAAGCTGAAAACCCAGATGGCAGACTTGTTACTCTTTTGTTCATTGGGTAGATAAGCTAGCCGAATAGCCCAGATGTAATGGTATGCTCCACTACTAGGAAATTACAATCGATTATCGCCGACAGCTTGTGAGCTGTGAGTTCAAGAAGTTCTTATCTATCCTGAAATTCCTGTTACTTTTAGGGTGTTTCTACTTATTGATTTGATTGAACTCCAAGTAGCATATTTGTTTCAAACTCATGAAAGCAAATGAATTTTTAAAATTGCAACTGCTCACAATGAGGAGACCCATCAGAAACGATAATAAGGAAAAATAACAGAGAGAGAGAGAGAGAGAGAGAGACAGCTGCACAATGCTAAGTAGATTTAATTTATTAATCTTCTGAAAAAATGCTAGACACAGAGTTACAAAATGCAATATAAAGTGTTAACTTATTATTCTTTTTAAAATATGATAAAACTTCACTGTTGGCGACATGCCTCTGTCATAACTTTCTCCCACCAATCATATATTCAGTTGCATTATCTTTCCCACCTTTTAGAATTATATGACAATATAGCTTGAAAATAAGACAAACCCGCTAAACTCTGGTGTGAGTGGAGTGAGATTTAATCCCCAGGAATTATCAAATAACCATAAGAGACTTACCAGCTAATTAGTGGATACCCCTCATATGGTTATTCAGTTGTATTATCTCATTCATCCAATAGGAACAGTCAAGTCCCCACTCCCCAGCACAGACACAAACAAACCTGCCATTCTTTTTACATCTTAGTTCACACCATACATCATCCCACCCTATGTACAAACACAAATTAAATTAAATGCCCCTCCAAAATTGGGTGAGGAGAATTGATCACTAGACCTCTCACTTCACTACAAGAGATTAGGCTATCCCTTTTGGAACAACCACCATTAGACTAGCAAACATAAACAATAAGTGTTCCTGTTAGCCAGTTCAACTTTTGGATCAAATTCGGTAACTTCAAACCCTAAAGTTTTAGCAGCAAAACTTGCATGAAAAGTGTGTTGGTATTTATTTGCACATGTTTTTTCATTTTTAATATAAAGCCAGCCATCACATTTAACATCAAGGGGAAAACAAGATCCAACATAAAAAATAGAGTGCCCAAGATGTTTTTGAGATGAATTGACAGTACCTGCGAACTGGTTCTGCTAATTCAGAAATCGGTTTTCCACTCAACGGACAAGTGATATTTAAGAGGTTGCACTGGGTACTGGTCATTATGATATCATCCAGCTCTTCACCTGGCATTGGCTCGCCAGCATGATGGACATTCTACAGGGATATATTGAGAGCAACAAAAATAAATAATAAGAAAATATACTTAATAGCAGTCACCTAGAAGTATAGAAATGTAAGACTCGGACAGATGGTTTAACTTTTTACAAACACACAATGTAAATTTGAATAGGATGCTGCCAGAGGCCTTAAAGCTAGCAGGCAGAAAAAAGGATTTAATTATCTAATCTTTACATATAAAGTATGAACTATTGCTCCACATAGAAGTTCTTTAATTCAACTGAATATCATAATTTTACAGTATTTGTTGGTTGGCAGATAAGAGTCTGGATCATTATCTCTCTCTCCCTCTCATGTGCACAAATTTTCCATCTGAAATACTGGTCCCACAACCCTAAAGGCTAACATCCAAGTAAAAATATTCAGTTTAAAATATCAGGAAAGAATACCCAAACAGCTTCTCTGAAATGACGTATTAGAGGATCTTTCTCAGGAACAGATGATGAAGAGGCCTTGCGCTTTGCAAACTCATCCATAAGCAACTTCTTAAAATCAGTTAACTGCATTTCAAAATTAAACCAAGAAGGTTAATAAAAAGAAGAGTCACTACATGCATACAGAAACTTGCACTGAAGAAAGACAAAACTATGCAAGATAAAGAAATCAAAAACCTCTGTCCCAGGCTGGTATGAATTTCCAATTGATTCAATGGCTGATGAATGGAGCATACAATCTCCATAAGTTTCTGCCAGCTGAATAGCAGCATCTTCTACCTCCTTCACCTGCAATAATGTACATACAATCCATTTGATATGCCAAAAGGCAACTAGGAATCCTAGGCTATCATTCTCTACTGTTGTTTATCAATAATGAATGATACATCCAACATATAGAAACTGGGATATTTTTATAAATTAAGAACCATAAGGAGTTATTCGCTAAAATAGAGCTCGGACCAAAAGCAAGAAAAATTACCAGATGCGAAAGGGTATATTGTAAACAAACAAAAGAGACAACGTAAAACAAAAAAGAAAGTATCTGTAAGCACCTTCATCTCAGGCACCTTTTCTTCTTCAGCTATACTTTCATGGAAAATCAAACAAACTGTAATGGACACATTCTTTATCAGGCCTCATCTAGTCCACTAGTAAAGTATCTAGTAAAAGTCATCAGGGACTGTCTGTGGATCTTAGTAAGCACTAAGCCACTAAATCCCAATTTGTAGCCTACTGTTGCTAACCAAGATAAATAAATAAAGATTTTACACATTGATATAAAAAAAGAGAGATTTCCTTCCACAATGCCCCAACTATCATAATTTAGTAATCCCAAAAATCAGTTTCTTTCAACTTTTCCACATCTCCAGACAACCAACCCGGGTGCGAAACAAATGTTCAGATTCACACACAATGAAACACAGTACAAGGGTCATATATCAATGACATTACCATTTGAGACTCGTTCTCTCTTTCTAAATCAACCGCAACTTCCTTCATAAAAGCCAAAAATTTTCGAGCTTCCTGCAACAAACAGTTAAAATTTCAAATTAAGAAAACATAAGAACAGCACACCCGTTAGGAACACACTTCACCAGTAAGCATTTTGCTAACACTTCCATTCCATATTGCTTTTCAAAAGCACTATATATATATATTATATTTATATTTGTATTTATATATGTTCGAAACGCAAAACAAAAAATACAGGAAAAATTAATAACACTAATTATAATAGAAAGTACTTCCAATATGCCAAAAAAATATCAATAACACCTCGTTTAGCAATTTCGCAAACATAAAATTGCAATCAGAAAAAAGCACTTAATAAGCTACATGAAGCCATGAATAGCACCTTAGCACAAATTATAATATAGGTCGTATGTTCACACACTAACCAGTAAGTGACGCCTATACTGAGAATTCAATCCCTCACCAACAAACATACCTTAGATTTTCAATAAATCAATTAAACAGTTTGTTAACGCTAATTTCTGATTCACTATTAATGTTCTAAATGTGATTCTTTTTTTCTTTTTTCTTTTTCTTTTTGCTTTGCGAAATCAAAAGTGACAACTTTTTCTGATTTTGGAGGGCTAAGTAAAGTGAAGAGAACACTTACGACAATGAGAGATTGGTTATCGTTGCAGAGCGTTGCGGCGGCGTTTCGGATTTTTCCGGCGACGCCGTCAGCGTGGTAGGCGGAGGTTGAAGCCATTTTTCAGAGAGTAGGAGCGCGTTTTAAACAGTCGATTGGTGATTCTGTGGCTTTCTGGTTGAGAGAGGGGATTTTGGAGGGAGAGTGACCGGGTGGATTTGTTGAGGGGGAAAGTCTTGCTAATAAAACGCAGCGTTTTAGGAAGGGGACAATTGCAAATAACTTACTGACTTTTGACTAAATGCCAAACCAAATCCTCTGGTTTGAAAAATCAGCCAAAAATACTCTCTACCATTACTATGTTGTTAGTCGACTTTGTTTAAATCTCAGGATATGATTCTTTAAGTAATTTTCAATGTAACTGAACTATAATTAATATACATATATATAGACAAACGCACACTAATAGAACTTTTAGAAAAGAGGAAATTCAACAAAACTTATCTGACGTTTAATCACTAACATGAGGAAATAATTTTTTTAAAAATGACACTTAACTCTCATGTCGTTAGTGTATAAACTATTAACCATAACCATTGATTGTACAAAAAGGATTAAAATACTTAAATATTCCTAATACCCTTAATTTAATAAAATCATAAATTAAAAAAGAAAAATAAAAGCTAAATCTCCCTTATCCATCCATTAAAAAATCAAAAAAATAAAAAGAAAATTAGTTCTCCACCTGATGAAAAAAAACATAAATAAAAAAAATAGAGATAAAGATTGAGATATCAATATTTGCTTCGAAGTATTGGAAGAGACAGGTGCTTCCTCCACTAAAACTTACTGGAGGAGGCATGGGTCTCCTCCATTAGGTCTAACAAAAAACAACCTGGCCTCTTTTATAAAAAATCAACAGGGGAGGTCCAGGGCTCCCTTGTTTTTGCAACCACAAGGAATGGGGGGAGCCTCCTCCGTTGCCATAAATAAGGGAAGGCTCCAGCCTTTCCCCGCCACCACAAAAGTTGCCACAATTTTGGTCTCCTCCTAAATGGAGGATATATAGTCTCCTCCAATTTGAGGAGATCATGTGCGATCACCTGATCTCCTCTAAATCGAGGAGATTAGAGTTTTCTTTCGTTTTTATTTAATTATTTTTTAATTTTAATTTTTCTTAATAAATGACTAAACTAATGATCTACTCGTTTCCTCTAATAGTGAACCATTAATGACAAATGAGGTAAGTGACAGGATTTTAAAAAGTTATTTCCTTATATCAAAGGTCAAACCTTAAGTAAGTTTGTGTAATTTGCTCTTTAGAAAATGGGGAAAATTGCTATAGAATACCGTGACGTTTGGTTATATTGTAATAAAATCGCATTTTTCCTTAAACTATCACTAAGTATCTATGATAATTATTATTTGGTCCCTAAAGTATTTAAAAATATCATTTTTTTTATTTATTTTTATTTTTTTAACTCACATAGTCTCTATCTTTCTCAAAATATATTAATTTAGTTTATATAAGTAAAATTTTGTGGGTCAAACTTGATATAAAATATAAATTAACCATCTTACTCTTTTTTATTATGTTATTAAATTAGAATGACACTTTTACCCTTTAATTTTTGAACAACTTTACCTTAAAAAAATATTTAAAAAAAATTAAATAATAAAATAAATATGATAAAATTATTAAAAATAAAAAATAAATATAAAAATTAGAAAAATTTAAAAGCAATATTATTTATTAAAAATAAAATAAATTCAAGATTGAATACTTATAAAATTCAAAATTTAGTAATTTAATACATATGTATAATAAATTTATATATATTATAGTTTTATTATTATATTTTTATTTTTATAATATAATAATAATATATGTATAAATATATATTGTAATTTTTTTTATAATATATATACACACACACACTCTATAATATACTCTAAAATATGCATATATAATATCTTAACATTTTAATTTTTTTTAACTAAATTTTGAGTTTTATAAGTATTCAATCTTGAATTTTATTTTTATTTTTAATAAATGATGTTATTTTTAATTTTTTTAAAATTTTATAAATATTTTTAAATTTTAATGAATTTATAATATTTATTTTTTATTTAATTATATTTTAAGTGTGTTTTAAAATTAATTTGAGTTTTTATAACACATATCAATTTTTTATTGGACTATTTAAATAGGTAAAATAGTTAAAATGTAAAAAGTTGTAGGGTAAAATAATCTTGTTAATTTAATAAAAAATAGGAAGATGATCAATTTATAATTTTTGTCAGGTTTGACTGTCAAAATATTGGTCATAAAGACTAAATTGATATATTTTGAAAAATGTAGGAATCATGTGAGTTAAAAAAGTAAAAATAGATCAAAAAGTGATATTTTTAAGTATATTAGGGATCAAATTGATAATTATCTGAGGTACTTGGTTGTAGTTTAAGGAAAAGCGCAATTTCATTGCAATATGATTAAACATCAGGTATTCCATTTCAATTTATCCTAAAAAATAATATATATATATATTTAAAAAAAGTTAAAAATATATTTTTTAATTAAACAATAAAATCATAAAAAGAGTTAAAAATATAAATGGAGGATGCACTCATAGGAAAATATCCATCTTAGAAACGTATATGTTTTCTCCGTAATTTTTATTTATATATAAAATATTATTTGGTTTATATTTTTAATTATTTTTTAATTTAAAGATTTTATTTTCTATTCATAATATTTTTTTACTTTTAAGAAATTAATATATATTTATTAGTACATTTCTCATTTTTTTTTTTAGTTATATAACAAAATACTTTAAATAATTATATTTCGTAAAATTTAATAAAGTCAAGTAATGGCGAACACAATCTAATAGGAGGGTTTTTACTAATTTTTTAAATTAGAGGGTCGATTTCACATTTTTTGGAAAATTGGGAGGCTATTTGCAGTTCTCCCTTTCACTTACTTTGATCCCTAAATTATAATAAGTAAAGAACTTTAATTTAGTCCTTAACATTTGATGAAACATCACTTTGTTATTTATTTTTTCTTTTTTTTTTTTGCATATTTTCTAAATAGATTAAATTGATCATTTAACCAACTATTTGATGGTCAACTATTACTAATTTTTTTAAAAGATAATTTTATCATTGAAGAATTTAATTAATAGATAATTTTATCATTAAAAAATTTAATTAATAGAATTATAATTTTTTATATAATAAAAATAAATAAATAATAAAATAATATTAAGGTAAATTATAAAAACATGAAAAATTTAAATCCTGTTAAAAAATATTCAAATTAAATTATTTTATTAGGAAAATTAACATTTATAAAAGTAAATATTAAAAAAAGGTTAAAAATTGTTAAAGAAATAAAATAAAATAAATGGAGAATTAAAAAAAATAATGGAAATGTTTTTGTTTTTGTATTTGTTTAAAATATTTCTTTTAATTTTTTTAATTCTCAGTTTTATTTATTTTATTTTATTTTTTTAACAATTTTTAACTTTTTTTTATTCTTTATTTTTTAAAATGTTAATTTTTCTAATAACATAATTTAATTTGAAATGTTTTTTTAATAGGTGTCATATTTTTAAGTTTTTATAATTTAGTTTAATATTATTTTATTTATTTTATTCTATTTATTTATTTTTGTTATATTTCAATTAGAAGGTAGAATTGTAATTCTATAATTTTTAGAGGCAAAACTATCAAATAATAATAATTGACCGTCAAATAGTTAATCAAAGGATCAATTTGATATATTTAGAAAATGTGAGGGATCACGCAAACTAAAAATGGAAAAGTAAATAAAAAAGTTATGTTTTATTAAATGTTATAGACTAAATTAAAGTTCTCCCTATAATAAATTTATCAATTCAGTTTGTTTGACCAAAATTTTAATGATTCAATGTTAATGAAAGTCAAAATTTTTTATTTTACCCCTATTAATAAAATATTGTCTTTTCAAAAAAAAAATAAATAAATAAAAAAATCCGTAAAAGTAATATAAACAAAAAAAATAGAAATAATTATTTAACAAATTAAACATCAAAATATAAAAAATTAAATGACATAATCTTAAAAATAAATAGTTGACTAAAATTAAAAGAAATTGTACATATTTAAAAACTAAAAACAAAAATTGATAATAATTAAAAAAAATTAAACAAAATAATACAAATTTCTTATCAAACTTATTTCATATTCATTATTTTATATAATTAAAATATAAAAAACAAAATTAAAAAAAACTTGGAAAAAAAAATAGTGGAGCCACCATTGGAGGAAGCCTGCTTCTTCTAGATCGGAGGAAGATGTCGTTTCCTCTGGTAATTGGAGGCTGGCCACCTTCATCAGCAATATTTTTTTTTAATAAAAAACATTTATTTTATTTATGTTTGTATATTATTTTATGAATATTTTCTTTTATATTATTTAATTAGACACGTGTAAATAAAAACATCAGAGGTATGTGTGTCAAATTATAATATAATAGCTTGTGCCTCAAGTAGGAGGAAAAATACATCTTTTAATATCAATATTCTATTACTAGGAGTAAAATAGTTAATTTTAACTTTCATTTATATTTGACTATTAAACTTTCGGTCATATGAACTAAATTGATAAATTTAGAATAATATAGTGGCCTCACGAACTAACACGACAACTATGGGAACCAAGATAAAATTATTTATAAAATCTAAAAAATAAATAAAAATAGAATGTGCTTGGGCCTAGGAGCAACTAATGCTAGTCTGCTAGTATTGCTTTATAAGTAAACGCCACTTTATTTATTTGTTTAAATTAAATAAAATCAGAAGTTAATATGATTTAGTAATATGTATGTCCCACATTCTCACAATAATAAATAAAATAAAAAGTCGGGTGCATAGGATAGTAGGATGCATGTACATCATATTATAAATTATAATCTTATCAACGGGGTTTCATGATGATGCACATAATTTCTTCTCAATTACAATCAATATTATATAGATGGGACAGGTTCCATTTCAGCTCGTGGTGTTATTTATGATTCTGGTAAAAATTGGTTGGCTGTGTTTGCTTTAAAAATGGGTTCTGGTATTGTTTTCGAAGCTAAATTATGGGGTGTTTATGAATGGTTGAAGCTGGCTTGGAATGCAGGTTATGGGATGATAGTGGTGGAGTCTGCTAATGACAACCATCCACTTTTCAGTATCATCCAGAGTTGTAGAATATTTGTTAATAGAGCTTGGACTTGTCATGTTACCTATGTGTTTAGAGAGGGTAACGGGGTTGCTAATGGTTTGGCTCATTTGGGTCAATCCTTGGAGATAGGAAGTGTGTTTTTTTTATGATCCTCCTACTGCAATCTTCAGTTTGTTTCTGGATAATGTTATGGCCTTCCTATTGCTAGGATGGTTGGGTATTTGTGTTAAGTTTTGCTTTTCTGGGATAGTAGCCCTCCTCCTTACCCAAAAATAATAATAATAATAATAATAATAATTGCCATTCTTTTAATATTATATATGGTACTATGACCATACACCATCATTCAACTATAAATGGGTACTATTGATATAAATTACAAGCTATTAAAAAAATAAATAAATAACATTTGTAAGTTAGATATAGAAACATGCATGTCCACATATAATTCCCAAATTCATCATAAACTTCTATAAAATTTTGAAATTTATTTTCATCAAGGACTTTACTTTATAGAGAAATGGATCCCATCAAAATTAGTTTCTAAAACCATACAACCAACCTGTATACATACCAACCAAACCATACAGAAGAGAAAACAAAAAAATTTCTTAGAAAAATAATAATAATATTAGACATCTTAATTTAAACCTCAACTATTACGTGACGAAATCTAACGAAATTGTCACGTTATAAGTTGAGATTCAAATTGAGATCCATAACATTTACGTTTTAGACAAATGGAATTAATTACGATTTTATACTTATTCGAGCTCTCTTTCTCTGGAGCTTTCAAAGATGTTTTCTCAGTACCAAGTAGAGCCAGCTTCACCAATTAAACAAGCACAGAGGTCATCAAATTGCTGCAAAACCTCATCGATATCCTCCTCCGGATGATGATGGTGGTGGTGGTGCAACCCAGAGTTGGCTCTCTCACTAAAATCAGAGCTACAATTATTACTCTCAAAAACAGTTCCATTCTGGTTCTTATTCTTGAAATCAAACAACATCTCCTGAGTCTTCCTCAGCTCCTCTCTAAGCTGCTTGACATCTCTCTCCAGCCTCCTTTTCTCAGCCAAAGCATTCTCCAACTTCACCTGCACTGTGCTGTACTCCACCTCCAAGCTCTGTGTCCTCCACCGAGCCCGCTTGTTCTGGTACCAAATCGCCACCTGTCTAGGCGGCACACTCAGCTGCTTCGCCAGCTTCTGCTTCAGCTCCGGCTCCAGCTTCTTGTGGGCGGAGAAGCTTCTCTCTAAGAGCCTCACTTGATCTTGGTTTAGCCTCTTTTTGCTTTGCTTTTGTGACCTTTTTTCATGAAAAATGTTCATTTTTTTTAAAATTTTTTTTGTAGAAGTTTGGAGATGTGAGAAAATGATTGTATAATGGGCTTTTTATACACAAATTCCATTTTGAAATTTTTTTTTTTCTAAAAATAGATAGGGGACCCCACAAGGCTACAAACAAGAAAAATGGAGAGAGAGATAATTAGACGGCTTAATTAAATAATAATAATAATAATAAAATACTTAATATTATAATCAATAAGTGTGGACTTCACGTGAAGAAGGTCCTACTTTTCACTAATAAAATACTCTCTCTGATGAGATTTGGATTAGGAGAGTTAATTAGATTTTGATTTTTAAAATGGGGTAGTTGGAATTATTATGCACCTGATTTGTTTCAAGTGAAGCCAAATTAAAGATAGAGAGAACACAAATGAAGAAATACGAAATCAGTGACAGTGGGTGCTATCATATCATGTTCCCTGTCATGGAGTTTCATGACATCAAAATCCTAAGTGATTATGTATCAAAATATGATAAGATATCATAATTTTTTGTATTTTAATAAAATAAAAATATTGAAAACAAGTTACACATTAAATTTGTATAAAATTTATATAAATTTAACGTACAAATTGAGCTTAAAATTGTATGGATCTTATGTCATGACAGTAACATAAGGACTAACTAAACAATTAAATTGTTTTCTACTTTCTAGAAATGGTAAAGAAGTTATGGAAAAAGAGAAATGTCATAGTTGGCCACTTGCCATATATAAATAGAATAAAATAAGAAAGTTTTGAAAATAAAAATCAAGCTGCCTTGCAAGTCATAGCAGTATGCTCAATTTGACCGAAACAGCCTCCAGACTCCAGACTCCAGTCAAGTTGGATAACAGATGAAAACTATAATAAATGCAGCAGAGGACTCCTCCATCACATTAACAGAGAGAAAAATACACATATAAGACCTTTTCATATATACAATAAACTAAATTTATCGAATAAAACCATATCGTGTGTATTTTCGTTGTGTATCATTAAAAGTTTTATGGTGTGTATTTTTGTTGTGTGTCATTAGAAATTTTATTAGATGTATGTACAATATTTTGAAACCCATTCCATCCTACTGTATGGATTAACCCTATGAATTTAGATACTGCTTGTGTTTGATACCTTTATATGGATCATCCTACCCTCTATATATATATATATATATATAAGGATATTTGCAAAAATCCCTATAAGGTTAGACACGAAAAGGGAGGTTTAAAATTAAAAGGTTATTTTTAAAGATGGGTTAAACCTTAGGGAGGTTTTTGCAAATCACCTTAGATATAAAATAAAGTCAGTAATATTAGGGAGCTTAGAAAAATACTGGAAAAATAAATTACAAAAGTATACTATCCATACTAACTTTTGCAGACTGTACCCAAACTAAATTTTGAGACAATAATGCCCTCAATTTTATCCAGACCATAATTTAGACAATAGCACTTGGTTTGAAGAAGTGACTGATGTCTAACCATACACAGACATTGGCCGTCCAATCACTGACATCGTCAAACCAAACTCGCAAGAGTACTGTATGTTGTCATCTTGGCGACTTGGCCAACGTTGAGGAGGTCATTTCATGTTAGCTTGCTTTATTTTGATTTTGTGGCATCAAGAGGATTTTTTTTTTTTTTTTTTATAAAAACAATGTTAGATTATCAATTAGAGGCCTTTATTATTAAGTAGATTTAATTAATTTGGAAGTATTAATATCTATCATTTGTGAGGAATTGAGATAATGAACTGATAATCTATGATGTCAATCAATATGCATGTTACCCAATACTTTTAAAGTTAGGGATTTTAATGGTTTTTTTTATCAATCAATGAAATTTGTTGTTCTTTTTATGCTGATTTTGTTATGGGTTTGTTGGTTTTGTACTTAGATTTGGTGGAATTGGTTGAATTTTGAAAATGTTTATTGTACGCGATTTATTAGGTCACATAGATTTCACGTTGATATCGTCAGGCTATTGTGACATGATGGTTCATTTCGAGAAGACGTTGACACTTCAAAGGGTCGCTTCAAGATTAATACAAAGTGATTCAAAAGGAAGCTTCAAAAGCTTCATCGGATTGTCCTCCACCTAATAACTAGTTTTAGATGTTGCATATGGATATGGTCAAGGTGACTCGATGGGATACGTTAAAAGCCCTCATTAGCTCAATGGTATGCTTAAGATGTTGTATCGGGTCGAGGTTACCCGATGGTATCAATATTGAGTCAATAGATTTTTTTTTTTTTTAAAAAAAAATCTTCTTCTTATAGGTTTATTATTATTATTACTATTGTTGTTGTTTCTAGTTTATGATACTTTATGTGTATAATTTTTTTAAGCTCAGGTTGAAGACAAGTTAAGATTTAAGTAAAAATAAGGGCATTGTTGTTTTCTAAATTTGATTTGGATAGTGAATGCAAAAATTAGCATGAACTGGGTACTTTTGCAATTCCCATATATTTGTTTTTGGGTATTTTTGCTTTATTCCTATAAAATGATTGAACTATAACAGTCATCAAATTCAATCTAAAAGTAAAAAAACTATAAATAAAAAAAATAGAAAAAATTAGGGGTGTGCATGGATCGGATCCAAACTTTACATAATTCAAATACGATCCGATCCAATTGGATAAAAGAAATTACAATATGATACGATCCAATTCTAGACCAAAATTCGATCTGATCCGATCCAATAATTCTTAAAACTATTTTTATTATGCTTAAACCTCCATAAAATTAATAAAACAAATTATTATAGTAAAAATTAACAAACAAATTACTAATATAAAACAACCAAATACCAAAACTGAATTATGCAGTAAAGATAACTTAATTTTTTAAAGTTCAAAGTCCAAGCATAAAAATACAACAAAAGCATCCTAAGAAAGTAAGAGGAAAGAAATGAATAAAAAAATTTCTTTAATTAATTATCTTAGTTTTAGAAAATTTATTGGACTTAACCCATGAATTATAATTAAAAATAATATGAATTATAATTAAAAATAATATATAGGTATTGAATTATGACGAATTAACAGAGTCGATAAGTTCCCGTAAAAAAAAAATTAAATCCGATCTAATTATACCCTAATACCTATTCTAATCTAATGAATCAGATCGAATTTAATGGATCATATTGGATCGGATTGGATCCAACACGCCCCTAGAAAAGCCTGATCAACTCTCCAACAAGAGAGCCTTGAAATTATATATACAGCCCATTGTATACATATTAGTAAAATCTTTCTTAGCAATCTTTTATTTTGATTGTTATGTTGCTGTAATGACTTATCTTAAATTGGTATCAATTGTAATATGGATTTTATGTTTATTACTTGTTAATCTTGATCATGCTAACCAAGGCACCTCTCTCTTTGCATCACTACACCATTTTTTTTCGCTTTTTTGTTGTGTCTTTCTTTCACTTCTACGTGACATGTCTTGCAACTACCATTTTAATTTATTCATTTTTGTCACTTTAATGGGGCCTTACTTCAACTAAGTTCATGCACATAGGCCCTCAGATTTGCACAATTAAGGCTTAATCCAAATTGATTAGACCTATATATATCAAATAATGGCGTGTCCCCTAAAACTAAATCTAAACTAAATTCTTGCAAAATTGAAGCAAATTAGTACAAAATCCATGTATGCAGTTGTTATCACAATGTGTCGTTTGGTAGGGCTACAAAGTGATGTCCATAATTTCATCACAATAGAGAAGTTGTTGAAGCCTCTTGATAGGAAAAAAACTTCAGAGCATCTAGTGCACTGATTAGTGGTATATCTGGCCACTGACAATGTTATATGTGACTGCCACAAAAATATGACACATGTATTTTCTTATGATATATGTATATTTTTTGTGTCAGCTACGTATAACGTTATCAGTGGTTGGATGTACCATCCATAAATGCTCCCGCTGCACTGAATTATTTTTCGATTAATAGTGATGCATGCACCTATGATGTAAGTCCTGGCCCAGTCTGGTCTACTCCTGAAATTAAAACTCTAAATATTAGGGTTTTTTAATTTTAGAGATTGGAATAAATTCAATTCCTTGAAAGCTTTGATGGAGACTCTTTGACTCTTCCCATCTATGTGCATGAATTATAGGCAGTCAGCTTGACAGAGTGTTTTTTTTTTTAATTTAATTTTCCTTATATACAATTTATTGATAATGTATTTATATGAATATATAATGTATGTAATGTACCTAGCTACAAATTATATCTATATCAGTTAGATACAACGGTTTCTGTACTTTGTGAATCTAGCTAGAATATGGGAATTTAGCAAAATTGCCCAAGCTCCACTAACAGTTGCAACACTACCCAAGCTCCACTAATTTTTGCAACATCTACCCAAAGCCATTTTTTGGACAAAATTGCCCTTACTTTTACATTTGACCACTGCACTGTCTTCTTCTTCTTCTTCATCTAGACAACTTCTTCACCTCAGCCGGTTCTCTCGTCGTCGCTTCTTCTATTCTCTTCTTCACATTTTCTTATTTTTCCTCTCTTCTCTTCTCCATAAATCTCTTACCCAACCTAAGCCAAGAAATTCTCAAGTTATCTCTTGCAAATAAACCATCGATCCATCTCACAAAGTCTTCTTCTCTATCAAAAATTCCAAGGTTAGTGTTAAACTTTTTTTTTTTAGTGAATGCAGACCTTTATGGGTTTTGAATCAGTTGTAGGCATTTCACATTTGTTAATCCTCCATCAAAAAAATAAAGAACGAATTTTTATAAATTTTTTTTTTCATCATGCCGACCCGATGGTTTTGGCCCGATGCGTTTGGCCCGATGGTTTTTCTTCATGTTTTTTCATTGTTTTTGGCCCGATGGTTTTATCATGTCGGCCCGATGGTTTTTATCATGTATTTTGACATGGCGGCCCGATGGCATTGGCCCGATGGTTTTGTTTCATCATGTATTTTCACATGGCGGCCCGATGGCCTTGGCCCGATGGTTTTATCATGTCGGCCCGATGGCCTTGGCCCAATGGTTTATTTCATCGTGTATTTTCACATGGCGGCCCGATGGCCTTGGCCCGATGGTTTTTTTCATCATGTATTTTCACATGGCGGCCCGATGGCCTTGGCCCGATGGTTTTATTATGTGCCTTGGCCCGATGGTTTTATCATGTCGGCCCGATGGCTTTGGCCCGATGGTTTTATCATGTCGGCCCGATGGCCTTGCCCCGATAGTTTTCTTTCATAATGTATTTTCATATGGCAGCCCGATGGCCTTGCCCCGATGGTTTTCTTTCATAATGTATTTTCATATGGCGGCCCGATGGCCTTGGCCCGATGGTTTTATCATGTGCCTTGGCCCAATGGTTTTATCATGTCGGCCCGATGGCTTTGGCCCGATGGTTTTATCATGTCGGCCCGATGGCCTTGGCCCGATGGTTTTATCATGTCGGTCCGATGGCCTTGGCCCGATTGTTTCATAATGTCGGCCCGATGGCCTTGGCCCGATGATTTTTGTTCATGCCAGGCTGGGAGTTTTGATACTTTAATTGAATCAATGTTTTATTTACATTTTTTATTTGAATGCAGGAAGGAGCATGGATGATGTGCAGTTGATAATCAACTGGGATGGACATTGGGTATGTGAACAAGGGGTTTATTGGTATGCTGGCCAGAGATCAAAATGGGTGTTATTCCAAGAGAAGCAACTTATGCTCAACTATTAGATAAAGTGTATGCCGTCACTGGGATTGACAGAAAGTGCTTTCAAGTCATTATAAAGACGGTTGCTCATACCATCCGCCCAAGCATGCCTGTTGAGATAAGTGATGATGATGATGTTGTAATATTATTACGTCAAAAGAATGTTGACCCTTTAGTTTGTATAACCGTGTCTGAGATTGGCCATAGTGACCGACAATTACAGCAGCAATATTTTCCAGAGTCATCTAATCAACAACACCATCCCATCAATCTTCAATTTCCTTCATCGAAGGGAAGTAACTACATTCGGGAAGGCTACACACCAAATTTAAATGATGCTACGGTTGAAGAAGAATTTCAAGTTGTTGATGATTTCAGTAACGAAGCCAGAGATAATGAGAAGTCCGAAGATGTTCAGGGTGCTGGAAACAGTAATGAAGGGTTGGTTCGAGCCACGTCTGTAATGTGTTCAATTAATGATGTTGAAGTAGCTTCGAGAGCTATGCCGATTCTGATTGCAAATGGGGAAGTCTTTGACAGTAAGAAAGAGTTGCACTCCCAACTAAGAAGGTACGCTACTGCAAATCGTTTCAATTTGAAAGTGTGGAAGTCCGATACTTCACGTTTTGAGGTACGTTGTGCTGTTGGAGAATGCAAATGGCGGCTACATGCATTCAAGGTTACAAACACTGATTTTTTTCGGATTACCAGATTTGATGACAAACACAGTTGCTCAATGGAGAAAAGGTTTTCATGGAATAGAAAGGCTAGTGCACAGTTTATTGGCGAACATATCAAGGAGAAATTTCGTGATGGTCGTATCTACAGACCAAAGCAAATCATAAGAGATATCCAAAATGAATTGGGCATTACAGTAAATTACCACAAAGGATATCGGGCTAAACATATTACTATGGAGGAGGTACACGGATCATTTGAAGTTTCTTTCAGTATGTTACCTTATTATTGTCACATGTTAGAGGAAACAAACCCAGGGACGATCACGAACATTAAGACTGATGATGAAAATAGGTTCATGTATCTGTTCTTCTCCATTAAAGCGTGCATAGATGGTTTCAATGCTGCCATTAGACCGGTTATTGCAATTGATGCCACGTTTCTGAAGGGTTCATATGGGGGCATTTTGTTTGTCGCTGTATGTTAGGACGGGAACGACCAAATATTTCCTTTGGCATTTGGTGTTGCGGATTCCGAGAATGATGCTTCATGGAGTTGGTTTCTATCTCGTCTGCATGATACCATTGGAGATGTTGAAGATCTTGTTTTTGTATCTGATAGGAAAAACAGTATTGTCAAAACTATTGCAACGGTTTTTCCAAATGCATACCACGGTGCTTGTTTCATGCATTTAGAACGAAATATGATTTCCATTTATAAGAACAAAGATCTTTCCATACATTTAATTACATTTTCACCCCCTCAAATAGAAAAATTTATTTTCACATATATATAACATTAATTACCCGAAACCCGGGATGTTACAATTCTCCCCCTCTTAAGAAATTTCGTCCTCGAAATTTACCTCAATGAAACAGTTGGGGATATTGCTGTCGCATCGTTTCTTCACTCTCCCAGGTAGCTTCTTCTACTTTATGGTTCCTTCAGAGGACTTTCACCAGTGGCACTCTTTTATTTCTTAGCTATTTGATTTTCCGGTCAAGAATCTGCACTGGTTCCTCCTCATATGTCAGGTCTGGTCTGATTTCAATACTTTCGGCCTGAACTCTGTGGGAAGGATCGGATCTGTATCTCCTCAGCATCGATACATGGAACACATTATGGATCTTTTCTAATTCGGAAGGTAAAGCAAGTCTGTAGGCTACCGGTCCCACACGTTCAATGATTTCGTATGGTCCAATAAACCTAGGACTCAACTTACCTTTTCTGCCAAATCGAAGCACTTTCTTCCACGGAGATACTTTCAGAAACACTTTCTCACCGACTTCATATTCTATCTCTTTTCTTTTCAAATCTGCATATGATTTCTGTCGGTCAGAAGCAACTTTCAATCTGTCTTTGATAATCTTCACCTTCTCCTCAGTCTGTCTAATCAAGTCTGGGCCTACTAACCTGTCCTCTCCTAACTCTGTCCAGCATACTGGAGTCCTGCATTTCCTTCCATACAGTGCCTCATACGGTGCCATAGCTATACTCGACTGGTAACTGTTATTGTAGGCGAATTCAATCAATGGAAGATGATCCGCCCAACTTCCTTCAAAGTCAATTACATAACTCCTTAGCATATTTTCAAGCACCTGAATCACCCTTTCCGATTGCCCGTCTGTCTGCGGATGGAAGGCTGTACTGAAACTCAGTCGAGTACCCAAGGCTTCTTGAAATTTCTTCCAGAATCTGGATGTAAACCTCGGATCTCTATCTGAGATGATGGATACAGGCACTCCATGCAATCTGATTATCTCTCTGATATACAATTCTGCTAGTCGATCTAGGGAGTAGTCAGTTCTGACAGGTAGAAAGTGTGCTGACTTCGTCAATCGATCCACTATAACCCATACTGTATCGTGTTTACTCCGGGTGAGTGGCAATCCAGTGACAAAGTCCATTGTGATGCGATCCCATTTCCATTCAGGTATTGTTATTGGTTGTAACAATCCTGATGGAACCTGGTGTTCAGCTTTCACCTGTTGACAGGTCATGCATCTATTCACAAATTCCACCACATCCTTTTTCATACCAGACCACCAGTACTGAGTTTTCAAGTCTCTGTACATCTTTGTGCTACATGGATGCATAGCATATGAACTGCTGTGTGCCTCTGTCAGGATCATTTTTCTAAATTCTTCATCATCTGGAATGCAAATCCTGTCTCTGAAACACACAATACCATCAGTTCTGACTGAATAATCTGGATGCTTCCCTTCTGGGATCTGTTCACATATCAGTTGGATTCTAGCATCCTGCTTCTGTTTTTCTGCAATCTGCTGAATCACACTGGGTCTGCATATCAATTCAGCTACCAATGCACTATCTGGATTCAGCTGTAATTGCATATTCATAGCTTTCAGAGCAGATATTGCTTTTCTGCTCAGTGCATCTGCGACTACATTCGCCTTCCCTGGATGGTAGTCGATTACACAGTCATAGTCTTTAATCAACTCCATCCATCGTCTCTGTCTCAGATTGAGCTCTCTCTGGGTAGGCAGATATTTCAGACTCTTGTGATTCGTGTATATATAACATTTCTCACCATATAAGTAATGCCTCCAGATTTTCAAAGCGAAGACTATGGCTGCAAGTTCCAGATCATGAATCGGATAGTTCTGCTCATGATTTTTCAGCTGTCTGGACGCATATGCAACCACCTTGCCTTCCTGCATCAATACACAACCTAAACCCTGGTGTGAGGCATCACTAAAGATCACAAAGTCTTTACCTGAAACAGGCTGAATCAGGACTGGAGCCTCTACAAGCATTGCCTTCAATCTGTCAAAAGCTGCCTGGCATCTGTCAGTCCACTCAAACCTGACATTCTTATGCAGTAGCTTGGTCAACGGACTTGCTAGGGAGGAAAACCCCTTCACAAACCGTCGATAGTAACCTGCCAAGCCTAGAAAACTTCTGACTTCTGTAACATTTCTAGGAGGCTTCCATTCCACTATTGCTTCAATCTTTTTCGGATCTGCCTTAATACCCTCTGCTGATACAATATGACTCAGAAATGCAATCTCAGGCAACCAGAATTCACATTTGCTCAGTTTGCCATACAATTGCTTCTCTTTCAGAATCTGCAATACTACTCTGAGGTGATGAAAAACTCATCGGGTCTCAGCTGGCCGATGGTTTTGTTTCGTAGGACACAGTGGCCCGATGAATGTAAACCATCGGCCAGCGAAGACCCGATGAAAAACTCATCGGGTCTCAGCTGGCCGATGGTTTACTTTCGTCGGGCCACTGAGGTACTGGCCCGACGAAGCAAAACCATCGGCCACCCGTGGCCCGATACTCAAAACACAAACCTTTAGACAAAAAATCAGAAGGAGGAGACGATTTCAATCGGTGTGGAATGTTACCACGGAAGAAGGAGACGATTTCATTGCTGTGACCCGATGAACAAATCATCGGGTCTCAGCTGGCCGATGGTTTTGTTTCCTCGGACCACTTAGACACAGTGACCCGATGAAACAAAATCATCGCCTAGACGTGGCCCGATGCCCAAAACACAAATTTGTAAACAAATAATCAGAAGAAGAAATTTTTCCTTACTTTGAACAAGAACAGAAGAAGACGATTTCCTTGCTGTGCTCGAAGAATAACGCGACTCGCTGAACCTGCAAACCCAAACGAAACGAAGAAGACAAACAGCAGCAGAGAACACAAATGCAGAAGACGAACAGGCGATGAACAGCAGTTGAGATGAACAGCAGTAAAAACAAGCAAGTAAAAAACTGTAAAGTGAAAACGTGGAGTCTGGGTCAAATGTGAAAGTAAGGGCAAATTTGTCCAAACAAAGTCTTTGGGTAGCGGTTGCAAAAATTAGTGGACCCTGAATAGTTTTGCAATTATTGATTACTGTTTGGGCAATTTTGCTAAATTCCCCTAGAATATTTTCATTTACTTCATGGCTGCAAATATTTTAGAAAAAATAAATGAAAAATGTAACTGCCGTAAATATATTTGATGTTGGAACTTGGACGCATTAAAAGGAGGAAATAACTATAAATACCCAAAATATAATTTATTTTTCTATTTTTATTCAATTCTAAAAAAGAAATTTATATTGTTGTCAACTTCAGTCCTGAAGTAACAAAAACACCCCTCTATGTTGTTTAAATTATTTATCTTTTATTTTTCTTAATAAATTTTAAATAAAAATAAAAAATAAAAAATTTGAAATGGAGGTTTGTTCGCATACCTTTGACGTCGGAGGTCTGTCCACACAATGTAAATCTGCAATAGTTCTCCAATGGAGCTCTTCATAAAAAAAAATATAAATTTTTTATTTGTTTATTTTCAAAAAATCAATATTAGGTTTGAGAAGAGACCTGCAAGACCTCCCTTGTGGGCGGTCTGCAACAATCCTCCAACTATGGAGGTCTCCATGAAACAATTTTTTTTAAAAAAAAAAAAAAAAATCAATGCTATGTGCTAGTGTAAAATTGAAGTGGTACGTAATATTGGATTATTATAAAATTAAACAGTCATGTTAAAATTGAACTGGCATATAATATTGAACTGACTTATAATATTAAATTGATGTAAAATGAACTTAAATGTAAATTGTAGCATTGAATCTGTCGAAAATTGAACTTGTATATAACGTTGAATTGCATGTAATATTGAATTGGTACAAAATTGAAGTGGCATGTAATGTTGGATTGGTATAAAGTTGAACGTTGGATGTAACATTAAATTGGGGTAAAATTTATTTGACTATGTAAATTGACTTTTTGAAAAGACAAATTGGGATTTTTTTTATGGAGACTTCCATTGTTTCAAACCTCCAGCAATGGAGATCTGTCGTAGGCCTCCAACCTCCCACATCATACCGATTTGGAGTTTCCAACAATTTATTATTTATTTTATTTTTTTAAAAAATTATTTATTAAGGGTATTTTTATCCTAAAAATGGAAAAGTTAACAAAAATAATAAAATTTTAAAAATTGATAAATTTAATATATTATAAAATACTTTGGCTATTTTGGCATCGACACCAATCATATATATTAGGATAAAATTGTAATGGAGTACCCTGATATTTGGTCATATTATAATAAAACTACGAGTTAACTAGTACTTAGAAGGGTAATATGATCATTTTTCGTTCATTTTTTTTAAAATTAAAAAAAAAATGGAGATCATATTGATAAAAAATTTAAAAATTAAAATTAAAAAACAACAAATAAAAAAGAAAAGAAAAATTGTTTTTAGTTAGATGGAGATCCCATCTCCAGATTGAATCTCCATCCACCAAAAAAAAAAAAAAAAAAAATTATTTGGAGCAAATCTGCTCCCAAATGGAGCAACGCTCTATTTGCATGGCGCCATCACCATCTGCGATGGCTCTCA
The DNA here is from genome assembly GCA_003430845.1 of Xanthoceras sorbifolium. Classification (NCBI taxonomy): domain Eukaryota; kingdom Viridiplantae; phylum Streptophyta; class Magnoliopsida; order Sapindales; family Sapindaceae; genus Xanthoceras; species Xanthoceras sorbifolium. The sequence goes on along the minus strand of CM010613.1, from coordinate 10,189,396 downwards.
CAGATGGCAGCCATCTTCGAAATTGCAAATGGTTGCCATTTGCGAGAGCCATTGCAGATGGCAATTGACTTTGCAAATGGATGCCATCTGCGAAAGCCATCGCAAATGGAGCGCTGCTACATCTGTGAGAGCATATATGCTTCAAACAAGTTTTTTTTTGTTCTTATTTTCATATTGGATCTCCATTGTCTATAAATCTCTAATCTGGAGATTGGATCTCCACATTTTTTTTTAAATTTTTTTTTTAAATGGATCTCCACCATCGATCAAAATCCATTTAAAGAAAATTAACTTTTTTCTATTTTCTATTTCTATTTTATTATTTTAATATTTAGTGTTATTTTTAAATTTTTAGTCGGGATAGTTTTATCATTCACACATAATTAATGGTCAAACTGTTAGTTTTGACTGGGGTCAACTAACGGTAGAGTACTAACATGTAATTAAAGGTAAACTTATGATTTTATTGTAATATGATCAAATATCAGATATTCTTTTACAACTTATCCATTATATTATTGTGTCAAATGCACATTAATTTATGAAAATCAATAACATTTTGAAGGACTTTGTTTAGATTAATGAATATCTGTATTAGAGAACTGATTGTCAATTTTATCAAGTTTTTAAGATTACCAAGACTCTAATAAAAGGATTAAAACTCTTTAAGTTGTTCAAGACAGTATTAATTTTAACAAAAATTAGTACCTACTCAGGAGAAAACGACTTTATATATACAAACACAATATATATATAAAAAAGTTGATTTGGAGAACAATATATGTAACAATTTGTAGGGTAAATTATAATGAAATACTCTGACGTATAAGCAAATTGCAATTAAACCGTACTTTTTGTAACACTCCCTGACCCGACCCGTCTGGATCGACCCAGGGAGCGTTATCGGGTTTTTCAAAACTTTTCTTCATTCTGTTTATAATCTAATAATCCAAGGATATTTATTCTATTTACGCAAAATTAGGGGTGTTACAATTTTCCTTTAATTACAATAAAATATCATTAACTAACTAGTTGACTGTTAGAGTTAACAGTCAACCAATAGTTAGAAGGATAATATGATCATTTTTCCTTATTTTTCTTTAAAAACTAATAAAATTTTAAAAAAATTTAAATGGATCTCCATTGTAACACCCCCTGACCCAATCCGCTCGGACCGAATCAGGGAGTGCTACACTATATGGAAAACTTTGCTTTACTGTATAAAAATCATGTCCTTAAAATTAAAAGATAAACATTAAATAATGGTCCAAAAACATTTTCTGAAAATCTGGTCAGAGTATCCTCCGCTTTTCTGATTTACCAAAACCTGTTTTACAAATACCGTTTATACAAAATATAATATTTAAGTAATACCCATTCAAAAGTAACAGAATTCATTTTACCGACAAGCATAATTATTACAGAAAATACATAAAATCAATATAATCCTTACAAATATTTACAAAACATTTCCAGTAGATGCATGTACTTAAAACATAACTACTATACACAAAATGTCTACCCAAATGTATAGGAACGTTATGACTCTGGCTCGGATCCTGCAGACTCTACTCTTCTCTGTCTTTACCTTCTCTGGAACCTCTGTTACCTATGTGTGAGAAAACTCAACACGCTAAGCATATAGCTTAGTGGGTGTACATAAAACTATATTTACGCTTACACTATAATATTATTTAAATCAAAACATAAAAAATATACTGACAAATAAATAATCAATATGGGGCTCAATTCAAATCAAATACAAGTCAAAACATATATTCACATTAAAAACAAGTCAAGTCAAATATTCGTAAATCACTTCCTAATATAAAACACGTTTCAAATCAAATAACATTTCTAGTTTCAAAGAACATTTCTATATTCATATGGGCTGCTGATCTATATTACATAAGTTTGTGGACTGGATTACGGGTGGTTCGGCTTCGAATACTAAACCGAACATCAGATCAGAGTTGGACACCAACAGAGTACCCGTTGCATGTCCCATATCAGATTACAATATTTTTGTGATATATAATCACAACATTTCAACACAGTACTATTCAGAAAACCCAATTGACATGTCAATCTCCTATATCCATATCTATTTTTACATATATCAGAGCCAAATCACTTTTCGAAAACAATACAATTTATTCCGTTCAGAATTATCGAATTAAATATATTTCCAGAATCCGAATCGCATCAATATTCATTTAAAAGCAAAATACAAAATCATTTCCGAATATATTTCTGAATCCGGAAATCGCATCAAATCCATTTAAATACCACATGCAAATATAACTCATAAATCCATAGAAAATCCAAATGTCCCGAAATCGCTTTTTGATACAAATCGCAAAATAATATATACCAAATCGCTTTTAACCATATTCTCCGTAATAATACTATAATCAAATCATATCGAAAATCAATTCAGAATATTTTTCGTAAACAATATTACGGATCCAAATTATATTTCAAATAAACGTATTCCAAATCATCCCAAAATCAATTTCAAACAACAAATCATAAACAATATAATTCAAATAAATTAAAAATAATATAATATAACTATTCGGAAATATTCTGGAAAATCTGAAAATTCGAAAATGAAAGTCACCAAACCTTAATACTTTTCTCTTCACAAACTTCTTCTTTTTCAACTTCTCTATCACTCTTCTTCTTCTTCTTCTTCTTCTTCTAGCTCTTTCTCTCTCTAAAAACTCTCCCTATTTCTCTCTCTATCTCATTCGAATCTCTCTCAATTTCTCATGGTCAACTCTCAACTTTGCTGATTTAAGACATGCATGCTGAGTATTTTGAGTGGGTTTTTGCTAAGTATCAGCCCACTTTTTAGGTGTCAACACCTTTTTTTTTACTAATTGCAATATACCCCCTTGACTAGTCTAAATTATAAAGTGACCACCAATAAAAATTTAATCACATGAATTTAATCAAAAATCTTTTGAATATCAAACTAATCCACTAATTTAAATCACATACTTAACTGTTGCATGCTTAATAATAATTAATAATAATACTTTTCATAATTATGGAAAATTAAGAGCGTTACATCCATCGTCCGTCAATCTTGAGGGACGCTGGAGATCATATTGACAAAAATAAAAAAAATTCAAAAATAAAAATATTTTGTTCTTGATTGGATGGAGATCCAATCTAGTTGGATGAAGAAACAATATCTGGAAATTGTATCTCCATCCAACCAAGAACAAGAACAAAATAAATAAATCTTTGAAAAAAATCTGCTCCCATGAATGGGGGGAGATATTGCTCTAAAGAATTTATTTATTTATTTTCTTTTTCAATATGATCATTCATTTTAAAAAAATTACTTTTTTTTTTCATTTTCATTTTGTTGACTGTAAAAAATAGGTTAGGAGAGTCAACGATTAGTCAATCGTACCATGTAGGATGATTTAGTGGTCAGCTGACTCGGATACTAGGTATTTTAGTAAGTAAAGCTTATGAGAGAGATCTCGACGATAGTGAGAGCTTGATGATTGAAACCACCTGTGAATAATAGCTGAAAAATAAAGAAAGATCGGTAAGCAGTGTCGCACTTGTACCGACAATTAAACTCCGACGACCAAGTCAGTTGAGTTGTTGTAGATAAATAAATAACTCAAATCAGAGAGTTTAGGGTTGGTGAGTTCAATAAATCATATTTTATTCTTCTTTATTCCACTTATTTATAAGTATTCAACATTCTTCTTGTGCTTCCCTATTTGAGGTATGGTCAGGCTGTCATAGCAGTTGTTGGACATGTAACATCCGTAATTTTCATTAATTATGAAAAGTGCCCATAATTGTTGTTAATTATGTAAAAATAATGTAATGGGTTTATTTGGATTAATTTTTAGGTATACAAGTGGACCAGGTGGAGCGGTCCGGAAAGAATACATGAAGGGAAAAGGAAAAAGTTGGCAATGTGTACCGCAACCAGGGATCGCGATGAGCAGCTCGTGGTGAAAATGATGATTTTGGATAGTGAGCACCGCAACCAGGGATTGCGATGAGCAGCTCGCGGTGAAAATGATGATTTTGGGCAGTGAGCAACGTGACCAACATCGCGACCAGACACCGCGATGGCTGATCGCGATGAAGGCGGTAAAATCACTCCAATGAGCAACGCGATCAAGTGGCGCGACCACAGGTCGTGATGAGCGGTTGTGATGACCAAAATTTTATAAAACAAATTAGAGGCGGTGAGAAGCTTCACGAAGAAGCAAATAGAAATAGAGAGAGAGATCGGAGAAGAAAAAGAAAAAGAGAAAGAAAAAGAAAAAGAAAGAGAAAGAAAGAAGAGAAAGAAAGAAAGGAGAAAGGAAGAAGAAGAAGGGAAGAAGAAGAGAAGAAGAAGAAAAAGAAGGAAAAGAGGAGGGAGAAAAAGAAAAGGAGAAAGGAAAAGGAGGAAAAAGAAAATCTAGAAACGAAATTGTTGTAGAAAATGGTATCCAGGTTGGGGTACACGTATTTCTAAAAACCTTATTAATTTCGTTATATGATCTGATTTGAATTTCTATATTTTAACTAAATGAATTGAGAATTTATTATTGATTTTGAAAATTTATTATGGATTTGTGATATCGTATGTTTTCGAATATGTTTTACTAATACTGTTTTGTGAATATCATTGTTGTTGAATTGATAAATGTTAATTTGAAGGGAATAAAATGAATTGAAATGAAAATTTAAATTGTTGTATTGTGAAACGGTCCTAGGATACTTGAACATATAAACGGATATAGGAGGTTGGTATACCAGCTGAGTTATTTCAGTAGTACTGCACCGATATTGATATTGATCTTGATATTATGTACATCCCTTAGGATTCGTCCTGGGGTAGGGAGTTATGATATTGATATTATGTACCTCCCTAAGGATTCGTCCTAGGGTAGGGAGTTATATGTACCACCCTTGGATGGAATAGGCCCCAAGTGCCGGTCCTAGGGTTGGAAGTTATGTTCGATGGGCAGCCACCGAGTGGTCGATGTCAAACGGCCCATATTCCAGTCCAGAAAATTATATTAAGTATACCAAAGTGGCCAATATTGAAATGAATTGAATAAATTGTTTATAAATGAATTTAGAAATTGATTTCGTATGATTTAATTTATTAATTGAATTGAATAGTAATATGTTTACATGATGGTATTATGATGTTATATTTTGAAAGTTATTTTGTGATTTTGATAAATAAGTTTAGTATACACCCACTAAGCATTATTGCTTAACGCGTTGATTTTATCACGCGTAGGTAACAAGGATATCAGGGGAGATAAAGAAAAAGACTAAAGAAGAGGTAGCTGCAGATAGAGATCCTGAGTCACCATACTTTTGGGGTAGTTATATTTGAATTTTTGAGTGTATATCATTCAGTAAAGCATGCATATACAATAGTTTGTAAATTTGTCATATGTATATATATATATATATATAAGTTTTGTAAATATTTGTTTAATGGTTTATGTTTTTCAAAGTTTTGTAAATATTAATAATGTATTGTTCTGTTTGAAAATGTTTGGTAAATCGCACTATATAGTAGAGTGCGCATATGATTTAGAAATGAATTTTGAAGTGTTGAATATTATATTATTTGAGTTTTTGTTGAAAGCAAGATTTTTGAAAAGTCAGAAAAATAGAGAAAATTCTGGCAAAATTTTTCAAATAGTTTTGATGGGCTCACTAGAAACAATTTAGAAAGTAAATTACATTTGTGTTTACAAAGATTTCAAACTATAAACTCAGATTAGAAAAGTTTTGAAAATCAGGTAGTGCTCCTTGGATTGATCCAGGCGGGTCGGGTCAGGGGGTGTTACAGGACATCCAGCCTTACCTTAATCATGAATAACTGTCTTCTCGGAGCACATTTTTAGGGATGAGACATGAGTAGTTGGTAGGAGGCCGGCAATGTTGGAAAATTAATGTGTCTGACCGCATTGATGAGAGGATTCAAACTTGGCCATGCCTGTCATCAATGCTGTCAGATATATTAAATGCATGCAGTCTTTCTCCGAGCATGGTAGTATAATATATCATTAATGTTAGTCTAATGGATAATAAATGCTCTGCGAGAGAATTTATTGTGCTTGAAGATCTCTTTCTTTAGCGGATTGTTCTTTCATTGAGATATAATGAAAGTGATGTCGAGGAATCTATCGTCACCAGAGAGGGAAATCGAGCCGAGCAAGTGCTTGTCATTTGAGGTTGAAATGACGACGTCTCAACTCCACGATTAATCCTTGTCTTGTTGTATGGTGACGTGGCTTTATCTATAAGAAATTACCCTCAACACATTTAATTTATTGTTATAATATTTAATTAAAAATAAAATTATTGTACTAATTAATAGGTAGAGGTAATTTAGACATTTCATATATTTTGACCAGTCAATAGTTAAATTTGACGGTCGACCAGTGAGTCGAGGGTACTAAGCTGTAACTAAAGTAAAATTGCGATTCGGTTGCAATTTGCTAATACATCAGGGTACTCTATTACAATTTGCCCTAATTTATAACACGCGCTCACTTTGAGAAATAGGATTAGAATTAACTATGTATTAGTCTTTAGTTGAACAAGAATAAACTAGAATTATTTTTTAATTACTTTATGATTAATTGAGTTAATTAAAATTCTGTAAAATTATACCTTCAAAGTAGTCTTGATTGAGGTTGGTCCAGTGGTATGCCCCTTATACTTACATCTCGAGGTTGTGAGTTTAAATAGTGTTCCTCTCCCCCAAATTCTGAATTAATTGTAATTGCTAAAATAAAGAAAATGTAATATTGACTTAATAGTTGTTAACAGTAGGAAGGTATGTGACAAATTCTCAAATGATATGTATCTCAAAAATATATTTCAAATTTTTTATTCCAAAATTTCATTATTTACATGACCACGGTTACAAAATTATAGGAAATAAAATTTGCACAAAATTTTAAGATATTTAAGCTGAATTTGAGTGAGATCAATTTCGGCTTTTAGCTGTAACTTTTGGTTAGATTATCTAATAAGTTATTTCCATGAAGTTTACCAAACAGTTTTTAGACCACAACTTATTGAATAAGTTAAAAGCCGCTTATGAATAAGCACCCCCGGACTAGCCCTTAATTTGTTTGAAAACTCTTACATCAATCATGCATGTAAGAAAGAAAAAAAGAACAAGAAGTTATGTACTATTAGGGACTAGCGGCCTGAACATCGCTTCTCATATTTAATTGGATTAATGCATGGAATATTATTAAAAAGTCTTTCGACATTTGCGAATACATCGTTCTACCCTTTCAATTTTATTTTAACATTTTAGTTTTTGTATTAGTAAAAATGTAACACCCCCTGACCCATATCCACTCGGACCGAATTAGGGAGCGCTACTATATACTAAAATCTAACTTTTACTTTTATAAACCATAATTTTACAGTATATTAAAAACATTTGAAAATGGTCCAAATAATTTTCGAAAATCTTGCCAGAGTTTCCTCTATTTTTCTGACTTTCCAAAACCTGTATACAGTTAAAATTCATAAAACTCAACTTTCAAAATTCTCAAATCAACTTTGTGCACCCTTCCAAATATAGTGCGACATACCAACCAAATTATTACAATATAATTTATAAAGATTCACATAACATAAACATAAAATAAAATATTTACATAGCGGAAGCTCCTTAAATATTTACAAACAGTTTCTGTATATGCATGCAGTATCAAAATACATAAACTTATACAAACGAACTACCAAAATATATGCAGGAAAGATGTGATTCCGAACTCTGGTTCTGCAACCTCTACTCTTCTTTATCTTTTTCGCCTTTGGAACCTTTATTACCTGCGTGCGAGAAAACTCAACACGATAAGCATATTGCTTAGTGGATGTACACAAAATTGTATATACAAATATTTTATATCAAATAATTCAATTTGTTTATTGAAACTATAAATAACAAATATATAAACAATATATAGGGCTCATATCAAATCAAATATCCAACATCAATTAACAGACAAATTTTTCAGAATTTCTCAAATACTTTCATATAACAAATCAGTTTTCAGATTAGGCTCATGACATATAAAACATAAGTTATCGGACTGGATTACAGGTTGTTCGGCATCGGACACACACCCGCCGAACATCAGATCAGAATAGAATACCAACGGAATCACCCGCTGTAAATATCATATAGTGGAAATATCTAAATATATTTCGAAATCAATAATCACATTAAATCATTCCGAAAATATATTCAAACGTATTTCATAATTCCGTTTCGAATCAAAATGCATTTCACAATATAATATAATTAAAATCACTTTCAATAATATATTTCCATAACAATATATTTTCATAACACTATTAGAACCAAATCGTATTTAAATAAATCCAAAATCGGTTTCAAACTATCCATTCTATTCAATATAATTCAAATAATTCAAAAACTATAAAATTCGATAATTCCAAAAATTTCTGGAAAACTGGAAAATTCGAAAACTCGTATACATCGAACCTGAACTATAATCTATAATCAATATAATTCAAATAACTTAAATTTAATCAAATTCAATCAATCCGAAATATTCTGAAAAATGAAAATATTCCAAAACACGTGTACATCAAACTAGAACTATAATCTATCATCAATATAATTCAACTAATTCAAAAACTCTAAAATTCGACAATTCCGAAAATTTCTGAAAAAATAAAAATTCGAAAAATACGTGTACACCAAACCTGAACTCTTCTTCCTTCTCTTTTCCTTCTTCTCTTCCTCTTTTCTTCTTCTTCTTTTTCTTCTCTCCTTCTTCTTCTTCTTTCTCTCTCCTTTCTCTCTCGTTTTCTTTCGTTTCTGATATGTTTTGTTTTGGTTCTTCTATGCTGGTGGATTTTGTGAAGCTCCACCGCTTCAATCCACTCGGTGCTTATTTGTTTTCAAATTTTTGAGTCTCGCGACCGCATACCGCGAGCGGTGGTCGCGTCGCTCGGTCGCGTTGCTCACTGGTGGAAATTTGCCACTTTCACCCGAGCAGTTACCGCGAGCGCTGGTCGCGATCATGGTCGCGGTGCTCACTGGTCCAATTTCTCCATTTTCACCGCGAGCAGTCATCGCGAGCACTGGTTGCGATGCCTACTGTCCAGATTTTCACCTTTTTTTTCGTGCATTTTTTTCGACAGATCAAATTGGTCCATTAGGAAACCTAAAACAATACATACATTTAATTACATTTTCCACCCCTTAAATCATAAATATCATATTCACATATTCAAAATTAATTCAATCATACTTTTCATATTGATTCGAAATTAGGGATGTTACAAAAAATCACCCTACCATTAGTCAACTATCCAAAAACTTAGTTGACCGTTTATTTGGAAAGGTAATTAAGTAAATGTCTATCTTGCTTTTCTAATTAATATAATATAATATAAAATTAATATATATTTTTTAAAATATCTCTCCCTTCTGACATATATTTAGAACAGAGCAAATAACACTATGACCTCTCAAGGTTTACTCTTCTACAAGCGAAAACAACCTTTGAGTTTATTGGCAAAGACCTCCCTTGTCATTAGTCAATCCCATCCAATTTAACGGTTGACTATAAAAAAGACCAAAATACCCCCAAAATAGGGCGAATTGCACTCAAGTACCCTGACTTATAACGTAATTGCACGTTTAATGCCAGTTTTACCATAATTGCACTCGAGTACCCTGTAATCCATTGACCGTCGTTAGAGTAACGATTGACCAAACGGATTCAGGGGCAAATTGGTCTTTTACGTTTAAATTTATTTTTTAAAAAATTTAAAAAATTATCCAACCAATAAGAACATGCCATCTCATATTAAAAATATTTTTTAAAAAAAATTAAAAAAACAGATGGAACCACATGAACAAAAAAAAAAATTTTAAAAAAATTCTGATCGCGAACCCAGATATGGGTTCGCGATCGAACCCATAAACTGGGTTCGATCGCGAACCCAGATCTGGGTTCGATCGTGAACCCAGATCTCTGGGTTCGCGTTCGAACCTAGTGATTTGGGTTCGATCGCGAACCCAGTGCATCTGGGTTCGAAGATCATATGACTTTTCAATTTTTTTTTTGTTTTTTTTATTTTTTCCTTTGAGGGGCAGTCTCGTCATTTTTCCTGAATCCATTTGGTCAACCGTTATTTTAACGGTGGTCAACGGATTACAGGGTATTAGAGTGCAATTATGGCAAAACTGATATTAAACGTGCAATTATGATAAGCCTCAGAGTACTTGAGTGCACTTTACCCCCCAAAATAATATTAACATCATTAAAATTATCAAAATTTACTATATAAAAAAAGAAAAAAATAGTTAAGATTTGGTGAGATGGACGGTGGAGATTTATTTTTTAAAAACTGATTAAAGAAATTTATTTTAAAAATTAAAATAAATAAAAAAAATTTAGATCTCCACCGTCCATCTCTGAGTGGACGATGGAGATTTATTTTAAAAATAAGAAGAAAAACAAGAAGTAGAGAGAAGGGTGAAGATCCATGGATCGCCAATGGGATAGGCTTGAGCCTCCCCTGTTCCTTGATCAATGTTCAAAAACTCGGGTTCGGCAGCCCTAGGTGGCCGCCTAGGCGGATGAGGCAGTCTCCGAGGCTGCCCAAGCAGAGGAGACCCCTTTTTTTTTGTTTTTACTAACACCCAAAACGACATCGTTTTAGGTAGGATTGAATAAAAAGCAGTAGCGGCCATGTATTGAAGCAAAATAAAAAAAAAACACACAACCCCTTATTTTCTCCCTTTTACTTTGCAAAATCAGCCCATTTTCATCATCATCATCATCATCATCATCATTTCCAAAGGTAATTTTCTTTTCCTATTTTAGTATTTTTAAGATTTGTAGTTGTTAAAAGTGTGGTGTTATATATTGCATATCAAGTATTTGATTAAATGCCTAACTGAATATTTTTGTTGAAATTGTGAATAATTTTGATTTAATCTTGATTGTTTATTAACATAATGTTATATTGAACTTGAAGTCATAATTTAAAATACCTTGTCAATATATTTTTTAAGCTTAATCATAATTCTAGATGGTCAACATGCGGTCAACACGTTGACCGTTGTCCCACCGGGAAATCACCTAGTGCCTAGCTCATTCTTGAACACTGTTCCTGATTCGCGAACCCAGTTCGCGAATCATTGCCCATGGAAGGGATAGAGTAGGATTTCTATCGCACATGGAGATCCAGATTGGATATCCACTTCTTTTTTTTTTAAAAATTTTTTTTTATTATTTTAAAATGAATTTCAACCGTCCATCATCTCAAAGATGAATGGATGAGATTCATTTTCAATTTAAATTTTAATTTTTATGGGATAATTACACTAACTCCCCGTGGTTATAAGGATAATTGCACAAAAATCGATGAAACATCTCTTATAATCTGTTAACAACGATGATCAACTGTTAACTACAGTTAGTCACTAACGTCAGAGGGGTAAAACCGTTTTTTTATCTTCATCATCTCCTTCATCTCCTTCATTTTTTTTTCATTTTCATTATTTTCTTCATCTCCTTCATCTATATCATTTCGAAAAATTTTATCATTACCCAAATTTATCTTTATCATAATCACTTATCAAATCCATAAGAAGAAGAAGAGGAAGAAGAAGAAGAGGAAGAAGATGAAAAAGAAGAAGAGGAAGAAGACGAAGAAGAAGAGGAAGAAGAGAAGAAAGAGAAAGAGAAAGATAAAGAAGAAGAGGAAGAATAAGAATAGGAAGAGGAAGATGAAGAAGACAAAGAAGAAGAGGAAGAAGAAGAAAAGAAAGAGGAAGAGAAAGAAGAGGAAGAAGACGAAGAAGAAGAGGAAGAAGAAGAGGAAAAAGAGGAAGAAGAGGAAGAAGAAGAAGAAGAAAAGGAAGAAGAAGAGGAAGAAGAAGAAGATGAAGAAGAAGAGGAAGAGGAAGAAGAAGAAGAAGTGGAATAAGAGGAAGAAGAAGAAGAAGAAGAGGAAGAAGAGAAAGAGGAAGAGGAAGAGGAAGAAAAATTGGGTTGATGGTATTTAAATGGTGGTTGGGTTGATGCTGAATAAAGAAAAAGAAGAAGAAGATAAATTGGAAGAAGAAGAAGAATGATGATATTTGGGTGATGGTTGGGTTGATGATGAATAAAGAAGAAGAAGAAAAATTGGGGGTTGATGATATTTAGGTGGTGGTTGGGTTGATGATGAATAAAGAAGAAGAAGAAAAAGAAAAATTGGGTTGATGGTATTTGGACGGTGGTTGGATTGATGATAAATAAAGAAGAAGAAGAAAAAGAAGAAGAAGAATTGGGAAGAAGAAGAAGAAGAAAAATTGGGTTGATGGTATTTGGGTGGTGGTTGGGTTGATGATGAATAAAAAAATTGAAAAAAAAAATCTAAAGAAGAAGAAGAAGAAGAAGAAGAAGAAGAAGAAAAATTGGGTTATAGTATTTGGGTGATGGTTGGGTTGATGATGAATAAAAAAATTGGAAAAAAAAAATCTGAAAAAGAAGTAGAAAAAGAAGAATAAGAAGAAGAAAAAGAAGAAAGAAAAAAAAATATGGAAAAAATTATTAAATAATATAGTAATAAAATAAGATAGTAAGGGTAGAATAGTCTTTTGCCCAAAATATTTTTTTCATGAAAAACTAACAGAATTTAACTGTTAGTCAACGGGTCAAGGGGATATTAGTGATATTATTATATTTTCGCTAATTTATATATAATTATGCCTATAACTATGGAGAGTTAGTGCAATTTGCCTAATTTTTATTTAATAAAAATAATTTAAAAAAGCTTGAAAAGAAGAAAATAACCTTACGCATATTAAGTTTGACCATATTTGATTAACGGGAGGGAAAACCTTTATCAATAAACTCAAATATTGTTTCCGTTTGTAACAGAACAATCCATGAGGGATCTGGATATTATTTACTCTTTAGAAAAAATCTTGATAGTTAATTTTATAGATGATAAGATTGGAGATTTCTGGTCGAAGAAAAATATATGACTTTGAATTTGATCCACTTAGGGGAATGTCTGATCTGATTTTTGTTGAGATTTTAACAATCTAATGACACATAAACGAGTTGACGACTGAGGGTTTCAATAGTTCTAAAAAGGTTGAACATCAACGTTTTGCTTCCCAAACTTAGAACTTGCTCTTCCATTTTCTCTAGAAACAACTAGCCATTGCAGAAGTTACTTTTTTTTTTTTGGTAAGGAGGAAGGCTAAACACCCCAAGAAACAAATGACCTAACCAGAACCATAAACAACTCTAGAGGTTGACAAACCCCTTAAATCATCCAAGAAAATTTTTTTAAAAAAAAATACTAAAGGTGGGCTCCTCAAAATACAAAATGCCCACATCCATGAGCTGCCGCAAAGAAGCCGAACCATCAGCAACCTTGTTTCCTTCCCTTTACACATGATTAATACAGCAGAGCCAATCTCTCTTCATCCAAAAACCACAGCTATTGATAATGCAAAACAAAGGGTGATTAGAGTAGTTCCCTTTGTTTACCAGATCAATAGCACATTTAGAGTTGCATTTTAAGACAACTTTACGAAAACCTGCTTCCTAAGCCAGCTTCAACCCTTCAAAAATACCCCAAAGCTCAAGCTCAATCATACTACTTGTCTCTTTCTTCAAAGAGAAATCCAAAACCCAATTTTTATCAGCACCTCTGATAACTCCTCCAGCAGATGTAGAAGCTACTTCAGTAGCCTAAGTTTGTGTGTCCTTTCTTTCAACTTTCAACAAACGAAACGTGTTAAAGATTGAAGAAATGGGTTCTTGAGATTTTAGAAAAAAAATCAATGGGTTTTGACATTTCGTATATATTAATTTGAAGTAGATCATATTCTTAAAATTAATTATCACTTGATTGGAGTGTAATTAGTGACAACTTAAAAAGCTTAGAGTGTTGAGAATAGACGATTTCCTCTATGGAAGTAGATATTTAAGCCATGCTAGTAGAGTTTAATCTTAATAGGTTCCGGTAGCTCTCTAACCTGTAAAATGTTAGATTAAAAAAAAAAAAAAAAAGCTTGTGATGAATAAGAGAGAACAAAGTTTGATGTAGATGGACAATATTTGTATGTTAACGACTTAATGTCAAGGAGAAAGAGAAGGGCCGACTTATATTTTTTGGAAGAGAAATCTTCATTTCATTCGGGAGATTATATGTAGTAGCAAATAAATTTGGACTATTAAAACCTTTGAACATGCAAAAATCATATCAACCTGTAAAGTTTGTGTTAGGTACTTGAACATGCAAATGTGTAAAACAATTAATACTCGATTTTTTTAAACAAAAATCAATTGTACAGTTAGTGGATTAATTGATGTAAGTTCAACGGGACTCGCTGAGAGTAATTATTATATGTTTGACTCGAATATTTATTTTTATTACCATAATCACGAAAAGAAAATACTTCATATTTACTGGTAAATGCGTATTGTGGGACTTGAATCCCAACCATTAAGATAAATTTAGAGTTTACTAATCACTTTGAGGTATGAGTTGATCTGCATACTCAATTATTATTAAGTTTGTGGTAAAGTAATATATGTGATTTGTCATGTTGTTAGATTATTGGAACTTTCTATACTTTTATTGAACCGCTCCTATCTAATCCAAAATGATGATATCAATATATCGAGCTAGTATACATTAGTACATGTATAGTTAATGGGTAATTAGGAGATAAATTTAAATTTTTAGTTTTCTATTCTATTTTTATTTACAAAATTTTGAATTGCAAATTTAAGAAAAAATGAATGATTTTGACGTTGATGCTACAAATTTAGTTGATATAATTTAAGCCATTAACTATTTTCAGATATATTTTTCTAGGAGAAATTACAGCTCACCTATATGTTGTATCCTAAGAGCAAGGCCAATGTAGCACCATTTTGGTGTAAAATGGTGTGATTTGGTGCTCAATGGAGCACTAAATCCCACTTCCAAAAAAAAAAAAAAATTTGGTGTGGTATTATTCACCACACCAAATTTTTTTAACTTTTATAAATTTCCTATTTTATCCTTCTTTGGTTAGTGCAAACAAATTTTATTCCCTTTATATCCTTTTATCAATTTAATATATTTATAAAATTTGATAAATAATAAAATTTATAAATTAAAATATTATAAAAAATATACCGTTGGAAAGATTTCGTCGAGATCTTCAAAATGAACCCAATATTATATATTTAATTTATTTAATTCAATTTTTATCTTATCTCTAAATTTTTTATTTAAAATTAAATTTGTAATAATTATAATGTAAAAATACAGTAATATAATAAAAATAATAACATTAAAATTAAGTGAAATTAAATACATATCCGAAATTAAAATACAAAATAAAGCAAATTAAAACATAATTTAATAATAAAACATACGATAATGAAAATTCTAAATAACCATTTAGTAATCCGAAAGGTTATATCCACTTCCATCAGAACCGCCAAAAAATTGGCTAAAGGTATTTGATGATCCACTTCCTCCTTCAAATTGTTGATCACGAGCCCTTTTAGCATAAATTCTCATTTGTTCACTTCGTAGAGCATCACGTACCATTGGATCGTTTATGGAATCTATATCTCTCTCTAAAATTTTATTTTCTTCACATCGTTCTCGCAACTCTAATTTTTTTGCCTCATTTTGAGCTCGTAAAAGTTGGAGCTGATAATCATTTTGCATTAGAGAATGAGTTTCTTGCATACAGGTTTTGCTTTCTTTAAACATACTTGTCAGTTGCTTATTTTCTTCTTTCATGGATTTACAAAATTGTATCATCTCCTCACCTTGTTTCTTCTTCGTTTTTTCTTTCTTAACTCTAGCAGGTCGTCCAAATGAATCACTATTATTATGAATTGGGTCTTCCCTTTCAAAGTCTGCATTTAAATCAACACAGAATGACGATGCTCTTGGAGACTTTGATGAGGAAGAGCCTGATTGTAACGCTTCGTTGGTGTAATCATTTCGCTTTCGACGACTTGGAGTTATCATGATATTATCAGTATATTTTTCAGTATCTCCGTTGGTGCATTGGAGTTGGAAAAATTGTCCAACGGCTTGGGCAGGACAATATAGTGGATGCAGTGGATCCCCAACTATTATTCTTGAGGCTGTAGCTGATTATGATATTTGGATATGGCATGCATATTTTGGTTTGCCAGGTTCCAACAATGACATTAATGTGTTGGAGGCATCTCACTTATTCGCAAACCTCGCCAAAGGTATAACTCCTTCGGCTAATTATGTCATACAAGGAAAAGAATACAACACGGGTTATTATTTGCCATGAAACAAGAAGGATGTAGGAAGGATGTAGAACGTGCATTTGGAGTTCTCCAATCACGATTTGCAATAGTCAAGGGACCAGCACGTTTTTGGAATAAACTTGTACTGCATGATATAATGACTTCATGCATCATAATGCACAACATGAGCATTGAGGATAAACGTAATGTGAACGCAGACATTAAGAATTGGAGGGAAGCACCGATCCCCAAAGTTGAGACGGTAGTAGATGAAACTACCCAGTTTCAGCAGTTCCTTGCTCAACATAGGCAAATCAAAGACAAGGAGGCTCACCTTGCACTTCGTAATGTATTAATTGAACATTTGTGGGAGCAATATAGTAATTCAGAAAATTAGATGTGAAAATGTTTATGAATTTTAGTGAAAAATTGAATAAAATGTGTTTATTATCTTAAATTTTATGCGTTAAAATATGTTTAAATTAAAGTATGATTTGATTAACTATTAAAAAAATTATGTGATTCATTATGTGAATAATTATTTTTTAATATTATATGATTAATTATTTAAGTATATCAAATAAATTAATTAATTTTATATAAGTTATCAAATAAAAGTTAATAATATTATATAAAGAATATTCTTTAAAGATGCTCTTTACACCAATTTGGTGTTAATAACATTGGAGTGAAAAAAAAATTGGTGTAAGCATATTCCACAAAGATGTCTTTTTAACACCAAAATGGTGTATTGTTTGGTGTGATACATTGGCCTTGCCCTTAGGGGTAGAAACATCTTTTAAGAAAATTGACATTTAACTCCCCTGCAGTTAGTCAACTTGAGTCAATGTTAGTCAAAGTCAACGATGTTAAAGGTTATTTTGGTCATTTCATTTTATTTTTAAAATACTTTTTAGAAAAATATAAGATCTCCACCGTCCATATTAGATGAGATGGACGGTGTAGATTTATTTTTAAAAAACTATAAGACAATAAAAGAAAACTTAAGATCTCCACTACTGACATGAACGGTGGAGATTTATTTTAAAAAATAAAAATAAAAGAATAAAAACTTAAGATCTCATCATCCATTTATAATTGGACGGTGGAGATTTATTTTATATATAAAAAAAGGGTGAAGATCCAATTTGGATCCCATAGGGGAGGCTCGTGTCCCCTGGTTTAAACTAGGGGAGGCTTGAGATTTTTCTATTTCTCGAACCAATCGTCTCCCCGGTGAACAGTTGATCGATCAATATTTGTTACATATTTACGACCCTTAGACTTTATCTTTTGATCGTATTTTGAGTGAATTTTGCGTTTTTGATGTGTTTATTGAGCTTGCGCAGATTTTAGGTGTTTATATTGGTGTTATACGAAAGATGGAAGTGTCGGGCTGAAACCGTGCAATTCTGGATGAGGAAACTTCACTAAATAAATCTTCACTACCATCGCGACCGAGCCATCGCGAGCTTTGGTCGCGACAGATCGATCGCGACGATGATAGCAACAATTGCTCCAGAGAGTGTGGCGACCGATCCATCGCGAGCTTTGGTCGCGACAGATCGATCGCGACGAAAGTGGCCAAGTCTCCAGGGAGTGTGGCGACCGAGCCATCGCGAGGGTGCCTCGCTAGGAATTGCTCGCGCGCCTAGCTAGGATCTGCTCGCGGCGCGAGGAGGTGATCGCGATGATAGCAACAAATGAACCAGAGAGTGTGGCGACCGAGCCATCGCGAGCTTGGGTCGCGAAACCTCGATCGCGACGATAATGACAAATGAACCAGGGAGTGTCGCGATCGAGCCATCGCGAGCTTTGGTCGCGACAGCTCGATCGCGACGGCAGAAATTCTGACCTAAAGTCAGCACCTATAAATAGAACAGTTGAAAACCCTAAAAGGGAGGAATTTTTCCAGCAGCTCGAAAATAGTCTTGAAGGGGTCTAGAGCTCATCTCTTTCATCACTTGCTTGTCCTTGGGTGGCATCATAATGGGTTTCATCAATCTCTTCTCTCTTCTTGTTGTAGTATTGATTATTATGTTGAACTAATTTCCTAGTTATGTGGTCAATGGACCAAGATTGAGATTTAATGGTGTAATTGACTGAACATTTCTATGTATATATATTTAGAGATGTGTTGCTAGAGAATTTAATCTATTAGTACATGAATCTTATTGTTTGCATTACGAAAGTGTCTGCATGAATTTTGGTTATTATTAATATGGAAATTATTATCTCTATGAGAAATCATTAGGGCATGAATGAGTTTAGTAATAGTCTAGCAATAATAGTTAAGTTGATTGAGCCACGAAAGTGCTAATTGACCTAAAGAAGTGCAACTAGATTTGGGTGTTTGATTGCATCACTTGATGACGATTGGGTGAAGTTATTGAATTCGAATCATCAATGCATGACAATAATTTGATGAGCCAATGTTAGAAAATACTTCTATGTTAAATATATATTAAGCTTCAATAAGTCGATTACACTAGTGACTCTCATGAAGGTTTCCATTCGACCGCGTAACACTTCCTCACATTTGAATACATTCCTTCGTTACTCATTACCTTGTTGAATTTAATTTCACCAACATCATTCTAAAAATCATTGATTTCAATTTCTGAACTTTTACAACATCTTTGATTAAGTATTGGTAACCACCTCTTCCTTGTGGATTCGACCCCGTACTCACGGGAATATATTACTTCGACACATCCTGCACTTGGGATATTATTCCCACGCGTTTGAGCGTGTCAAGTTTTTGGCGGGAATACTCACCACTATACTAGGAATGATGGAGGAGAGAGTAGATGAGGCCGAAAGGAGACAAATGCAAAATGAATACGAGGAGCCTGTCATGCCTCCAGTCATGCGAGATTATGCACTACCAGTCATTGAAACTTCTCCATCGTGCATTTTGCTGGATGAAATGTCTAGGAATTATGAGTTGAAGAATATCCACTTCAACATGCTGCCATATTTCCACGGAGCAGCTGGTGAAGATCCTTTGACATTTATGCGGGAGTTCTATAGCATAATCACAACTTTCCCTCTTCAGAGGTTGTCTGAAGAGCAGCTACGGATGCGATGCTTCCCATACACAATGAAAGATGTAGCTAAGCAGTGGCTCATGACTCTTCCAGCAGCGTCTCTTTGTACATGGTGAGCAGTTTACAAGAAATTTATGGGGAAGTTCTATTCCCATCAAAAAACCGCAGAGATAAGAAACAAGATAGCTTGTTTCACTCAGGGAGATGGAGAGTCATTTCATGAAGCTTGGGATCGTTACAAGTTGCTGTTAAATCATTGTCCTCACCATAGGTACCCTTTGGAGTTACAGAATCAGTTTTTCTATGATGGATTGACTCTGAATTGTCAGGCCACAGTCGACAATGCTGCAGGGGGAGCCATTGCAGAAAAAACTATGGAAGAGACCTTCCAGCTCTTTGAAAAACTGGGTGCAAATTCACAGAAAAAGAGTGTTAGGGGGAGGAAACCAGGAGTTTACGAGTTGAAAACCACTCCAGGAATGGTTCAGCAAATGGCAGAACTTAGCAGGCAAGTGCAGAGCTTAATGTCTTCCAGAGGAAAGAGACCTGATGTTGCATGCTCCATCTGTGGAGTTAATGGGCACGAGTTTGATGAGTGCTCATCCAGAGAGACTTGTCAAGAGTTTGAACATGAGCAAGTCCAGGCACTTAATGATTATCCACAGCGACAAAGGAACGATCCATACTCAAATAATTATAATCCAGGATGGAGAAATCATCCAAACTTTTCCTGGAGAGATAATCAGCAACAACAGGGGCAATATCAAGCTAATCCTCCCCAGAGGTTTCAACCATTTCAACAGAACTAGTACCAATCAAATGCTCAGAATTCTTATAATCAACGGGCTGGTCCTTCATCTCAACAAGTCAAACCATCGATTGAGGATAAATTTGACAAGCTGATGCAAATGTATCAGCAACAAGAGGCATCCACCAGGAAGCTTGAGGTACAAATTGGACAACTCGCTGAAGCCCTGCAACAACAAGTTCCAGGGAAGTTTCCAAGTCAACCAGAGCAATCAAAGGCAGTGACAGTCTTACGCAGTGGTAAGGAGGTTAATAATAAGGTTGGGGATGAACTTTCTAATGAATTTGTTAATGATGCAGGTACAGGTACACTTCCAGATTCTCCAGTGACAAAAGAGAAAGAAATCTGTCATCCTACAAGGGAACCTATTCTTCCCAAGGCTGCAAATTCTTTTGTCCCTCGTGTTCCATTTCCGGGTCGCCTCCAGAAGAGCAAGAATGACTCAGCATTTAAAGACATCTATGACATTCTCTCAAAGGTTAACGTCAACTTGCCATTGCTGGAAATGATTCAGAAAATGCCAGCATACGCTAAGTTCTTTAAGGAGCTTAATACACGGAAAAGGCATTATGGGCACAATGAGCGGGTTATGATTTCAGAAACCGTGAGTGCAGTTTTGCAGCAGAAACTTCCACCCAAATTGAAGGACCCTGGGAGTTTCAACATAGACATCACGGTGGGAAATACAAAGAAAGAGAGAGCAATGCTAGATCTTGGGGCTAGTATCAATTTGATGCCTTATTCAGTCTACGTGCAGTTGGGTTTGCATGATTTGAAACCCACATCTATGTCATTACTACTGGCGGATCGTTCTACACGACATCCGCGGGGGATTATTGAAGATATCCTCATTCAGGTCGACAAACTAATTATTCCTGCTGACTTCGTCATCCTCGACATGGATGATGAGAGGGCAACAGAGAGGGACCTTCCAATTCTCTTGGGGAGACCATTCATGGCGACTGCCAAAACAATTATCGACGTGCAAAATGGAAAACTGTCTATGACAGTCCTGGATGAAACAGTCGAATTTAAGGTATTTGATTCTTTACCTTATCCTGTGGGTTCTCATGATTGTTTTCAAATTGATATTGTAGATTCAATGGTCGATGAGGAATTCACTGAAGAGGAGTTAGAGGAGCTTATGGAGTTAGAGAGAGAGTTGGAAGCAGAGGAAAATTGGGAGGAAGCTGATGAAGCAGAACTTGAAGCGGAATTGGGCATAGACCATACAGAGAAATGGGAAACTGCTGTACTGCCTTCAACTATAAATCCACCAAAGTTGGAGCTAAAACAACTACCTTCCAATTTAAAATACACCTTTTTGGGCGAGATGGAGACTCTACCAGTCATCATTGCCTCAGATCTGAATGACCTCGAAGAAAGCAGACTGATAGAAGTGCTCAAGAAATACAAAGCAGCTATTGGATGGTCAATAGCGGATATAAAGGGGATCAACCCTACAGTCTGCATGCACAAAATCCTGTTAGAAGATGAGGCCAAGTCATTCAGAGACTCCCAGAGGAGACTCAACCCCAACTTAAAAGAGGTGGTGAGAGAGGAGATACTAACGTTGCTCAATGTTGGTATCATATACCCAATCTCTGACAGCAAGTGGGTAAGTCCGATTCACTTGGTTCCAAAGAAGTCAGGTATCACGGTGGTCGAGAATGATAAGAATGAATTGATACCAACAAGAATGACTACTGGGTGGCGAGTCTGCATAGACTACAGGAAGCTCAACAAAGCAACAAAGAAGGATCACTTTCCTTTGCCTTTCATTGATCAAATGCTTCAGCGACTTGCAGGTCATGCTTACTATTGCTTGCTAGATGGTTTCTCGGGGTACAATCAAATACCTATAGCCCCTGAAGATCAAGAGAAGACCACCTTTACTTGTCTATTTGGGACATATGCTTACCGACGGATGCCATTCGGACTATGCAATGCACCTGCCACATTCCAACGGTGCATGATGTCCATCTTCTCCGACATGATAGAGAGGTACATGGAGGTATTTATGGATGACTTCTCTGTTTTTGGTAATTCTTTTGACTCGTGTTTAGTGCATTTATCATCGGTGTTAGAGCGATGTGTAGAGACTAATTTGACATTGAGTTGGGAGAAAAGCCATTTTATGGTTAAGCAGGGCATTGTTCTAGGACATGTTATCTCTAATAGGGGTATAGAGGTAGATAAGGCAAAGACTGATGTGATTGAGAAACTTCCCCCACCCACTTCGGTGAAGGGAATTAGGAGTTTCTTTGGGCACGCAGGGTTTTACAGGCGATTTATTAAAGATTTTTCAAAAATTAGCAAACCCATGTGTGATTTATTGTCCAAGGATGTTGTTTTTAATTTTGATCAATCATGTTTAGTTGCTTTTAATACATTGAAAGCCAAACTAATCACTGCCCCTATTCTCATGGCCCCTGATTGGTCTTTACCTTTTGAGATTATGTGTGATGCATCAGATTATGCGGTAGGGGCTGTTTTAGGACAGCGTGTTGACAAGCTTCCACATGTCATTTACTACACTAGTCGCACCTTGAATGCCGCCCAAATGAATTATTCAACTACTGAAAAAGAGTTATTAGCGGTGGTGCATGCATTAGAAAAATTTAGATCATATCTCATTGGGTCTGAAGTCATCATATATTCTGATCATAGTGCATTGAAGTATTTACTGACAAAGAAGGAAGCGAAACCGAGATTAATCCGGTGGATCCTTTTGCTGCAAGAATTTAATATAGAAATCAGGGACAAAAAGGGAAGAGAGAATGTGGTAGCAGACCATTTGTCTCGACTTATGGACTGTGATGACAACCAAGCAAGAGATGCTGCTATACCAATACAAGAGAGTTTTCCAGACGAGCAGCTATACGAAGTGCACACGGAGGAACCCTGGTATGCCGATCTTGTTAATTATATATCTAACCGTATTTTGCCTGCAGATATGTCATCCCAGCAAAGGAAGCGTCTCTATGCATCTGCCCGGTATTACTATTGGGACGAGCCATATCTTTTCAGACTCGGAGCAGATCAGATTGTGCGGCGATGTATTCCAGAGTCTGAGCAGACAAGTGTGCTACAATTCTGTCACGATGGGCACTGTGGAGGGCATTTTGGGGCTAAGAAGACAGCTCTAAAAATTCTGCAGTCCGGATTCTATTGGCCCACGTTGTTCAAAGATGCCTACAGTTATTGTTCAACATGTGATAGGTGTCAACGTCTGGGCGGAATTGGCAAAAAGGATGAGATGCCACTTACTAACAACTTGGTAGTGGAATTGTTTGATGTATGGGGGATAGACTTCATGGGACCTTTTCCCACCTCATTTGGGTACAACTACATCTTGGCAGCGGTTGATTATGTCTCCAAATGGGTGGAGGCATTGGCGACACGGACAAATGATAGCGCCACGGTTGTCAGTTTTCTGAGGGAGATGATCTTTGCTAGGTTTGGCACTCCTAGGGCTATTATTAGTGATGGGGGGAGTCATTTTTGCAATAGATCCTTTGCGACATTACTAAAAAAATACAACATCTCTCACAAGGTGGCAACTCCATATCATCCGCAGACATCAGGTCAAGTTGAGGTGAGTAATCGTCAAATCAAGCAGATACTTGAGAAGATGGTGAATTCAACACGCAAGGACTGGGCCAGCAAGTTGAATGATGCTTTATGGGCTTACCGAACTGCATTCAAAACACCAATTGGAATGAGTCCTTACAGGTTGGTCTTTGGTAAAGCGTGTCACCTGCCAGTTGAGTTGGAACATCGAGCGTATTGGGCTATTAAGAAGTTCAATTTTGATACGGATAAAGCTGGTGAGGAGCGGAAACTACAACTAACAGAGTTAGAAGAATTGAGGCTACATGCGTATGAGAACGCAAAGCTATACAAAGAGCGAACGAAGGCTTACCATGACCGGAGGATTCACCTCAGAGTGTTTGAGATCGGTATGAGAGTACTCTTGTTCAATTCCCGGCTCCGATTGTTTCCTGGCAAGCTTAAATCCAGATGGTCCGGACCGTTTCGCATAAAAGAAATTTTTCCACATAGAGCTATAGAAGTGGAAGATGAGAAGAATGGAACCTCATTCAAAGTGAATGGACAACGTTTGAAGCAATACCATGGTGAGATTCCTCCGAGGACCGTTGCCCATTTCATTGAGCCAGTCGATGTCCCTTGAGGGAACGCACTGTCTTGCCTAGACGTTAAATCGTGCACTTGGTGGAAGGTAACCCACCCATGTAAGTTTTATTTATTGCAAGTTGATTGTTTTTAGTTTTGCATGTCAAAATTGTCTGATATTTAGATGGCTTTTGTGTTATTTATTTTATTTTATTTTATTTAAGTTCAGGTTTTCTTTTATGTGTGTTGTGTTTTTGTGGTGCTCCAGGGAACATTTTAAAAAAAAAAAAAAAAAAAAAAAAATTTTTTTCAGTGAGCATCGCGACCGATCTTCGCGACCGTTGATCGCGATGATCCCTCGCGCTACTCACTGGCCCAAAAAACTCAAAAAGACTTTTAAGCAAAAAAACTTCCCAGTGAGCAGCGCGATCTCTCTTCGCGACCAACGGTCGCGATGAGAGATCGCGATACTCACTGCCACCACAATAAATTTTTTGGCAAAACTTCCCAGTGAGCAGCGCGATCTCTCTCCGCGACCGTTGGTCGCGATGAGCGATCGCGATACTCACTGCCTGCCACGAACAAAGTGCTTTGCGAGCGAGTCCTAGCGACCACTGTTCGCCATGGTTCCTCGCGAGGCAGCCTCACTTAATCAAACGGCGGCGTTTCAACCAAGGAAGAGGTCTCGCGATCAAGGTTTCGCGACCGTTGGTCGCGACAGTGAGCTCGCGATGACGAGTTGTGTTTAAATCCCTAGCTTGCGCGACAGCCCACCATTTCATCTGTAGCACTCGCGAATGCAAAGTGGCCGAATCTCTTCATCTTCTTCATCTTCTTCATCTCTAACTTGGGTTTTTGAGACTCTTTGCAAGGGGAATTGTTTTTCAACGGATTCGTGACTTGGAGGGTATGGCAAGACTCAAGGATTTCAATAAAGAGTACCCGCACCGGTATGCTTCGTCATCTTCAAAAGGGAAGGGTAAACAAAAGCAGGGGGGTGCCAAGGGCAAAAAGAAGGCCCCCGAACCTCCAAAACCGCGGAATGTGGGTGATCCGAACCCCGAATTTCCAGCCCGGTTGAAGGCCTAGGCACACCGGCAGCTTCTCCTGGAGCGGGGCATTAATGTGGAAGACTTGTCCACCACCTTCGTTGCCAACCATGTTGCTCAGCAGGGGTGGGGCAACTTTGTGAGACTACCGAACCGGGCAAATGAGAATGTGGTTCGTGAGTTTTATGCGGCCATGTACCCTCCTCATTTTCATAACCTTGGGATAGTGCCAGTTAGGGGGGTTCAGATTCGGATTACCCCAGAGATTATTAATCAGCATTTCGGCACAGTCCAGCAGCCACATCTCCGCCTAGGGTATCCAGAGCTACCACTATTTTCAGATCACAACTCAGAATTGGCCGCTAGTTTAAGGATGCCAGGAGAGGGGGTGTGGCACGAAGGTGATGATTCTATCAGGCACAGGCAGCTGCACATTGATGCAGCATTTTGGCAGGTCTTCGCTGATTTTTCCTTGAGGCCAACTAAGCATCGCACGACACTTATCATGGAGACCGCTCGGTTGGTTCACTGTATCCGGGCAGGTCTAGCTTTAGACATAGGGGTCCTGATTCGCGATGAGATACTCCATGCGGGCCGGCGCTTGCGGGGTGTGTTGCCATTTCCATGCTTGATTACTCACATCTGCGCTTCACACGGCCTCGATGTTTATGCTGAGGCAGAGGTACGGCACCTCCACGTCCCGTTCCCAAACATGAACAGGACGACTTATAATGACCTGGCGAGACGGAGAGGGCTGCCACTACTTGGAGTACCAGAACCCCAGCCTTTGGCAGAGGATGACCCTATGGATGATGTGCTTACAGCTATTGCAGCCTTTGATGAGGGGGAGGACGATATCCAGGATTCACCAGGAGTAGCCGCCAGGGCTAATAGGCCGACCAGAGCAGGCAGATCCCGAGCACGAGCAGAGGGAGAGGGGGAGAGCTCTCAGTGGGGCCAGGTTATGGGGGCCTTGCAGGACATTCAGAGTCGGTTGACCGATATGCAGCTGCACTTTGATCAGCGTATGGATCGACAGGATGCAGTCATCGACGACATTAGTAGTGGCCTTGAGACACTAACCTCGGATTTGAACAAGAAGGGGCTGCTAGTGCAGACATACCAGCGAAAGAGGGTGCGTTCTGAGTCCGAGTCCTCGAGTCAGCAGCCACAGCCACCCCCGCCACCACCGCCAGCATGACTCTCCATTATTTCTCCATGTGACTGTTTTATGAACTTTGTTTTTACTTTTTCTTTTTATATTCTGTTTTGAACTCTTTCTTTACTTTGCACATGGATTATCTTAGTGTCAGTAACCTTTATATTTTTTGTTTTCTTTTCCATTATTTTCTATTTCTTTTTATTTTTCATTTGTGTTTTTATCATTTTCATTCAATTTTGCTTTTCCAATTGAAGTGCTATGCCTTGTGTTGAGAAAACGAAGTACGGGGAGTGAGGTTGGATGAAGTGATAGTTGTGGATATTTAGGATTGTTAGTTGTGGATACTAAGACTGTTGTTCTGTGTTTATGTTTTGTGAGTTTTTGTTGTTTCCTTTGAATCCAGGATTTTAAACATTGAGGACAATGTTTATCTTAGGTTTGGGGGTATTTTCTATTTTTGTCTGTTGTGTGCTTTTGAGTCTTGTTGGTGTATATAGGCTGGAAACCTAGACTTTCCTCATACGCATTGCGTTTGGAAGACTTAG
Organism: Xanthoceras sorbifolium; assembly: GCA_003430845.1. Lineage (NCBI taxonomy): Eukaryota > Viridiplantae > Streptophyta > Magnoliopsida > Sapindales > Sapindaceae > Xanthoceras > Xanthoceras sorbifolium. The sequence goes on along the minus strand of CM010613.1, from coordinate 10,162,338 downwards.
GTATAACAATGCCACGTACACCAATTTTGAGTCTTTTATTGTATTTTTCATGTTTTGTTTTATTTAATTTAGGATAGCAAATCATATGCATGCTTTATAGATAATTGAGTAATAATATGTAAATGCTTAGGTCATTTGAGTGTACAAAGTTGTTAACTAGAATAATGTCGGTAGTGTCTTTGCATCTAAACATATATGTCTGACATATTTGCATTGTAATATGTGAAAACTTCCAATTAGTAGTCCTGATTAATAGTGGAGACTACCCTTAGTGAGTTTTGAGCTTATTGTATATTCATTCTGAGGGAATTTTTGTTTCTACTCTTAAAACACTTTCTTGAGCTTTATTGTCACTAGATTGATCTCTATAGGTTTGCATTGGATGTTAATGAACTGCATTATAAAAATCTTGTATGTATGTTTTGAATGTTCAGTTTAGTAGATTTTGGAGATATGATCCAGGCATTGTGTGTGAACTCCTAAATAGCTTGATTTCCTGTCCTTAAATTGTGTGCTCCCTATCCCATTTATGGCCAAACACTCACATATTAGCCTTTTATTGTATGATCTACATGTTCAAAACAATCCTAGCCAAAATTGTAAAATGTTACCTTTGATGCTTGGAAACTAGAGACAATTAAAGAGGGAATGTGTAAGTGTTGAGTGAGAAAAAGGAGTGGAATAGAAAAGATGAAATGGATGTGGAAATGTGCAGAAAAATAAAATAGCCAACAGAAAAAAAAAAAAAATACATGTATGAAAAGAGTTGGCTAAATGAGAAAAAAAATATGATGCACAAAGTAAAAATTGAAAAAAGGGTTTGAAAAGAAGTTGAAGGAGAAAGACGAGAAAAAGATTTGGAAGAAAAGTTGAATGAATTGGTAGTCGTGAGAGAAAATGCACAAATTGAAAATTTGTTGAAGTCTCTCAATAGGTTTCCAAGTGAGTTGAACCCGATTTCCATTCTTTTTGAGCCAATCACCCAAAAGCTCCATTACAACCTGAAAAAGTCCTGTTGATCTCCTTAGGAAACTTAATTGTAATAATTGACGTGTATGTAGACTGATTTTTCTGTTCTTGGCATTTGATATCTTTCATGAGGTCCTTTGCTTAATTTGTGTGTTCTTTCTAATTATTGATGCATACGACGCATTTTGAAATTCTTTGCTCATAAATTCCAGTCGTATGCAGTTGAAAGTGTGACTGCCGAGGTTCTGAGTGTCATTGAGTGAAAACTAGTGAGACTAGAGTCGAGGCGAATTACATCTGTGGTTATTGGTATGGAAGGATTCACTATCATAAATGCGTTGCATGTCAATGTCCTGTATGATATAAGGTGTATTAGACTAATTGACAAAATTTTGGATTTCTGATTTTGTGCTATTCGTATGCATTTGTATTTGTGTATATACTTAATTTGATGTTTAGCGTTGTATGTGGTTAGCTTAGGACGTTTGTGGGTATCGTAGCTGGTAAACCCTCACGAGACTATAACTCGTCCATTAGGGTCACCTAGGGGTTTAAAGGCTTGTGGTACATGCTAAGTGCCATCGTTTCATCCTACGAAAATGGACATAGCTTAGTTGTTTTTGTTTGTTATGTTTTAGTTTTGTTGTTGTTTTGCTTTTCGTTGTGGTGTGTGTGCCAATTTGCTTGAGGACAAGCAAAAGATAGGTTTGAGGGTATTTGATCGATCAATATTTGTTACATATTTACGACCCTTAGACTTTATCTTTTGATCGTATTTTGAGTGAATTTTGCGTTTTTGATGTGTTTATTGAGCTTGCGCAGATTTTAGGTGTTTATATTGGTGTTATACGAAAGATGGAAGTGTCGGGCTGAAACCGTGCAATTCTGGATGAGGAAACTTCACTAAATAAATCTTCACTACCATCGCGACCGAGCCATCGCGAGCTTTGGTCGCGACAGATCGATCGCGACGATGATAGCAACAATTGCTCCAGAGAGTGTGGCGACCGATCCATCGCGAGCTTTGGTCGCGACAGATCGATCGCGACGAAAGTGGCCAAGTCTCCAGGGAGTGTGGCGACCGAGCCATCGCGAGGGTGCCTCGCTAGGAATTGCTCGCGCGCCTAGCTAGGATCTGCTCACGGCGCGAGGAGGTGATCGCGATGATAGCAACAAATGAACCAGAGAGTGTGGCGACCGAGCCATCGCGAGCTTGGGTCGCGAAACCTCGATCGCGACGATAATGACAAATGAACCAGGGAGTGTCGCGACCGAGCCATCGCGAGCTTTGGTCGCGACAGCTCGATCGCGACGGCAGAAATTCTGACCTAAAGTCAGCACCTATAAATAGAACAGTTGAAAACCCTAAAAGGGAGGAATTTTTCCAGCAGCTCGAAAATAGTCTTGAAGGGGTCTAGAGCTCATCTCTTTCATCACTTGCTTGTCCTTGGGTGGCATCATAATGGGTTTCATCAATCTCTTCTCTCTTCTTGTTGTAGTATTGATTATTATGTTGAACTAATTTCCTAGTTATGTGGTCAATGGACCAAGATTGAGATTTAATGGTGTAATTGACTGAACATTTCTATGTATATATATTTAGAGATGTGTTGCTAGAGAATTTAATCTATTAGTACATGAATCTTATTGTTTGCATTACGAAAGTGTCTGCATGAATTTTGGTTATTATTAATATGGAAATTATTATCTCTATGAGAAATCATTAGGGCATGAATGAGTTTAGTAATAGTCTAGCAATAATAGTTAAGTTGATTGAGCCACGAAAGTGCTAATTGACCTAAAGAAGTGCAACTAGATTTGGGTGTTTGATTGCATCACTTGATGACGATTGGGTGAAGTTATTGAATTCGAATCATCAATGCATGACAATAATTTGATGAGCCAATGTTAGAAAATACTTCTATGTTAAATATATATTAAGCTTCAATAAGTCGATTACACTAGTGACTCTCATGAAGGTTTCCATTCGACCGCGTAACACTTCCTCACATTTGAATACATTCCTTCGTTACTCATTACCTTGTTGAATTTAATTTCACCAACATCATTCTAAAAATCATTGATTTCAATTTCTGAACTTTTACAACATCTTTGATTAAGTATTGGTAACCACCTCTTCCTTGTGGATTCGACCCCGTACTCACGGGAATATATTACTTCGACACATCCTGCACTTGGGATATTATTCCCACGCGTTTGAGCGTGTCAACAGTCGCCGTGATTAGGGGAGGCTATAGCCTTACAGCCTCATGGAGATCCATCGAGATCCACTAAGATTGATGGCTTGGATTTCTACCAGATCCATCATATTTCCTTTTCATTTTTTATTTTGTAGAATAAATCTCCATAATCTATCTTAGAGATGCGGTGGAGATCTTAAATTTAATTTTTAGCTTTTAAAATTTTTATTTTTTTCCATGAATAGATCTCCACCATCCAACCATCCACTAAGATGGTGTTGATCTAGAATGTATTTTTTTTTATTTTAGATTTTTTAATTAGAAATAAATTCATCTTTTTATTTTTTTCTTTAGGGTCAACGGTTGCACTTAATGTTCATCACTAATAGTAGGGTTGTCAGTTGTCAATTTCTCTAAATTTTATTATAAGAATCATTGAATTGTATTAATAAATGTGAAATCATATGTATTTATAAATAATTTAATTGTAGTTACATATATAATCTGGTGATAACTATATTTCTAAATAAATATTGAAGTATTATATTAAAAAAAATAAAAGAAAAGAAGAAGACGAGAAAAACATCTTGGAAACTATGGGCTTTGCATGAAGGGTTGAGAATGGCTTGGGTTGCTAGCTGCAAATGTGTTCAAGTTTAGTCTGTTTCCCAGGCTGCTATAAGAGCACTTATTAAATAGACTAATCTGAACCATCCTTTGTATATCATCATTTAAAATTGTAAAGATCTCATGATTGGAGATTTAGAGGTGTGTGTTTTCTCGCGTGTATAAGGAAGGTAATATGTTAGTTGATAAACTTGTTTTAGTAGGTAGTTCTATTGACATAGGGATTGTCTTCTTTGAGGAACCATCCTTTGTAAAGGCTCTGCTGCTGATAGAGTAATTGATGTAGGTAGGTTTGTGTTTCTGGGTTTTCTGCCCTCCAATCTACCAAGAAAAGAAAGAAAAGAAAAGATCAGAAATCATTAGTGGGTTGTAAAGTAAAACAGGGTAAAGCAGAATGTGTTTTAAAGGAGTGTTAAAAGGCCCTGGTCCAATCTTTCTACAGACCCCAATGTATCTTGAAATAACATTTTGAATTCCAATTAGTAGAAACTCCCCTTTGCAAAAAAGAGTTTTTTTTACTATGGATTACACTACTCATTAAATTACAAATAGAAAAGGGTAATTTGTTTTTCCCCCGATGTTTGGCTGATCAGAGGTTTCCCTTTTGTATTTTCAGAATTAGATGTTTTCCCAAATTACCCTTGATGAAGTGATTGGAATTGTGCCACTTGTGGTCCCCCCATTAAACAAAACTAAAAGACTCAGGTCTCCCTATTCTCTCCCATATGGTCCCTCTAACTGCCTATTCTCATCTGTTTATTTCGTGTCAAAAAATGACACAACTTCTCTCAAGAAACCAAAATCAAGTTCTGAGTTGCTCGGAAGAGAGATTGGAGATTCGATTTGTTCGTGTGATTACATGTTCGCGAGGTGAGGCAAGGAACAATGATGCAATATCTAGGAAAAAAAACTTGTAGTTGTTTGCATTTAAGGTGATTAGAATTATTTATTTAATTTTTTTTTTTTGTTTTTGATGGTTGGAGAGTATATGATTGCATGGAGTGGTGATGATATTGATTTCATGTCTAGTTTAGTTTTATGTATGTGTTAAGGTTTCACAGATTTGGGGCTTTTGAGATTTTGGTGATGAAATGTGCAATTGGTTGCTTATTTGACACCATATAACTTAAATATCTTATATATATGTTGATTAATTATTCTTCTTCTACCATTTGGTGCAAATTTATGTGGGGCCACGGCCTCATCGAAAAGGGTTTTAGGTGGCAAAGCTGAGGGGGATCGATGGTGCGAGTGTATGGGGACCGCTGGCTGCCTATTCCCTGAAGTTTCAAGGTGTTTTCGCGCTAGACTTTGGTTGATAATTCATTATAAGTTAGCAGTCTTAAAACGGAGTCATGTGGGTGGAATGTTGAGCTTATCAGAGCTCACTTTAAGACCGAAGAAGCCAAAGCTATTGTAAGTCTTCCATCAGCCCCTGCTGGCACGATGACAAACTAGGTCAATATTCGGTCAAAAGCGGGTACACAACTGCCTGCTTCCTCCAGTTCGACTACCATGAGCTCTTAGTGAAAATACACATGGAGTTTTCAAGTTGCTACAAAGGTGAGGGTGTTCCTTTAGAGGGTTTGCCACAATTGGCTCCCAACGAGAAGTAACTTAGCCCTCCGCAAGATACCTGTTGATGCTTGCTGCCCCTTTTGTCTCTCAGCTCCGTAAACAACCCTGCATACTCTTTGGGGTTGCCTCGATCTCATGGTCATTCGCAACACTATAAATTTGTTTAAGAATCCTTTTGGGAAGGCTTACATTCATCTCCTCGATTTCTTATTCCTTTGTCGTTTCTTGCTTCAAAAGTCCGACTTTAAGGAGTTGGTCATCATCTTGTGGAGAGTGTGGTTCCGTCGAAACCATATTATTCATTCTGATGGTTCTTTTCCAGTTGATAACAATATTAGCTGGTCCAAATCTTTTATCTCCGACTTTCATCAAGCTAAGGAGGTGGTTGATGCAATTCCCAGAAAGGTTGTTGTTCACTAGTCTGCGCCCAAACTTGGGTGGTTCAAGCTCAACACAGATGCTGCCTTGGCTAATGATGGTTCTACAGTGGGTTTAGGCTTGGTGATTCGGGATTCAGAGGGTTGCGTGTTGGCTGCTGGGGCTGTTCGTGTAGGTGCTAAGCTTTCAGTTTTGGAGGTTGAAGCCTTGGTAGTCTTGCGCGGGGTAGAGATGGCCTTGGAGTTTGACATTACTCCTTTTCTATTGGAGTCCAATTCCGTGACGGTCGTCAACCTCGTTTGGTCAAAAAGTGTTATTTTTTCTGAGGTCAGCTTATACATTTTGAGGACATTATTTTCAAATTCGATAACGTGTCTTTTGTTGATATCAATTTTATACCTAGAACTGCCAATTCGGCAGTTTATGGTCTAACTATATTCGCTTTGCAAGCGTCTGGTAATTTAGTTTGGATAGAGGATGTTCCGTCTGGTATTGCTCCTCTCGTTTCAGAGGATGCTCATTTTCGTTTGTAGTTTTTCTATATTCAATTGCTTTTATTCCAAAAAAAAAAAAAAAAGCTAATGAGTACTCTAATCATTTTAACACACTTTATGACTTGCCCCCGCACCGCCCCACCTTATATGTTCTTTGTACCAGTAAAGTGCTTTAGAAGTATATACTTTTGAATTCCTAGGATGCCTCAATAATAAGTCTTGTGTTTTTTAGTTTGTAAATTGTTTGTTATTGTTAAATATTGTAGGAGCAATGAATTCATTTGAGATTGTTTTGCACTTTGTCTTGAATGTGATAGAATTAGGTGAGTGTGTTGATCATATTAGCATTATACATTTGTTGCATGTGATTGAGATACACAATAGTAATAGTAATCCTCCTAAGGATGATTACATTGTTTATGTTGCTTCTTCTTCCCAAACCAGCACTGTCACCGAGAAGAGGATAAATATTTGTACTTATAGAAAAAGAGTACCTCCAATCTGCCAAACGATAGGAGAGAAAATACAAATTACCCCATAGAAAAAGAAAAAAGAGAATATTTGTACTTTGGATGCGGTGCTATCCATATACAAGACTCCAAGAACTTTTTTTTTCTTGTAATAACATTTCCAATTAGCAGAAGCACCCCTTTGCAAAAAAGAGTGTTTTTATTGTGGATTGCACTACATTAAACTACAAATAGAAAAAGAAAAAAGAGAATATTTGTACTTTGGATTTGGTGCTATCCATATACAAGGCTCCAATGACATTGATCTCATAATTATATTAAATAGATTAAACCCATAAAATCAAAATTTTATTTTTACCAGTGACTTTATACCCTATAAATAACCTAACTTTCCACCAAATAAGACCACCACTACTTGACAATACAATACATAATCTTTCAAAAGCAGAAGTTAATCAATGGCATTTCAATTGAACAACTCTTCCATACCCCTATTTGCGCTGTTCATTCTGAGCTTATACTCCTCGGCATCGGCTGTAAGTTCCGGGACGGCTAGCTATAGCAAACCTCGCTACATACGTAAGCATTTACATTACATGCAATTCTTCTTTTTATGTACGTCTTTTACTACATGTATATCTGATAAAAAATGTCTTATATATATATATAATATGTTCGAATCCCGAAATCTTTGTGGTGCAGCCTCTGCTTGTTATGAACATCAAGATAAAGGGGTTATGATAGCAGCAGCAAGTGGAGGGTTATATAACAGTGGTGCTGCTTGTGGGCAATATTATCTAGTAACTTCCGTTAGTGGGACAAACGCCGGAGACCCTCCTTGTCGGGACGGTGGGATGGCCATTGTGATGATCACTGACTTTTGCCCCTCTGCGTCATGTGAGACCCTTAGCCTGTCAAAGGAAGCATTTGCTGCCATTGCTGATCTTGATGCTGGTGTTATCAACATTGCTTTCCAATTGTAAGTACTTTTATTTTATTTATAATATATTTAGGTATTGTTTTATTTACTAAAAGATAAGCACATTTAAAGTTGTATTCTTAAATGTTTGTGCAGGATTTGAAGGAATATGGGTTCTAAAACTATTGCATTTCTGCTAAGATGTTTAAGATATTTGAAGTTATTGATGAGCTCGTTGGAGAATTGGAGAATTGTTTTAAGTAACTTTCGAAGAATAAGTAAGTAATAAAAACTACTCTCATCAGTCTGGTTCTGTACCTCTCGCGGGTATCAAATAAAAATATAATCATATAATTACATATAGGGGTTGAATAAGTTGTTTCACTTGCTATTTATTTAGTCATTTTTTTAAAAGTGGACATCTAATGGGTTAGAGATGTGAGATATTGAGATATTTATTCCCATAACTGAGAGATATCTACTCCCAAAATATGGGGAGTAAACTTCGTGCCATTGATACGGATGAGAAGATGCACACCACTTGAGTTAAGAGAGGATATATTTATACTTGCTATTTATAAACAGTAATTTTGAACAAAAAAGTCTACCCAATTCTTTTTTTGCTTTTGAATAAACCATGCGGGTCCAATGAACAAAAATAAAAGGATGAATTACAATGGAGTGCCCCGCTGTTTGATTATATTGCAATAAAATAATGAGTTAAGACTTAATTACACATTAGTATCCTATAAAATTATAGAAAATAAATTTTAGGAAGGTACGTGACAATTTCTCAAATGATATGTATCTCAAAAACATATTTCAAATTTTTTATTCCAAAATTTCATTATTTTCATGACCACAGTTACAAAATTATAGGAAATAACATTTGCACTAAATTTTAAGATATTTAAGCTGAATTTGGGTGAGACCAGTTTCGGCTTTTAGCTGTAACTTTTGGTTAGATTATCTAATAAGTCATTTTCATGAGGTTTACCAAACAGTTTTTGAATCACAACTTATTGAATAAGCTCAAAGCCGCTTATCAATAAGCTCCCCCGAACTAGCCCTTAATTTGTTTGAAAACTCTTGCATCAATCATGCATCTAAGAAAGAAAAAAAGAACAAGAAGTTATGTACTATTAGGGACCAGCAACCTGGACGTCGCTTCTCACATTTTATTGGATTAATGCACGGGATATTATTAAAAAGTCTTCTGACATTTGCAAATACATCGTTCTACCCTTTCAATTTTATTCTAACATTTTAGTTTTTGTATTAGCCAAAAAACACCCTACCGTAAGTCAACTGTCCAAAAACGTAGTTGACCATTTATTTGGAAAGGTAATTAAGTAAATGTCTCTCTTGCTTTTCTAATTAATATAATATAATATAAAATTAATATTATTATTTTTTTAAAATATCTCTCCCCTCTGACATATATTTAGAATAGAGCAAATAACACTCAAACCTCTTGAGGTTTACTATTCTACAAACGGAAACAACCTTTGGGTTTATTGGCAAAGACCTCCCTTGTTGTTAGTTAAATTTCATCTAATTTAACGGCTGACCGGGGTTGACTATAAAAAAGACCAAAATAATATTTAAAATCATTAAAATTATCAAAATTTACTAAATAAAAAAAAGAAAAAAATAGTTAAGATTTGGTGAGATGGACGGTGGAGATTTAATTTTTAAAAACTGATTAAAGAAATTCATTTTAACAATTAAAATAAATAAAAAAACTTTAGATCTCCACCGTCCATCTCTGAGTGGACGATGGAAATTTATTTTAAAAATAAGAAGAAAAACAAGAGGTAGAGAGAAGGGTGAAGATCCATGGATCGCCAATGGGAGAGGCTTGAGCCTTCCCTATTCCTTGATCAGTGTTGAAAAACTCGGGTCCGATGGCCTTAGGCGGCTGCCTAGGCGGACGAGGCGGTCTCCGAGGCCGCCCAGATAGCGGAGACCTTTTTTTTTTTTTTTTGTAACTAACACCTAAAACGACGTCATTTTGGGTAGAGGGAATAAAAAGCAGCAGCGGCCATGTATTGAAGTAGAACAAAAAAAACACGCAGCCTCTTATTTTCTCCCTTTTCTTTGCAAAACCAAAAACACATAAACCCTAGTCCCTAGGTAATCAATTAGCCCATTTTCATCATCATCATCATCATCATCTCCAAAGGTAATTTTCTTTTTCTATTTTAGTATTTTTAAGATTTGTAGTTGTTAAAAGTGTGGTTTTATATATTGCATATAAAGTGTTTGATTAAATATCTAGTTGAATATTTTTTGTGAAATTGTGAATAATTTTGATTTAATCTTGATTGTTTATTAACATAATGTTATATTGAACTTAAAGTCATAATTTAAATTACCTTGTCAATATATTTTTTAAGCGTAATCATGATTCTAGGGGGTCAACCATGTGGTCAACACGTTGACCGTTGACCCACCGGGAAATCGCCTAGGCGCCGAGTAATCAATGCCTAGGGCACCTAGGCGTTAGGCATTATGTAACACACCCCGACCCGACCCGGCTGGACCGACCCAGGGAGCGCTACACGGACTTTCAAACCTTTCTAAATTCATATACATTTCAAAATCCATGTGAGCCCACAAACCAACTGTTTCAAATCATTGGAAATCTTCATAGTTTTAAAATCATTTTCAAGTGAGCCCAATCAATAAACTTTTTACAAAAATTCGGCAGAGTACCGTTTATTTTTCGGACTTTCCAAAACCTGTTTTTACACAAATCAATTCAAATTCAATTCTCAACAACACTTCTATAACGTTTTCAAACAGTTGCGCACTCTGCCGTTTAGTGCGACTTACCATCACAATTTATAAAATATAACAAATCAAACTTTAATATTTACAAACATAATAACAATATAAGACATAAATCATAAATATTTAATTACAAAACATATTTACAGACTCACTGTATATGCATGCTTACAAAATATATATATATATATATATATATATATATATATATATATATATATATATATATCAATAGAACTACCCAACTGTAGTAATCCTGTGACTCGGTCTGCAACTCTTTCTTCCTTCAGTCTTTAACTTCTTCCGGATCCCTGGTACCTACGCGTTAGAAACAAAACTAACGCGCTAAGCATATAGCTTAGTGGGTGTACTATAAACTCAATTAAATAAACCACAATATAAATATCTTTTAAGAAGAAATAAATCACAATATGAATTTCATTTCTAATCATGTACAAATCAAATGAACTTCAAAATCAAATCATAAAACAGTTTCCATCACTTTAATTCCCACAATAATAGTAACATATATAATCGATTAATAAATTCATTCAATTCACTTCCCAATTCGTTTCAAATCTGGCCCGCTAGAATACTAAACATAACAGGACTGGAATATGGGTCAAACTCCCACCGAGGACGAATCCTACGAGTGGTACGTGTCTCCCAACTCTAGGACCGTGGGTACGGAACCTAGAGAGGTACATAACTCCCTATCCCAGGAACGAATCCTTGGGAAGGTACATGGCTCCCAACCCCCAAGACGAATCCTGAGGAGGTACGTGTCTCCCAGCCTCTGGACGAATCCAAGAGGAGGTACATAATAATCATCAGTATCAATCAGTAGCGGCGCAGTACTGCTCAGTAAAACCCAGCTAGTATACCAACCTCCTATATCCATTTATATGTCTAAGTATCCTAGGGCTGTTTCCGATAAACTAAATTCACAATCAATTTCGTAATAGTTAATCAATAACCGATAATTACTCAATAAACATATAAGTCACGTAGTATTCTTCAAGAATCATACTCAAAAATTTTACGAAAATCTAAATCAATTATTTTTAACGAAATCGAAATATTCGAAAAGGAAATCGAAATACGATCTATCACAAAATCAACAATAAAGACATCAAACATCGATTTTTCATATACAATAAACAATTTTCATACTAATAATCGAAAACGAAATCTTCCAACGAAATCAAAAACGAAAACGGAAACGAAAACGAAAACGAAAACAAAACAATAACGAAAGACTTTTCGTAACGATTTCGAAAACAAACGTACACCAACCTGGGAACCGTTTTTTCGTTCGAGAAGTCGCGGTTCTACGATTTCGTTTTCCTTCCTTTCCCTTTTCTCTTTCACCCACACTTTCTTTCTCTCTCTTTCCTTCCTATTCTTCTTCTTTCTCTCTTCTTCTTTTTCTTCTTCTTCTTCTTCTTCTTTTTCTTTTCTTTTCTCGGTCTCTTCTCTCTCTCTTCTTGCTGTTATATTTTCTGACTTCTGCGAGAAGCTTCTCTTTTTTTTATATATTTTTTTCGCTACCGCGACCGTCGTCGCGACCTATGGTCGCGCCACCAGGTTGCGGTGCTCACTGGAGCATTCGCACCGCCTTCGTCGCGAGCACACCTCGCGGTCCCTTGGTCGCGCTGGTGGTCGCGTTGCTCAATGCCAGATTTTGACATTTTCATCGTGAGCAGTTCATCGCGACCTCTGGTCGCGGTGACTGGTCGCGATGCTCACTGCCAGAAATCGCGTTTTCCACCGCGAGCGAGCCATCGCGACCTGTGGTCGCGATGCTCTCTGTCTCCATTTTCGATTTTTCATACATCACTTTTCAACTATTCAATCTGGTCCGTTGGAAATCATACATTTAATTACATTTTCACCCCCTCAAATAGTAAAATTTATTTTCACATATATAACATTAATTACCCGAAATCCGGGATGTTACACATTAAGCCGCCGAACGCCTATCGCCTAGCGCATTCTTGAACACTGTCCCTGATTCGCGAACCCAGTTTGCGAATCATTGCCTATGGAAGGGATAGAGTAGGATTTCCATCGCACATTGTGGGAAATGGAGATCCAAATTGGATAACCACCTTTCATGATATAGACGGTACAGATCCAATATCCACTTCTTTTTTTTTTAGTTATTATTTTAAAAAAAATATATTTTTTAAATGAATCTCAACCGTCCATCATCTCAAAGATGAATGGATGAGATTCATTTTCAATTTAATTTTTAATTTTTATGGGGCAATTACATTAACTCCTCGTGGTTATAGGGATAATTGCACAAAAATCAACGAAATATAAAAATAACAGTAACACCCTTCTAATCCGTTGACTAGCGATAGTCAACCGTTGACTACAGTTAGTCACTAACGTCAGAGGGGTAAAACCGCCTTTTTATCTTCATCATCTCCTCCATCTCCTCCATCTTTTTCATTTTCATTATTTTCTTCATCTCCTTCATCTACATCATTCCGAAAAAATTATCATTACCCAAATTCATCTTTATCATCATCACCCACCAAATCCATCTGGATTTTCTTCATCTCCTTCATCTACATCATTCCGAAAAAAATTATCATTACCCAAATTCATCTTTATCATCATCACCCACCAAATTCATTTGGTTTCAACCATTTTTTTTGTTTTGGTTTTTTTCCTGATTTTTTAGTTCTTCTTCCAGATTTTTTTTTTCTAGATTTATCATTACCCAAATTCATCTTTATCATCATCACCCACCAAATCCATCTGGTTTCAACCATTTTTTTTGTTTTGGTTTTTTTCCTGATTTTTTAGTTCTTCTTCCAGATTTTTTTTTTCTAGATTTATCATTACCCAAATTCATCTTTATCATCATCACCCACCAAATCCATTTGGTTTCAACCATTTTTTTTTATTTTGGTTTTTTCCTGATTTTTTAGTTCTTCTTCCAGATTTTTTTTCTAGATTTTTAGTTAAGAAGAAGAAGAAGCCCACCAAATCCATCTGGTTTCAACCATTTTTTTTCTTTTGGTTTTTTTCTAGATTTTTTAGTTCTTCTTCCAGATTTGTTTTCTAGATTTTTAGTTAAGAAGAAGAAGAAAAAGAAGCCCACCAAATCTATCTGATTTCAACCATTTTTTTTGTTTTGGTATTTTTCCTGATTTTTTAGTTCTTCTTCCATATTTTTTTTCTAGATCCATCTGGTTTCAACCATTTTTTTTATTTTGGTTTTTTTTTTTTTTTTTTTTAGTTCTTCTTCCAGATTTTATTTCTAGATCCATCTGGTTTCAACCATTTTTTTTGTTTTGGTTTTTTTTTTTTTCTGATTTTTTAATTCTTCTTCCAGATTTTTTTTCTAGTTTTTACTTCAAATTTCTTTCTCAATCAAATGCGCACTCTGCCGTTTAGTGCGACTTCCAAATATATTCAAATAAAACATTTCATAATTTAATATTTACAAACCTTTGAAAATGAAAACATAAACCATAAAATTATTTACAAAACATAAATATATAACACATTTACAGATTTCTGTATATGCATGCATACTGAATATAATACACAGAACTATATAACTACCCCAGAAATGTGACTCTGAACTCTCCTCTACATCTAGTACCTTTTCAGTCTTTTCCTTCATCGGTATCTCTGTTACCTACGCGTGATAAAAACCAATGCGCTAAGCATATAGCTTAATGGGTGTACACTAAACTCAATTATCAAAATCATAAAATAATTTCATAATAATAAAAATCTTACAATGCTAACGTATAAAAATATTATAAAATTCAACTCAATCACTGGAATACATCATATGAAATCAGTTCAATCAAAGCATCTCAATTCAATCAATAACTCATACAAAATTCAGTTTTCAATTCTTTTCTAAACATTTTACTCAATTCATTCTCAATTCTGGTCATTTGGTATACTTAACATAATTCAGAACTGGAATATGGGTCGTTCGACCTCAGTGGCTGTCTGTCGAACATAACTCCCAACCCGAGGACCGGCTCTTGGGGCTCATACTATCCAGGGGTGGTACGTATAACTCCCTACCCTAGGACCGAGTGTTTGGAACCTAGAGAGGTACATATCTTCCTATCCCAGGATGAATCCTTAGGAAGGTACGTGTCTCCCTACCCCAGAACGAATCCTTGGAGAGGTACGTGTATCCCTATTCCAGGACAAATCCTGGGGAGGTACATAATATCACATCAATATTAATAACGGTGTAGTACTGCTAAATGAACCCAGCTGGTATACCAACCTCCTATATCCATATATATGTCCAAGTATCTTAGAACCGTTTCAATACAGTTTCACAAATCACAAACTTTATAGTAAAGCATTTCATTTCCAAAACATATATTCAAAATAATATTTTCAAAACCATATTCATAGTTCAAATAATTTTCTCAAGTAATTCATTCGAATATAATCGTTATTAATAAAAAAAACGAACTGACTCAAATCAAGAAATTCAGTTTCGAATCAAAACATAAAAATAAAATCACAGAGTTTTTTTCGAAATGATGTGATTTGTCATGTTGTTAGATTATTGGAACTTTCTATGCTTTTATTGAACCGGATATCAAAGGCTCCTATCTAATCCAAAATGATGATATCAATATATCGAGCTAGTATACATTAGTACATGTATAGTTAATGGGTAATTAGGAGATAAATTTAAATTTTTAGTTTTTTATTCTATTTTTATTTACAAAATTTTGAATTGCAAATTTAAGAAAAAATGAATGATTTTGACGTAGATACTACAAATTTAAGTTGATATAACTTAACCCATTAACTATTTTTAGATATATTTTTTAGGAAAATTACAGCCCACCATATGTGGTTTCCTTAATAAGGGGCAGATTCAATGTTTAAGAAAATTGACATTTAACTCCCCTGCAGTTAGTTAACTTTAGTCAAAGTCAACGATCTTAAGGGTATTTTGATCATTTTATTTTATTTTTAAAATACTTTTTAGAAAAACATAAGATCTCCACTGCCCATATCAGATGAGATGGACGGTGTAGATTTATTTTTAAAAAACAATAAGACAATAAAAGAAAACTTAAGATCTCCACTACTGACATGAACGGTGGAGATTTATTTTAAAAAATAAAAACAAAATAATAAAAACTTAAAATCTCATCGTCCATTTAGAATTGGATGGTGAGATTTATTTTATATATATATATATATATATATATATATATAAAAAGTGGAGATCCAATTCGGATCCCATAGGGGAGGCTCGTGTACCCTGGTTTAAACTAGGGGAGGCTCGAGGTTTTCCTATTTCTCGAACCAACCACCTCCCCTGGTTTGCTAAAAGGGGAAGGCTCTAGGCGATCATCGGTGGACAATCACTGAGATCGGGGGAGGCTATAGCCTTACAGCCTCATGGAGATCTATAAAGATCCACTAAGATTGATGGTTTGGATTTCTAATAGATTCATCATATTTCCTTTTCATTTTTTATTTTGTAAAATAAATCTCCATAATCTATCTTAGAGATGCGGTGGAGATCTTAGATTTAATTTTTAGGTTTTAAAATTTTTATTTTTTTCCATAAATAGGTCTCCACCATCCAACCATCCACTGAGATGGTGTTGATTTAAAATGTATTTTTTTTTTTTAGATTTTTTAATTAGGAATAAATTTATCTTTTTTTTAGGGTCAATGGTTGCACTTCATATTCAACACTAATAGTAGGGTTGTCAGTTGTCAATTTCTCTAAATTTTATTATAAGAATCATTAAATTGTATTAATAAATGTGAAATCATATGTATTTATAAATAATTTAATTGTAGCTGCATAGATAACCTGGTGATATTTCTAAATAAATACTTAAGTAATATATTAAAAAAAAAGATGAGAAAAAACCATCTTGGAAACTATGGGCTTTGTATGAAGGGTTGAGAATGGCTTGGGTTGCTGGCTGCAAATGTGTTCAAGTTTAGTTTGATTCCCAAGCTGCTATAAGAGCTCTTATTAAAGAGACTAATCTGAACCATCCTTTGTATATCATCATTCAAAATTGTAAAGATCTCATGATTGGAGATTAAAGGAGTGTGTTTTCTCGTGTGTACAAGGAGGGTAATATGTTAGCTGATAAACTTGTTTCAGTGGGTAGTCTCATTGATATAGGGATTGTGTTCTTTGAGGAATTTCCTTCTATTATGGTGGATGTGTTCATAGATAACTGTAAAGACTTTGCTGTTGATAGAGTAATTGATGTAGGTAGGTTTGTGTTTCCGGGCTTTCTGCCCTCCAACCTACCAAAAAAAGAAAGAAAAGAAAAATAGACAAGAAATCATTAGTGAGTTGTAAAGTAAAAGAGGGTAAAGCATAATGTGTTTTAAAGGAGTGTTAAAAGACCCCGGTCCAATCTTTCTATAGACCCAATGTATCTTGAAATAACATTTTGAATTCCAATTAGTAGAAACTCCCATTTGCAAAAAAGAGTTTTTTTTTTTACTAGGATTACACTACTCATTAAATTACAAATAGAAAAGGGTAATTTGTTTTTCCCCTGATGTTTGGCTGATTAGAGGTTTCCCTCTTGTATTTTCAGAATTAGATATTTTCCCAAATTACCCTTGATGAAGTGACTGGAATTGTGCCACTTGTGGTCCCCCCATTAAACAAAACTAAAAGATTCAGGTCTCCCAGTTCTCTCCCATATGGTCCTCTTAACTGTCTATTCTCATCTGTTTATTTCGTGCCAAAAAAATGATACAACTTCTCTCAAGAAACCAAAATCAAGTTCTAATTTGCTCGGAAGAGAGATTAGAGGTTCGATTTGTTTGTGTGAATACGTGTTCACAAGGTGAGGCAAGGAACAGTAATGCAATATCTTGGAAAAAAAACTTGTAGATGTTTGCATTTTAGGTGAGTAGAATTATTTATTTAATTTTTTTGTGTTTTTGATGGTTGGAGAGTATATGATTGTATGGAGTGGTGATGATGTTGATTTCATGTCAGGTTTAGTTTTAATGTACGTGTTAAGGTTTCACAGATTTGGGGCTTTTGAGATTTTGGTGATGAAGCGTGCAATTGGTTGCTTATTTGACATCATATAACTTAAATATCTTATATTTGTTGATTAATTTTGATTAAAATGCTTATTAAGTTTTTTTTTTGGTATTGTGTAATAGTGACATGTAGACCTGAACGTTTACTTATACTGATTGAATAAAATGTTTTCTATTTAGGTTTCCAGTTTTATAAGTTCCTTTGTTTGCTATTATTTCATGAGCATAAATTTATCAGTTTTGTAGAATATGATTCATCGTCTATAAATTGTAAGGCAAATACATTGGTTATGCACATCTGCTAGTAATATGTCCTGAATAGTGTTTTCATTTGCTATTATTATGCTTGTGATTTTTTTTTTTTTTTTAGGAGTGGTATTTTGTCTTCTTCTTCGTCTCCCATTTGCCGCAGTTTTATGTAGGGTCGCGGCCTCATTAAGAAGGGTTTTTGTGGCGAATCTGAGGGGAATTGACGGTTGCGAGTGTATGGGGACCGCTGGCTACCTATTCCCTTGAGTTTCAAGGTGTTTTCGCACAAGACTTTGATTGATAATTATTTAGTTAGCAGTCTTAAAACGGAGTCAGGAGGGTGGAATGTTGAGCTTATCAAAGTTCACTTTAAGACCTAAGAAGCCAAAGCTATTGTAAGTCTTCCGTCAGCCCCTGCTCTTTGTCCGGATGTCTTCTGTTGGCACGATGACAAGCTAGGTCAATATTCGGTCAAAAACGGGTATAAGGTTGCACAATTGCCTTCTTCCTCTAGTTCGACTACCACGAGCTCTTGGTGAAAATACATGTGGAGAATTCAAGTTCTTACAAACGTGAGGGTGTTCCTTTAGAGGGTTTGCTACAATTGGCTCCCAAAGAGAAATAACTTAGCCCTCCGCAAGATTCCTGTTTGATGCTTGCTGCCCCTTTTGTCTCGCAGCTCTGAAAATGACCCTGTATACTCTTTGGGGTTGCCCCGATCTCAAGGTCATTTGCAACACTCTATATTTGTTTAAGCATCCTTTTATGAAAGCTAACATTCATCTCCTCGATTTCTTTTTCCTTTATCGTTTCTTGCTTCAAAAGTCTGAGTTTGAGGGGTTGGTCTTCATCTTGTAGAGAGTGGTTCCGTCGAAATCGCATTATTCATTATGGTGGTTCTTTTCCAGTTGATAACATTATTAGCTGGTCCTGTAACATCCCCTGACCCAATCCGCTCGGACAGATTCAGGGAGCGCTACACTGTACGGAAAACTTTGCTTTACTGTATAAAAATCATGTCCTTAAAATTAAAAGATAAACATTAAATAATGGTCCAAAAATATTTTCTGAAAATCTGGTTAGAGTATCCTCCATTTTTCTGATTTACTAAAACCTGTTTTACAAATATCATTTATACAAAATATAATATTTAAGTAATACCCATTCAAAAGTAACAGAATCCATTTTACCGACAAACATAATTATTACAGAAAATACATAAAACCAACATAATCCTTACAATTATTTACAAAACATTTCCGGTAGATGCATGTACTTAAAACATAACTACTGTACACAAAATGTCTACCCAAATGTATAGGAACGATGTGACTTTGGCTCGGATCTTACAGACTCTATTCTTCTCTGTCTTTGCCTTCTCTGAAACATCTGTTACCTACGTGTGAGAAAAATCAACACGTTAAGCATATAGCTTAATGGGTGTACATAAAACTATATTTACGCTTACACTATAATATCATTTAAATCAAAATATTAAAAATATACTGACAAATAAATAATCAATATGGGGCTCAATTCAAATCAAATACAAGTCAAAGCATAAATTCACATTAAAAACAAGTCAAGTCAAATATTCGTAAATCACTTCCCAATATAGAACACGTTTCAAATCAAATAACATTTCTAGTTTCAAAGAACATTTCTATATTCATATGGGCTGTTGATCTATATAACATAAGTTTGTGGACTGGATTACTGGTGGTTCGGCTTCGAATACTAAACCGAACATCAGATCAGAGTTAGACACCAACAAAGTACCTGCTGCATGTCCCATATCAGATTACAATATTTATATGATACATAATCACAGCATTTCGACACAGTATTGTTCAGAGAACCTAATTGACATGTCAATCTCCTATATCCATATCTATGTTTACATATATCAGAGCCAAATCACTTTTCGAAAATAATATAATTTATTCAGTTCAGAATTATCGAATTAAACATATTTCCATAATCCGAATAGCATCAATATTCATTTAAAATCAAAATACAAAATCATTTCCGAATATATTTCTGAATCCGAAAATCGCATCAAATCCATTTAAATACCACATGCAAATATAACTCATAAATTCATAGAAAATCCAAATGCCCCGAAATCGCTTTTCAATACAAACGCAAAACAATATATATCAAATCGCTTTTAATTATATTCTCCGTAATAATACTATAATTAAATCATATCGAAAATCAATTCAGAATATTTTTCGTAAACAATATTACGGATCCAAATTATATTTCAAATAAACGTAATCCAAATCATCCCAAAATCAATTTCAAACAATATAACTAAAATAAACTAAAAACAATATAATATAACTATTCGGAAATATTTTGGAAAATCTAAAAATTCGAAAACGAAAGTCACCAAACCTTAATACTCTTTTCTTCACAAACTTCTTTTTTTCCAACTTCTCTATCACTCTTCTTCTTCTTCTCTTCTTCTTCCTCGGCCAAGCTTTTTTTTTTTTTTTCCCTCCTCTCTCGACCGCCTCACTCTTTGCCTTCTATTTCTATGTTTTCTGGTTTTGGCTCCTGGTTGCATGTGTAATTCTCTTGTTTTGTTTGTCTTTTATTTTTTTTATTTTGATTGGTATGAGTGGAGGCAGTCCACTCTCACACACACACACACACACATATATATATATATATATATATATATATATATATATATATGTTTTATTTGTGTGAGTGGAGCCAGCTACCTCCACTCACACATATATATTATTATTATTATTATTATTATTATTATATATATCCTTAATTATAACATGTCCCCTTGATTTTTTAAAATTCTAAAATGGCAACCAATTTACAATTAATCACATTCCATCTTGATAATTATTCTAAAAATATTCTACACTTATCCAATTACCAAATTGACTTCACCTATTTAATTGGACCCATTATCATCTAAATGCACCATGAAAATAATATCTCTAATGAGATTTAATTCGGCTAAAATCACTATTCATTTATACACCATATAGCAAATATATACTTTCCACCAAGTTAAATCACATACTTGACTGTTGCATGCTTAATAATAATTAATAATAATACTTTTCATAATTATGAAAAATTAGGGGCGTTACATGTCCAAATCTTTTATCTCTAATTTTCATCAAGCTAAGGAGGTGGTTGATGCAATTCCCAGGAAGGTTATTGTTCGTTAGTCTACGCCCAGACCTGGGTGGTTCAAGCTCAACAAAGATGCCGCCTTGGCTAATGATGGTTCGACAATGGGCTTAGGCTTGGTGATTCGGGATTCAGAGGGTTGTGTGTTGGCTACTAGAGCTGTTCGTGTAGGTGCTAAGCTTTCAGTTTTGGAGGTTGAAGCCTTGGTAGTCTTGCACGAGATAGAGATGGCCTTGGAGTATGAAATTACTTCTTTTTTGGTGGAGTCCGATTCGGCGATGGTTGTCAACCTAGTTTGGTCAAGAAGTGTTATCCTTTCTAAGGTCGGTTTATACATTGAAGAATTATTTCCAAATTTGATAACGTGTCTTTCGTTGATATCAATTTTGTTCCTAGGACTGCCAATTCGGTAGCTCAGGGAGTTATATTCGCTTTGCAAGTGTTCGGTAATTTAGTTTGGATGGAGGATGTTCCCTCTAGTATTGCTTCTCTCGTTTCAGAGGATGCTCATTTTCATTTGTAGTTTTTCTGTATTCAGTTGCTTTTATTCCAAAAAAAAAAAAAAATAGCCAATGAGTACTCTAATATTTTTAACACACTTTATGACTTGGCCCCACCCCACCTTATATTTTTTTTGTACCAGTAAATTGCTTTAGAAGCCTATATTTGTGAATTCCTTGGATGCATCAATATTTTTTTTTTTTGAAAGGGGTACAAGTACAACATAAATAACTGTCGGGATCTGTCGAGATTAATCACTAAACGTGCAGCCCGAATATCTACTCTCATAACGGGAGACATCTACTCCGACAATAAGGGGAGAAAACTATTCACACATGCTGATATGTGCATGATGGAAATTGAATCCCTCACCATTGAGGTGGGAGGGAGGTGCACTAATAACTTTACTACAAGTGGATATGCAGGATGCATCAATATTAAGTCTTGTGTATTGTAGTTTGTAAATTGTTAGTTATTGTTAAATATTGTAGGAACAATGAATTTATTTGAGCTTATTGTGCACTTTGGCATGAATGTGATAGAATTAGGTGAGTGTGATGTTGATCATATTAACATCATACATATGTTGCATGTAGTGATTGAGATACACAATAGTAATAGTAATCCTCCTAAGGATGATTACATTGTTTATGTTGCTTCTTCTTCCCAAGCCAGCACTATCACTGAGAAGAGGGTATGTTGTTGCATATGTTTGGTTAATTTATTAGTTGTAAAAACTTACCTAATGATAATTTCCTTTTATTTCAATTTTTATCTTATAGAGGATGGAAATAAGATCATCTTCACAACCTCAGACACAACAATGGACTCAAAATCAATCCCAAATGACAGTGGACTTATCTTGACTGCCTAGTACAAAGATTTTATGTTTGTTTTTGCCAAACTATTTTTGTTGCATGGTGCTATTAGTAAGCATTTGCATGTTACACCATGAGTGTGTAACGATACATGTTCTTTCTTTATTCAATTAATTTTTGTGAAAGTATTTAAATGCTTTAATTGCAGTCAATGAAAATATCAAAATGCTATCATGATGTTAGGACCATGTTTTGCATGCATGCAACATGTGATTTTAAGAGGTATATATTAGAATAGCTGAATAAGAGTTGTTATGCTCACTCTTTAAGGGTAAATATGTATTTTTTGGTTTCAAGTATTAAAGAAATAAGGGCATTTTGGTATTTAAGCCATCTGGCATTGTTAGAAGGGATATTATAAAAAAAAACTCCCACTGTTTTCATATAAATCATTTTAGCTCCCACTATTTCAGTATTTGTCAAAAGCATTCCCACAGTTAAGTTTTCCATCCAAAAAGTCAAATTGTTAAGTTTGACCGTTTGTTTTAAGGGTATTCAAGTAATTCAATAAGTAAAACAAAAAATTTAAAGGGATATTATCAAAAAAGCTCCCAAAAAAATTCATATACATCATTTTAGCTCCCACTGTTTCAGTATTTGTCAAAAACACTCCCAAACTAACTATTCTGTCCACTGTAGCAGTCAAAGTTTTGCTACAGTAATCTACTACAGTACCTTTGTAACATCCCAGATTTCGGGTAATTAATGTTATATATGTGAAAATAAATTTTACTATTTGAGGGGGTGAAAAATTATGATTTCCAGCGGACCAGATTGAATGGTTGAAAAATTAATGTATGAAAAATTGAAAACTGAACCAGAGAGCATCGCGACCTGGTCACCGCGACCACAGGTCGCGATGGCTCGCTCGCGGTGGAAAACGCGATTTCTGGCAGTGAGCATCGCGACCAATCACCGCGACCACAGGTCGCGATGAACTGCTCGCGATGAAAACGTCGAATTCGGGCAGCGAGCAACGCGATCTCCAGCGCGACCAAGGTGCGCTCGCGACGAAGGCGGTGCGAATGCTCCAGTGAGCACCGCGACCTGGTGGCGCGACCACAGGTCGCGGTAGCGAAAAAAATATATAAAAAAAGAGAAGCTTCTCGCAGAAGCCAGAAAACAGAACAGCAAGAAGAAGAGAGAGAAGAGACCGAGAAAAGAAAAGAAAAAGAAGAAAGAAGAAGAAGAAGAAAAAGAAGAAGAGAGAAAGAAGAAGAAAGAGAAGGAAGGAAAGAGAGAGAAAGAAAGTGTGGGTGAAAGAGAAAAGGGAAAGGGAAGGAAAACGAAATCGTAGAACCGCGACTTCTCGAACGAAAAAACGGTTCCCAAGTTGGTGTACGTTTGTTTTCGGAATCGTTACGAAAAGTCTTTCGTTATTGTTTTGTTTTCGTTTTCGTTTTCGTTTTTGATTTCGTTGGAAGATTTCGTTTTCGATTATTAGTATGAAAATTGTTTATTGTATATGAAAAATCGATGGTTGATGTCTTTATTGTTGATTTTGGACTGATTTTGTGATAGATCGTATTTCGATTTCGTTTTCGAATATTTCGATTTCGTTAAAAATAATTGATTTAGATTTTCGTAAAATTTTTTAGTATGATTCTTGAAGAATACTACGTGACTTATATGTTTATTGAGTAATTATCGGTTATTGATTAACTATTACGAAATTGATTGTGAATTTAGTTTATCGGAAACGGCCCTAGGATACGTAAACATAGAAATGGATATAGGAGGTTGGTATACCAGCTGGGTTTTACTGAGCAGTACTGCGCCGCTACTGATTGATACTGATGATTATTATGTACCTCCTCTTGGATTCGTCCAGAGGCTGGGAGACACGTACCTCCTCAGGATTCGTCCTGGGGGGTTGGGAGCCATATACCTTCCCAAGGATTCGTTCCTGGGATAGGGAGTTATGTACCTCTCTAGGTTCCGTACCCATGGTCCTAGAGTTGGGAGACACATACCACTCGCAGGATTCGTCCTCGGTGGGAGTTTGACCCATATTCCAGTCCTAGTATGTTTAGTATTCTAGTGGGCCAGATTTGAAGTGAATTGGAAAGTGAACTGAATGAATTTATGAATCGATTGTATATGTTGCTATTATTGTGGAAATTAAAGTGATGGAAACTGTTTTATGATTTGATTTTGAAGTTCATTTGATTTGTACATGATTAGAAATGAAATTCATATTGTGATTTATTTCTTCTTAAAAGATATCTATATTGTGGTTTATTTAATTGAGTTTATAGTACACCCACTAAGCTATATGCTTAGCGCGTTAGTTTTGTTTCTAACGCGTAGGTACCAGGGATCCCGAAGAAGTTAAAGACTGAGGAAGAAAGAGTTGCAGACCGAGTCACAGAATTACTACAGTTGGGTAGTTCTATTGTTATATATGTATTTTGTAACCATGCATATACAGTGAGTCTGTAAATATGTTTTGTAATCAATTATTTATGATTTCTGTCTTATATTGTTATTATGTTTGTAAATATTAAAGTTTGATTTGTTATATTTTATAAATTGTGATGGTAAGTCGCACTAAACGGCAGAGTGCGCAACTGTTTGAAAACGTTATAGAAGTGTTGTTGAGAATTGAATATGAATTGATTTGTGTAAAAACAGGTTTTGGAAAGTCCGAAAAACAAACGGTACTCTGCCGAATTTTTGTAAAAAGTTTATTGAATGGGCTCACTTGAAAATAGTTTTAAAACTTTAAATTATGTGGTTTTCCAATGGTTTGAAAATTATTCGATGGGCTCACAATGATTTTTGAAACGTATAAAATTGATTTTGAAAGTTTTGAAAACCGGTAGCGCTCCCCGGGTCGGTCCAGTCGGGTCGGGGGGTGTTACAACCTTTTGCTCGATTTTTTCATACTGCTATAGTATATATTCAAAAAAATTTCCAACCCAATTGAGGAGGAGATCGACGAGTTTTTCACCCCGAGGGCGCGATCCGGCCCAGAAGAGTTCCCTCCGGTTGAAGGCGACCTGCGATTTGGTTGTGTGAAGAGTTCCCAGGAGGTCCCTCAACCAACACGGGAGAAGAAGGTAGAGATGACTGCTCCTTTGAGTAGCTACAAGCGAGCCAAAAGCTTGTCTGAGGGACCTTCGATGAACAGAACCAATACAAGTTAAAATGTAATTCTTTTCTATATTTCTTGTATATTCTTTTATAGTGATTTGTTTATATATTTATTGTAACACCCCTTGACCCGACCCGTCTGGATCGAACCAAGGAGCTCTACCGGGTTTTAAACTTTTTTTAACTTAATTTGTAATTTGAAAATCTTTGTGAAAATATTTTGTATTTTAAAATCTTTTACAGTGAGCCCACCAAAACTGTTTGAAAATTTTTGACAGAGCTTCCTCTGTTTTTCTGACTTGCCAAAAACCTGTTTACAAAATCACAACTTTCCAAAATACACACTTCAATTTCTCAACAACAGTATGCGCACCCTTTCATGTAATGCGATTTTCCAAACACTTTAAACAAAACAATAAATAAATGATATTTCATAAATCATAACATCTCATAATTTGAAAACCACATAAACTAATAAACGCATACTTACGAAACTTATACTTTTCTAACTTTCACATTCTTTTATATGCATGCATGCATCAATAAATGAGTATAAATCATCACGTAAATAGCTACCCAGGAGTGATGTGACTCTGGACTCTGTCTGCAGTTACCAACTCTTCAATCTTTATGTCTACTGGTTTTTCTATTTTCTACGCATGATAAACATCAATGCGCTAAGCATATAGCTTAGTGGGTGTACACTAAAATATTTTCAATATGATATAAAACAACGAAAATAAATTTCAGAAATGCGTACTATCATACGTAAGTAAATAAAACATAGTATTACAAATATGGAATATATTGAAGCTATATTAATTCAAACATTTTCGGATGTTTCTGGATTTAAATCTCAAATAAAATTCCTTTACATTCATTTCATAGTTTTCAATAACTCTATTATTCATTTCTTAATTGGGCCTCTGATACACATAACAGGGTTTTTATAGGACTGGATTACGGGTTGTTCAGCATCGGAACCAATGGGAACTGCCCGCCGAACTATATACAGTCGGGTTTCCCATTTCAGCATCGGAACCAACAGGAACTGCCCGTTGAAATGGTATCTCTATACAAATTTTTCGACATCGGAACCAACTGGAACTACCCGTCGGAAACAGCTTCACTCAAGGATTGGCCACAACAGTGACTGCTGATAATCCATAAAGTGATATCAATACAGAAATTTCGGTGTAGTACTGCTAAATATACCCAATTGACATGTCAATCTCCTATATCCATATTCTCATATACATATATTAGGGCTATTATTCAGGTATTCCATATTTCACAAATCATAAAAAATTCTCAATTTTCAACTTTAAAATTTCTACAACACAATCAAATAAATTTCATAAAATAGAAATCATTTCAATTATTCCAAAATTAATATCAAGCAAAGTTTATAAACCAAAGTATTCAAAACACACACACACACACACACATATATATAGAAACCGAAAATTAATTTTGACAATATATTATGGAAATTAAAATTATCAAAATCAACAAAATTCATATCTATGAAATTCCAAAATCATTTTCAAATTTTATTCACAAATCGATTCAATCAGAAACTTACAAATTATTAAAAATTCCAACTAATCAATTTGAATCTGAAAACTAATACTTAAAATAAAAGTGTACACCAACCTGAATACCGTTTTCTTCTGAAACTTTTCTTTTCTGAAATTCCTTTTTCTCCTCCTCTTTTTCCTTCTTTCCTCCTTTTCTTCTTCTTCTTCTTCTTTTCTTTCTTTCTTTTCTTCTTTCTCTTTTCTTTTTTTTATCTCTCTTATTCTTCTCTTTTCTTTTCTCCCCGGTCTCTCTTTCTTTTATTGCTTCTTCATGAAGTTTTCACCGCCTATTTATTTTTTTATAAAAATTTGGCTACTGTGACCGCACAATCGCGACCTGTAGTCGCCTCGCTGGGTCGCGTTGCTCTCTGGTGAAGTTTCACCTCCTTTACCGCAATCTGTCATCGCGAGCTCTGGGCGCGGTACTCTCTAGCCAAAATCTTCATTTTCACCGCGAGCTGCACACCGCGATCCCTGGTCGCAGTCTTAAGTCACGATACTCACTGCCACAATTTTCCCTTTTCTTTTTATGCGTTGTTTCTGGACCGCTCCACTTTGTCTACTTGTGTACCTAAAAATTAATCCAATCAAATACATTTTTCAGTATTTACATCAAATACATCATTTTCATATAATGAACAATAATTAAGGCTGCTTTTCGTAATTACAGAAAATTAAGGGCGTTACATTTATACACAAATAATCTGTTAGGCTAGCACCCTTCAGCTGACATGGCAGCTGTTGGGTTTGTGTGATGATTGCCAATCTGTAATTGTAACAGACTAGAAAATTCTATTTGTTAGAAATAGATTTCGAATCTTCTCCCTTTCTTCCAATATTACCCATGATAATCTGGATATGTTTTCAGTTGATCATTTGGATTGAGATGTGGTGCACCAGGTATTCGATGTAATGCCAGGGTAGTTGCAGACTTCTGCGCACCAGATTTCTGGGTTCTCCTTCGAACCCATTTTATGGGTTCCCCTTTAAACCCTCTTCTGGGTTCGATTAGAACCCAAAAATCTGGGTTCGATTGGAACCCATAAATCTGGGTTCAATTGGAACCCAGAAATCTAGGTTCGAAATTGGTTTGTTCAATTGTTTTTTTTTTTTTTTTTGGTAGGGTTCGATTGGAACAAACCAATTTCTAGGTTCCAATCGAACCCTAGGGATGAAAAGCTCGTCGATCTCCTCCTCGTCGAGCTCCTCCTTAATCGTCGATCTCCTTGTTAAAGTTTCTGTAGCAAAAATTTGGCTGTTACAGTAGACTTTTTGAATCATGTTAAGGGTATTGTTGTCATTTTACCCATTGATAGCGTTATTATTTAACTTTTTGGACGGAATAGTTAATTTAGGAGTGTTTCTGTCAAATACTGAAACAGTAGGAGCTAAAATGATGTATATGAATTTATTGGGAGCTTGTTTGATAATATCCCTTGTTAGAAATATATTTTTCAAACGGATTAGGGGAAAAAAATATCTAATTCTGAAAATACAGGACGGAAACCTCCAATATGCTAAACAAAATACAAATTACCCAATAGAAAAAGAAAAAAGAGAATATTTGTACTTTGGATGTGGTGCTATCCATATACAAGACTCCAAGAACTTTTTTTTTTTTTTTCCTTGTAATAACATTTCCAATTAGCAGAAGCAGCCCTTTGCAAAAAAGAGTGTTTTTATTGTGGATTACACTACATTAAACTACAAATAGAAAAGGAAAAAAGAGAATATTTGTACTTTGGATTTGGTGCTATCCATATACAAGGCAATGCCATTGATCTCATAATTATATTAAATAGATTAAACCCATAAAATCAAATTTATAAGTTGTTATCATTTTTATTTTTACCAGTGACTTTATACCCTATAAATAACCTTTCCACCAAATAAGACCACTACCTTGACAATACAATACATAACCTTTCAAAAGCACAAGTTAATCAATGGCATTTCAATTGAACAACTCTTCCATACCCCTATTTGCGCTGTTAATTATGAGCTTATACTCCTCGGCATCGGCTGTAAGTTCCGGGATGGCTAGCTATAGCAAACCTCCCTACATACGTAAGCATTTACATTACATGCAATTCTTCTTTTTATGTACGTATTTTACTACATGTATATCTGATCAAAAATGTCTTATATATATATATATATATATATATATATAATATGTTCGAATCCCGAAATCTTTGTGGTGCAGCCTCTGCTTGTTATGAACATCAAGATAAAGGGGTTATGATAGCAGCAGAAGTGGAGGATTATATAACGGTGGTGCTGCTTGTGGGCAATATTATCTAGTAACTTGTGTTAGTGGGACAAAAGACGGCGACCCTCCTTGTCGGGACGGTGGATGACCATTGTGATGATCACTGACTTTTGCCCCTCTGCGTCGTGTGACACTCTTAGCCTGTCCAAGGAAGCATTTGCTGCCATTGCTGATCTTGATGCTGGTGTTATCAACATTGCTTTCCAATTGTAAGTACTTTTGTTTTATTTATAATAGGTTTTGTTTTATGTACTAAAAATAAAACACATTTAAAGTTGTATATATAACTACAAGAAAAGTGGCCATTACAGGCTTTCTACCACGGAGATGACTAGCCCGTGTTAGATTAAAGGACCGTTGTGAATTTAATAATTTAACCCGACCAAATTATCGCTCAGGAACCAATCCGATCGGGTCGATTATATAAAATTGTTTTTTTTTTTAAAAAAAAACCTAATTCTCTTTTCACTCGCCGCTCACCACTCATCGTGCCACTCTCAACTCTCCACTCTCATCTCGAGCTCATTCTCGTACCCGGTCGCCGGTCGTTGGTTGCTGGTCCCCTTCTCGCGCCGATCTCCTCCTAGTCCTCACCGATCCTCTCCTCGCTTTGCTAGAGCACTGGGTATGGTTGTTAAGGAAAATAGTTTCTTGAAAAATATCTATATGTTTTATGTCTCTTTCAAGTGATTTCCTTTCATGGGTAATTGCCTACAACTGTATTCAAGTGATTCTCTTTGCTAGAGTACTGGGTATTGGATTTACTTTGTTCAAAAACCCCACCTTCATTTTAATATATTACAATTTTTTGAAACAGAGAAAAGAAAAATGCTGCCAAAATGCTCTGTTCAATCGGGTGACCCTCAGCTCTTCCAGAGCCTCAACGGGCTTCGCCACCTCGCTGAAATGCGTCGTTTTAAGTTAGCTAACCACCCAACCATCCCCACATTACTTCGATTTTTTCAATTTATTTATCTTTTTCTCTGGAAACAAGCAGAAAGATCGTGACCGATTTTGTAATGTTATTTGTTTGCTTGGTCATATTTTGATTCTTATTTTCATTCTAGTTATTGCAGTGTAGTAAACATAGTTGTAATTGTGTAATTTTTAGGATAAACTTGACTGCAAACTGGAATTCTTTGTAATTTAGTGTTATATAATTATGAGATGATAATTGGATTAATCGTTTTGTAATTAAAATTGGAACTTTTTGCTGGTTTATGTGTTAGGTTTTTGTTGTTGTTGCAAGCTTATGTGAATATATACAAGTAGGATAGTGAGCAAAAATCTACTGTGTTCTATGTATTTATAATGTGAATAAATTTTTCCATTTCTTTCTCTTTGATACATAGCTACTCAGTTGTCTGCATCACCAAATGGACCACTGGATTCTTTTTAGCCCTCAACACATTATGAAATAATAGCTGGCTACATTTTGATTCTTTCTTAAAATTATTTTGCCTGAATATTTTCTATGATTGCTTTAGCACTTTTTTGTTATCTCTTCTTCAATGCATGACAGTAATGTGGGTGTTCTAATGTATTCAAGTACCAATTTCAGGGTATTATGAATTGATGTTTTACATGATAGTGATTGAATTCTTTGAATAAGTTCTGTTTTGTGCTTGTTGTTCATGTATAATAGTTTTATAATCATCTTTTGTGTGACTTTTTGTTTCTTTTATATCACATATATGTTATAAGGTGTTACACTTACTCATGGATACTCTAAAACATGGAACTCGAATTCTTTGTTTCGGCAAAGAAAAGATAGGACTAGATAGAAATGGAACTTCTTACTGGTAATTGTCAAACATGCTCCAGAATTTCATTTATTTCTCACATGATTAGTGTTATCTATTTTGATGGTAGGTATAATGGAAATGTAATTTTTGATTATAGACCATACAGGAAAGTTAGTGAGACTAGGTGAAAAACAAAAATGAAAGGCTTGTTTAATTCCACCTGCTACCTGTTCCGATGAGACTTGGTTTTAGATTTTTATTACTGTGTACTTAAGTTCTGGGAATTGGTCTTTATTTGCAGTGAACGGGAAAGGGGAGTACATGTTCACGAAAGGGGAGTACACATAAATGAACTTTCCCAACAGCTGAAAATTCTTAAAAATAAGATCATGTAATGTCTATCCTTCTCTGCCTATCTCTTGTACATGAGTGAGCTATTTATTTATTTTGATTATTCTATTGTCTGCATCAGGGATTCAATTTCATCTCTTGAAAATGAAGGTTTTAAGGCACTATCTCATGTTCAAGAAATTAATGCCAACTGCAAAGTTTTGCTGAGGACAATCATCAGGTAAAATTCCTTCTCTGATGTAGAAAACACTAGGATAGCTTTCATGTAGACTGACACCCTTTTTGACAATTTTATATTTTCGACTGACACCTATCTGCCAATGCTGACCTAGTCATATAGCTTTCATGATTTCATTTCTTTATGAGCCCTATAAATGACACTTCTCTGTCTTCTCCAGTTCTCACAAACCTATAGATACAGATCAGCCACTCTTTTTTATAATTTTATACTCTAGACTGACACCCTATCTGCCAATGCCGACCTAGTTATATAGCTTTCATCTTCTTTATGAGCCTTATAAATGACATTTCGCTGTCTTTTCAAGTTTTCACAAGTCTTCTCCAATTTTCACAAACTTACAAATTTTCACAAAACGAAAAGAGAAATGAAAAGAGCGTGCATAACAATAGAAAACACCATCTCACGCCGTTTTACCAATATTTGTGTCTTTTGTGGGTTTAGTTCTGGTAAGAATAGGGAATTTGAGGAAGTTGCTGAACAACTTAGTAAGGTGTTAGCAGAGAAAAAGATTCATCTAGCATATGGGGGAGGTAACCTTGAGTTGATGGGACGTGTCTCAAAAGCCGCTTATGATGGCAGAAGTCAAGTTTTGGGTATCATCCCAAAAGCTTTAAGTGTGAGTGGTGTTACAAGCACTACAATTAGGGAAGTGCAGATTGTCTCAAATATGCATGAACGTAAGGCTGAAATGTTTAGTCATGCGGATGTATTCATAGCCTTACCTGGGGGGGACTTGGAACTTTGGAAGAACTCTTTAAAGTCATCTCATGGGCCCAACTAAAAATCCACCAAATATTAATAGGCTTGTTGAATGTTAATAGTGTTTATAATGGTATGTTGTCTTTCCTAGATTATGTTGTGGAAAAAGAATTTATCTTACCTCAGGCTCGCGAATCCGGTTCATCAGTTGATTGAGGTGAGATAAATTCTTTTTCCACAACATAATCTAGGAAAGACAACAGACCATCATAAAAACCATTAACATTCAACAATCCTATTGGTTTTTAGTGTATTTTTAGTTGGACCCATGAGGTAACTTCAAAGAGTTCTTCCAAAGTTTCAAGTCCCCTAGGTAAGGCTATAAATACATTCGCATGGCTAAACATTTCAGCCTTACGTTCATGCATGTTTGAGACAATCTGCACTTCCTCAATTGTAGTGCCTGTAACACTACCCACACTCAAAGCTTTTGGGATGATACTAAAACTTGACTTCCGCCATCATAAGTGGCTTTTGAGACACGTCCCATCAACCCCAGGTTACCTCTCCCATATATTAGATGAATCTTTTTCTCTGCTAACACCTTACCAAGGTGTTCAGCATCTTCCTCAAATTCTCTATTCTTACCAGAACTAGATCCACAAAAGACACAAATATTGGTAAAACGGCGTGAGATGGTGTTTTCTATTGTTATGCACTGCTCTTTTTATTTCTCTTTTCGTTTTGTAGGTTTGTGAAAACTGGAGAAGACTAGTGAAAACTTGAGAAGACAGCGAAGTGTCATTTATAGGGCTCATAAAGTAAGATGAAAGCTATATGACTAGGTCGGCATTGGCAGATGGGTGTCAGTCTAGAGTATAAAATTGTCAAAAAGAGTGGCTGACCTGTATCTATAGATTTGTGAGATCTGGAGGAGACAGAGAAGTGTCATAAAGAAGATGAAAGCTATATGACTTAGGTCGGCATTGGCAGATGGGTGTCAAGTCTAACATATAAAGTTGTCAAAAAGGGTGTCAGTCTACATGAAAGCTATCCTAGTGTTTTCTTCATCAGAGAAGGAATTTTACCTGATGATGTGTCCTCAGCAAAACTTTGCAGTTGGCATTAATTTCTTGAACATGAGATAGTGCCTTAAACTTTCATTTTCAAGAGATGAAATTGAATCCCTGATGCAGACAATAGAATAATCTAAATAAATAGCTCACTCATGTACAAGAGATAGGAGAGAAGGAGAGACATTGCATGATCTTATTTTTAAGAATTTTCAGCTGTTGGGAAAGTTCATTTATGTGTACTCCCCTTTCATATTGGACATAAAACAATAAAAATGGGTTGCTGTTCTTTTGAGATGTGCTATTGGTTTTGTTTGTCATACTTCTTCTCTTCATGATTATTGATATATATATATATATAAATTCAAATGAGCTGATATAGTTAACATAATTTATTTATATTTTTAAATTGCGATTAAGTAGAGACGTTGGTGATCCATAAAGTATTACAATTTTGGCTGTAGATTGTGGCTTGTCATCAGTAGAACTGGAGTCTGATGCACCAACTGTTGTGACATTACTTGTTAAAGAATGTGAATTTTCTTGCAATTTGTCATGTGCCAAGAAGTGCTAATAGTGTGATCCATAGTTTAGCTATACTAGCTTTGTCTTTGGATTAATGTGAGTCTCTTAAGGTATTTTTGTCCAAGATCACAATAATTTTTTTTTTAAAAAAAAAAGGTGTCATGTGTCCAACTAAAAACATAAAAAATTACAAATAAACCACCAACTTTAAGGAAATGTTTAATTTGACAAAAAAAAAACCTCCATTTGAATAGATAGTTAATTTGTTATAAATTCAAAGGAATAAAAACCAATAAAAGGCATCGTATGGTAGTATGTATATAAAATTTGTAAACAAAAACAATTCACAAAAGTTAAAAAAAGAGAAATATAATTATTTCAAAATTGATTACATATAAAATTTTTGTCATAAAATAAATAATTAAAGTTAAAAACAAAAAAAAATTATTGAGGAAGCTGTTGCCAAATATAATTTTTTATCAATATTGTTAACGTATAAATATTCTTCAATTATTTATTTTTAGTTGCAAAGAGGGCATTTTGTACAGTTTATCTAACGTTGAGAGTAAAATTAACCTTTTAGTTGTTTCAGAAAATAATAAAAAATAAAAAACTTTCAATTTAATTAAATGGTAAAAAGGGTAAAATATGCTTTTATCAATTCTATTAACTAGAGTTAATAAATTATTATTTTTTTTAGCTACTACATTAGTTTAGAATTTAGGGTAAGAGACACTGCTCGAAACTTAAAGTGTAAGTGTGAGAGATATACAACTATGTCAACCTAATTTTGTCAAATTGTAATAAATGTTTGATAAAATATGAACTAAAGTTATTATGATCAAGATATTTAAAAACGAGAAAATTTCCAATAGAAAAAAAATTGATGTAATTTTAGAAAAATTCAATTAAACACAACCATATATATATATGAAAGGTATGAAATACATTTATAAAATTTAAAAAGAAGAAGATGATTTTAGACATAATTTAAATTGTAATTTGCAAGATTTGTAAAAGGAAATATGGATTTACAACGTGTAAAATGGACTTAGTTACTAATTTGTGCTCAAAATTTACATCCTTAAAAATGGATGAACAGTTGAAGAAAATAAAAAGAATGTTGAAACGCGCGCGAGTCTCTCGCGCTCTCAACAACCCTGAAATTAGCAAAACAAACACCACAGAAAAATAACTGCACCACCTCCAAATCCCCCTACAAAATGCACCTTCAAACCTCCACAACTCTCAAGCACCAAGAGCACAGAAACCATAACCCAACAAAGACAATACAAGGAAAAAGAAAATGACAAAGACTTTAACTGCCCTCCTAGCCACTGCTGCTCTCTGCTTCTCAGCCCTTGTTGGGGTGGCGCATGCAGTAGAGAAGAGCAGCGCCTTGGTCGTGGAAGGCAAAGTTTACTGCGACACATGCAGAGTCAAGTTCGAGACATCCCTCAGCCAACCCGTCGAGGGTGCCAATGTTAAATTGGTGTGCAAAGACCGCGAGAGCGAGGAAAACAAATTGGAAATTGAGGGTGTGACAGACAAGTCGGGTCACTACAGTTTCTCGGTGGAGGGAGACCACGCAGAGGAGATCTGCGAGGTGCACCTGATCAAGTCACCCATGGAGGACTGCAATGAGATCGTTAAGGGGTGGAACTCGGCCAGGGTTCTCCTGTCCACAGATGTGGGTGTGGTGGATTCAGTTCGTCATGCAAATGCTCTTGGCTTCATGAAGAAGGAAGCTGTCGAAAAATGTGCTGAGGTTCTTCAAGTCTTGGGTTTCCTTCCCGTTAACTAAATTTTATATATATAAACAATTACTTAAGCATCATGTAATCTGTTGATTTGTTTTTGGACAATGGAATGTTCATGGCATGTTTGCTATATACTTACTAGAATTTGATATAATTCATTTTCTTACAAAATTAACTGACAACATCTGTTACTCTTATTTATTTTATATATATGTACGCACCCACTTCTAAGTTCTAACACCACATTATTAATTGCTTCTGCATTAATGAAGGAGGAATTCTAAAATCTTCAACATTTATCAAATTTGATAAACATTAAGGTTGCGTTTGAATTGTTATATCTTATAAAATAATTTATAATTTAGGATTCAAAAAGTATTTAATAAATTAATTATTTTTTAAATTATTTCTAATATTATATATATATATATATATTTTTAAAAAAAATTAATTTTTAATTAATTTATCAAATATATTTTTAATACTAATTATAGAGAACAATACGTAGAATTTAAGAAATCTCATTTTCCTTTTTCCTAGACATTGTTTTTTAATCTTGTAAAAAAAGTGAAAACACCTCATTATCATGGTATGTTAAATGACTAGCTCTTTAAATTTACTTCAATACAATTTTTGTGTGACTTACCTATGGTGTCTTCAATACAAGTATACATACAAGTGTGAGGTCATGATTTTTTATTTAGAGAGGCCTTATTGTACTAAAACAAAATATTGGAAAGGGGCTAAAAATGAAAAGAATTCTAAATTTAATGATGAATCTATATTTTTTAAAAGAAGTTTCTAAAATCTTTTGAGGTCATGACTTTAGTCATGGCCTCGGTTCGTTTCGAACTGGGCAGTTCGAACCGAACCGGCGATTTTAAACCGGGATCGGGGGTAATTGTTGTGACTTGTAACTATTGTTCCAAGGAATTTAAGTGGAACAAATCCGGAGGATACGGAACATACTGGAAACACACAACGGCAGACATCCAGTTGAAGCTAAGCATGAGCGTAGCCACGGACAATAACAAATTTCAAGGTACACATCTCCTAACTATCCATTATTTAAATATAGTGATGCAAATAATAGGAAAGAGTTAGTAAGAATGGCAGCGACCGAACATTCCTTTTAGTTTTGGTGAAAAAAAGGATTTTTAAAATATTGTCATAAGGCCTTAAATCCCGCTGCATGTAGGGTACCTAGGACTACGTTGAAACGTACTATGTGTGATATATATATATATATATATAAAATCATTAGTTAAATATTTTCAAAATTATATGAGTTGTGTGTCTGTTTGTGCCGATATCTGTAGTGATCATTGGCAAACATATTCATATTTAGGACTCACTTGCCATTACGTTGATCAAGCATGGGAATTGTAAAAAGAATTATTGCATTTAAAGTTTTTGACGACATCCATACTGCTGATAATATTTATAAATTGATGAAAATTATTTTTGAAGAATATTGTATTGAAAATAAAATTTTTGCAATTGATTTTGATAGCGCAGCAAACAATACTGTCGCCGTTCCACAATTACTTGAATTGTGTAACCCCTATTTTGGCGGCATATTTTTTCATCAAAAATGTGTTTGCCATATTTTAAATATATGTGTATAACATGGTTTGCAAACACTACAAGAATATATTACACTTATTAGGGATGCTCTATATTATTTGTGGACACATCCTAACACCATGAAACAATGGGCTAGGTATTGCAAATCTCATGGGAAATATTCAATTAGGTTTTCCCGTGATATTCCAACTCATTGGAACTCCACATATAAACTGCTTTGTAAAAGTTATGAATATAGAGAACTATTAGTTAGATTTATGCAACATAATGTTACTAGCGTTAATTTGTATGCTTATCATTGTGATGTTTGTATTAAAATTTGCATGCTATTAAAAGTTACTATCTTACGCTATCTTATGCTAGGCGGCCTGTCGGCAACCCCACGGTAGCTTCCCAGTCGAGGCTTGCCCCTCTGAAAGGCTTCCGTGAAATTAAGCCGTTATTTATTCTAAAAATTTGAGTATAAATTTTTTTTTTTATACAAAACTACTTTATTAAAATTTTAGCTGAGTCTTCCCTATTTTTTTAAAATTTACCAAAATCAGGAGACCTGCATAAGAAACTGTACACTTCTAATTTTTATTTTCTCAACTACCACAGGACCTCTGGTCCGTCTCAAATCAACCACAATTTAATCACAAATTTAAAATAATAAAATACTTGTGCACTAGCTAAATAATATTTACTTAAAGCATTCTTCAAAGTATAATTTTACATAAGTGTTACAATAAAACATAATACATACTTATTCCTTTAAAATTTCAATCACATATTTAAAACTGTCACAGCAATGCCTGACAAGTCTTGCTAGTCCTGGAAGTCCCTGTAACGTCTGTACTTGTACCTGGGAGGTTGGCTTATAAAACATAAAAATATAATGAGCTAAACGAGCTCAGTGAGTGTTATTAGTTTCTAAATAATTTAATGTTTCTAATTAAACCTCTCTGAAAGCTGTACTGAAAAAAATATTAATCTGTTTTCTGAGATCTATACTGAAATAAATAATAACCATTATAATTTTCTTATTTCCTGAAAAAATGTATTAAAATCTTTTTACTGAAAGTAATGTACTTAAATGCAAAGTAATATATCTTATTCTGTTTCCTGAAAACTGAACTGAAATCTGTTTCATAAAATCTGTACTGAAAATCTCTTTTATAAAAGCTATACTGAAATCTGTACTAAAATCGTTTTCATAAAACTAGAATAACACACTGAAAATCTGTATCTTCAAATTAATGTACTGAAATCTATTTTTCCTGAAGCAATATACTAGAATCTATAATAATGAAACCTTTCTGCTTTCTGAAAAATAGTACTGAAATTTGTATCCTGAAAATACTTAAATGAATAATAATTTACTTTCTGCTTTTCCTGAAAACTGATAAACTGAAGTAATATACTTTTTAAATACAAGCTGAGAATTTATACACTATAAAATCTGATTGCGAAGCTTAAAATATTTACTTTTTATTTAACACTGAAATAATTAAAATTGTATTATAAATTTTGACTTGGCCACTTTCCTGAAAACTGAAAAGCTGAGATAATATACTTTTCTAAAAACTGAAAAGCTGAGATAATATACTTTTCTGAAAACTGAAAAGCTGAAATAATATACTTTTATGAAAACTGAAAAACTGAGATAATATACTCATCTGAAAACTGAAAAGCTGAGATAATATACTTTTTATGATAAAACATTTATGATAATATACTTTTTCTGATAATACTTTTCTAATAAAACATTTCTGATAATGTCAATTGGAAACCCATATCTGATAATTCCATAGGACGACTAACTTGCGTCGCTCCATATGGACTGTGTCACCAGGCGACTAATCTGGTGCCGCTCTGTATAACTCTGATAAAATCTGATAAAAACATCTCACTAACTATGTGGCGGAATTATGTGTCACTTACATATAGCGAGATAACACCCCATAAGTGTGTGGGCGACTGACAGACTTGACAGACACAACTCCCCTGAAGTTAGTGACTTGTCCCCCATGACTTGCTCTACACAAATGGGGTGTACCGGCCGGGTCTTACTGTTGATAAATCTGATAATCAGATAACTGATAATCTAATAATAGATGGGTATCCTATTGACCTGAAAAATATTTAATCTTGAAATATAGGCTAAATATATTTCTTTAACTAAATCTCATGCATAACATTTTCTGCTATGAATATAAATTCAAAATTTCTGAAATATTAAAATATCTCTATTAAAATATGATTACTGCATCAATTTCTATTTAAATTATAAAACACATATAATTAAATAAAGGTATGTAATTCAATCAAATTGAAAATATACTAAAATACATATCAATCAAAAACATAATTTTGCACTCACTTGAAAATAATAACTTTCTCTAAACTTGCATAAAACATATTATGAAAATAAACATTCACTTGAATAAAATAACAAATTACTATAAATTTGCATAAAACATATTACTGAAATAAAATTTACTTTGCATAAGAATAGTTTTACACTCACAGTTCGTGCTCCTCGCTAGCAAAACTCCTTTCTACTATTTTTCCTTTCCTCCCACACTTTGGTGATTTCTCCCTAAAATAATATATTTCAATCAATCATTAATATAAATACTACAACTACAACTTACCCAAAAACTCAATTAACACACATAATGCATTTAAATTATAAATGCCAACATTAAAATCTTTGATTTCCTTTTTCCTTTAATCCTCTTTTTATTTCTTAGTTTCTAGTATACAATATATATCAAATTCCTTAAATTATTTTCAAGGAACTCAAGATAGTCAAAATTAATAAATTTATTTCATACTTTCAACAATTCTTTTATCGCTTCCTTTATACCAACCATTATACTATCAAGCAATTCACATGGAATTAATCTCAAAATCACAAAATACAACTTCAACCATAAAATTCTAATGTTGGGCGAATCTTAATCATAGTTCAACATCACTTCCATTCAATTTATATCTACTTTCATGCTTCAAAATTAACTTCAACATCATTCCAAACAATTATTACAACTCTTACCAACCACCAAACACAACATCAAAAAAAAAATCCATAATACAAGTTCACTAATTTGAGAGTTATTTTGATTCCCTACACAATAACTCTAATTCATGCCATCAATTAATTCAAAAACACTTCAATTATTCAAATAATATCTCAATTTAAAAATCTAAACTCAAAATCATAAAATCCCCAAAATCTTACCTTACTAGTTTGGGTAAAATCTCAATGGATGATTCCTTTGATAATTCCTTTGTCTTACCCACTTGATTTCCACTTGAATCAACTCAAATCCAACTAATTTCAAGCAAAAACATCACCAAAAACTCAATCAATTTAAATATGAAAATTATAATATCATCAAAATTTCAAAACAATTCAACTTTACCAACACTTACTCAAGTCTTCCTTAACTCTTCTTCCTCTTCTTCTCCCTCTTCTTTCCTTTCTCTTTTTCTTCTTTCTCTCTTCTTTTTTCTTTCTTTCTCTCGACTTCTTCTTCTTCTTGGCTGCACAGTTTCTGCTCTCTTCTCCTTTCTTCGGCCACTGCTCTTTTCTTCTTCTCTCTCCTAGCCGGCTGCTGTTCTCTCTTCTTCCTCTATTGACCAGTTGTTCTATTTTCTATCTTTTCTCTCTTTTTTTTCTTCTTCTTCTTCTTCTCTTTTGGTCGGCACCTCTCTTCCTTTCTTCTCGAATTTTCTGGTTTGTTGTTGATGCCCGATTTACTCTCTTCATTTGTGAGTGAAAATATCTCACACTCATGCTTAATATGTCTTCCATAATTGCAACTTGCCCCTTGACATTTTAAAATCATGAAATGATCACCAATATAAATTTAATCACATGAATTTGGTAAACAAACTTATAATTTACAAACTAATCTACCAATCACATTTCATCTCATTAATTATTCCATCCACTAATTGTTGACTTTTTTTTTTTTTTTGAAAAGGGAATATATAAACTCAAGAAACTGAACAGCAAAAGTCTTCCTTAGCTAGTTTAAGCAACCAGTTAGGGAAAGAACAAGTCCAAACAGAGTTCAAGGAAACCCCAACAGCCCTTCTATCAAGGCAATAAGCAACATTGTTACAAATTTTGGGAACAAAGGCCAAAGAACAAGCAAAATGACCAAAATGAAGTAAAATATCATGAATAATACTATCCACCTCACATCTGGTGGAGGAAAAACCACCACAAAGCTTCACCACCTCCAGAAAATCTGATTCCACACAGAAGGGATCCAGACTGAAATCGACAGCCAACTTGAATCCTTCAAAGGTAGCCCTAGCTTCAGCAGCAGAGACACTGAAAAAACCTGGAAAAACCAAGGCAGCAGCAGCCTTTAAACAACCCCACCGATCTCTAGCGACAACACCAACACCAAACCTGCCCGAAGCTGCATCAACAATAGCATCAACATTAATTTTAAACCCAACTGCAGGTGGAGACCACCTAGGGGATGCCCTGTCAGCACTCTCAACCTGCGAAAGGACCTGATTCGAAACCAAAAGAGAATCAACAAAACACACAGCTTTGCTCAATAATTTATGTAACACCCCCTGACCCGACCCGACTGGATCGACCCAGGGAACGTTACCGAATTTTCAAAACTTTCTAAATTCTCTTTATTCATTTCAAACCATTTAAAATCATATCACTTTGTAATTTAAAAATGTTTTTCTAGTGAGCCTATCAAAAATTCAGTTTAAAAAATTTCGGCAGAGTTTCCTCTATTTTTCTGATTTCCTAAAACCTGTTTTCCACAAAACTCAAATCAAATATAATTCATAACAACACTTCAAATATCACATTCAATCAATTGCGCACTCTGCCGTTTAGTGCGACTTTCCAACAGTTTTAAAATAAAATAATTCATAATTCAATATTTACAAACCTTTAACAACCTTTAAAAATGATAAACAGAAATCATAAAATAATTTAATTATAAAACACAAATATAAACCACAATTACAAATCTCTGTATATGCATGCAATCTACACATATTATACAACAATATATTTATATATCTACCCAAATGTAGAGACTCTGGGTCTCTGTCAGCAACTCTCTCTTCAATCTTTGGCTTCCTCAGTATCCCTGTGACCTACGTGCGATAAAAACCGACGCGCTAAGCATATAGCTTAGTGGGTGTACACTAAACTCATTTATAAAAATCATAATATAATTGGCATACTATAAATCTCAATGTACTTAAATAAATCAATATCATATTCAATTCAATTATGAATTTAAACCATATGAAATCTATGTAATAAAAACAACTAAATCAATTTCATAATTCGTACTAAATGAAATTCTCACTTTCTTTTACAATTACTAAAACTTTCTTTTACAATCAATTTCACTTACTATATTAAACGTATAAATAAAATTAATTTCTAACTTCACTTAAAAACATATTATTCAATTCATTTCAATTATGGCCCTCTGGAATACTCAACATAAACCAGGACTGGAATATGAGTCGTTCAACCACAGTGGCTGTCTGTCGAACATAACTCCCACCCTAGGACGAATCCTAAGAGTGGTACGTATCTCCCTACCCTAGGACCAAGGATTCGGACCCTAGAGAGGTACATATCTCCCTATCCCAGGAACGAATCCTTAGGAAGGTACGTGTCTCCCTACCCTAGGACGAATCCGTGATGAGGTACGTGTCTCCATACCCCTGGATGAATCCATGAGGAGGTACATAATAAATCATCAATATCAATATCAATGTCGGTGCAGCACTGCTCACTGAACCCAGCTGGTATACCAACCTCCGATATCCATTTCTATGTCTGCGTATCCTAGGACCATTTCAATACACTTTTCATATAACGATTCACAATTCGAAATTAAACATAACTAATATAAAACTTTCGATCAATATTCGGAAAACATATATTCAACGATCTGGTCATTTGAACTTCGGAACAAATGATTTCAACCTAATCAACAATCAAAATACAATAAATACATTTAAATCGAAATTAGTCAATCGAAAAACAATATAAACTTATATTTACTAAATTAGTCAAAATTCAAATGTAAATCAAAATAAAAATGTCTAAAAACAAGTGTACACTAACCTGGATACCGTTCTTACACTTTTTTCTTCTGGGTTTCCCCTTTTTCTTTTTCTTTTTTCTTTCCTCTTCTTTTCCTTTCTCTTTCCTTCTTTTCCTTTTTCTTCTCTTCTTCCTTCTCTTCTTCTTCTTCTTCTCCTCTTCTTCTTTTTTTTTCTTTCTCTCTTTTTTTCTTTCTTTCTTTTCTCTCTTCTACCCTACTGTTCTTCTTTCTTCTTTCTGTTTTTGGCTTCCGCGAGAAGTTTTTTTTTTTTATATATACAAATTCGGTCATCGCGACCTGTGGTCGCTCCACCTGGTCGCGGTACTCACTGGAAGGCTTCTACCGCTTTCATCGCGAGCACCCCTCGCGTTATCATGGTAGCGCTAGGTGGTCGCGTTGCTCACTGCCAGAATTTGTCATTTTCACCGCGAGCTAGTCAGCGTGATCTGTGGTCGCGGTGCTCACTACCCGAAAATGCCATTTTTCGCCGCGAGCAGCTCATCGCGATCTCTGGTCGCGGTACTCACTGCCACTTTTTCCTTCACGTCATGCAATCTTTCTGGACCGCTCCATCTGGTCCATCTGAAAACATAAAAATAAACATACATTTCATTACGTTTTACACCCCTCAAATCATAAATTTTTATATC
Organism: Xanthoceras sorbifolium; assembly: GCA_003430845.1. NCBI lineage: Eukaryota > Viridiplantae > Streptophyta > Magnoliopsida > Sapindales > Sapindaceae > Xanthoceras > Xanthoceras sorbifolium. The sequence goes on along the minus strand of CM010613.1, from coordinate 10,118,383 downwards.
CACAGATTCAAAATTAATTATTCGAAATTAGGGATATTACAATTTACCTTTCTATTTCATGATTGGTTCATTTTATTTCACAAGAATTGTGCTTCTTTAAGGAAAATTTTTCCATATAATAACTCATATCATTCCATAAAAATTCACTCACTTTTAACTTAATTTTTCCATATGGTATACCTTGATTGGTCTACTTGTACACCTTATTTTAATCCACCTAATTTACCTTTCCATCAACCAATCAAATTACACCACTTCATTTGAAACACCAATTTAAATTACACCATCTCATGTTTATTATTTGACTTCCAAATATATCACTAGTACTCCGAATTTATGGGACATCCAATTTACTTATAATAAAGGCATATTAATTCATATGTGTACTGTACAATAAATTCTGAAAAAATATATTACAATACTTGTGCATGTACAGTACAAACTATCGGGAGGGTATATTACAAGTATATATTATCCAACATCACATTTATTTTTAATTGAAGCCATTAATATTATAGGTGCACTTAATGAGTGCTCATAACTACCTGATTTAACTGCATGTGTTATTGCAATGACAAAAAAATGGTTACATTATTATAGGGATATTCCTATGATTTATACAATTGCATCAGCTTTTAACCCTATGTGTAAATTTGATAGTTTATATAAATATTTTACTCTTTATTATCAATCTCTAGGGCTACATAATGTGGATATTAATGCTTTATATAATAATGTTAGGAAATTATTTTATTCCATGTATGAAGAATATCGTTCTGTATACGTTCCCTAGCTGAACATTAATGTTCAGCAACCGGAAACAAGCGGAAGCGATAGTACTAGTACTACTCATTCTTGTATTCCCTCCATATTAAGGAAGTTAGGGTCAAGCGTGTTGTCCAAAAAAATTAAGGAGGTCGGGGAGTTCGTCTTCATCAGCCTATGTTTCAGATGTTGATGTTTACATTAATAGCTCTTTTGAGTTTCTGGACAGTGATGACTTTAATATTCTACATTGGTGGAGGGAGCATGAAACTACGTTTTCAATTTTGGCCATCATTGCCAAACACGTTTTTAGAACCCTGTCTCGACCGTGGCAATCGAACAGGAATTTAGTGCATGTGGCAATGTTCTCGACGCGAGACAATCATTGCTGAGTCCAGACTCAATCCAGATCCAGGTCTGTGTTGACGACTAGACCAAGGTCTTATACCGCCAGCAGGAAATGGATCTGGTGTCTGATGACAACGACTTCTTCGACACCAACGGCGATACAATGGTGACCGAAGGTACAAGCGACGATTGATCACATCTGGAACATAACAGGTAAAAGAACTACGTGAGCTTTGATTCCTCCTAGAGAATACATAGGTAGTTTAATTGAGATAAAATTAAGTGTAAGCCCTAATTTCTTATTTATCTATTTAAATTTCTTTTTAATTTTATAGTTTTATAGTATTATCGTAATTTTATTTTAACCCAATACCCACTTTTAATTTTTATTAATTTATTCTTATTTCTTAATTTGTTTTTTAATTTATTTTTTTTATGGGTGGCCGATTCAGGTTTTGGGACCGGCGGTTCCTAAAACCGGTGGAGGACCGGTTCAAAAATTGGCGATCCCGGTTCTAGTTCCTATTAAAATTGGATCGGAAACCGCCGGTTTCGGTTTTTGGCCATGACTACACGACTTCCTCCCTAAGGATGGCAACGGATAGGGTATGGGCGGATATTGTCATATTCATACTCATACTTGCATCTCACTTTCACCATCCATATCCACCCACGTATCCGCAAAAGTATACTTATATTTACCCATAGGCAGGGGCGTAGCTATAAATTTTATGTCCGGTGGACTGTTCTAAATTTTATTTTATTTTTATTTAAGAATTCAACTATTTTGTGCTATACAAAAATTTCATTTGTGCAGTGGTAAAAAATTGGTTTAGAACCCGTTCCTCTTTTATGGTGAAGCCCAATGAAAGAACATGCCCAAAATGACTCGCTAGGTAGCCCAAACCATATATTTGAAGTTCCATTTGGACCAAGTCAAGCTTAGACCAAGTCAAACGCGTCATTAACTAAGTCAGTGATGTTACTCTTATCCATAGAATTATGAGATTAGCCCATAATCTCGGGCCGTGATCCCAGGAATCACACCAATAGGCTCTAGCCCCCTTCTATAAATAAAGGTCTTGAACTCATAATTGAGGACACATTTTCTTACACACTCAAACTCTTATACTCTTGACTCACATTAGAACCTACCCTCTACCGACCCTGTCGAATGAAGCATATTGTTGACCAATATTAGTTTGCATTGCACCTTCAATTCCACTAGCCATACCCTTCGACCTACGTCGATCCGCTAAAGTCTCACCATCCTTCGCTCTATGTCGACATACCTAAGCCCTACTTCTCTACGCTCGACATTCTACATGCAGAAGATACGGTCTACATCTATGTTCTGGTCAAGCGAAGCACAATGTCGACCTTTATCAGCTTACATCTAACTCTTAGTTCCACCCTCCGCATTTTATTCAACCGTTTTACGATCTACGACTTCTCACTCTGATCGACATCAGGTCCTACGGCCCTTCGATCGACATTAGGTTCTCCACTCGACATCATGTTCTACAATCGACATTAGGTCCTACGTTGACACCAAGTCCTATGACCCTCCGCTCGACATCAGGTCCTACGTTCGACATAGTTCGATGTCAGATCCTATGACCCTCCATTTGACATCAGGTCTACATTTGACATCAAGTCTTACCTTTAACACCAGGTCCTATGACCCTCTGTTCGACATCAGTTATTACAGCCCTATACTCGACGCCCAACGTAGACCTATGGTTTGTGATTTTGCACTATACTTGTTCTACAATCTATTTATTCTACATTCAATATTCTTATACATTTACTAAGTTGAGCGTTGGAGTCCATTTGGCTGGCTATCACCCCGGTGATCCAAGTGCTATACGTTCATTATTTCTGTCTTTGCAGGTTGTTAGTCCCATCTCGACTTGTATCGTAGATTTTAGCATCTACAATTTGTAATAGTTAAATATGAATATTACGAGAGAATTATTATTAATAATAATAACGATAAATCTACTTAGGATGACATAATGATCATTATCCTCAAAAACATAACTTGGGCAAAAAAATAAATAATAGGCATGAAATGCAAATACAACAAGATATTATCGAAGTTGTGTACTATATAATTTCAAAGTAGAAATATATATATATATATATATATCTGATTTTGAATCAATAGTATCATAAGGTCACTCTCAGTGCAGATGACTAAACAATTTGTAAAAGATTGTCATTTCTCTTGTTTCAAAATAATTATTTAACAAGTATCATAAATGAAAATGCACGTTATCTACTCACTGTGGAAACATAAAGAGTCAACACCAAACGAATCAATGAAGTAAAATAAGTGTGACTCTCTTGTTTTGATGAGAAAGAGAGAGAAAGAGAGAGAGAAGGTTTGGTGCAGTTTTTGTTTCTATTATATTAAGTGTGTTGGAGATTTTTCTAGTTTTAATCTTTATTTGTTTTAGTTATACATTTTATTTTGGTTTATGTTAAGTTTAGTAAATGGGGTTTAATTTAAGTTTAATTTATTGGACTCTTATTGTAATTAAATGAAATTATTGAGTTAAGTTTAATTGTTCTGGGCTTAGATAGAATTTAAATAATTAAATTTTTACCAAAGCTATAAAAAATAATTTTCAAAAAACTTGGCTGGGTTGCAGCCCCGCCCAGCCTCAAAGGGGCTCTGCCCCTGCCCATGGGTATTACCTATATTCATACCCGTACATATGCCCTCAAAAGTGTAAAAACAAAAAAACAAAAAAAATTAGTAATCAATTTAAACAATTGTTTATTACATTACAATACAAATATATGGAAAATTTGATTAAAATTCAATAATCTTCCAAGTTTCAACATGTACAATAATGAAATAAATCCTAAGTTCTACCACAAGAATAAAAATAAAATTAAAAAAATCTTCAAGTTCACTGCAATATAAATTAAAATCCAAATATCCAAATAAACCTTTAAGTTCACTTTCCAAGCCTTTAATGCTATACATAAAAGAGTAGAGGCGTTGCCGCTCCATCCCATATTTGAGTCATATTAACCAATATTATTAGAGATAGAACATACATAGATAAATGATTTCAGCTAACGAGATAGAGGATAATTTTGAAATTATATTACCAGATGATAATACATATAATATAGGAATAGTGGTGGCAAACGGATCGGATTCGGATTGCACTTTATTCGAAAATATTATGACCGGATTCGGATCAGATTTTTTTTTTTTTTTTAAAAAAAAGACAATCCGAACAGATATTGCGGATCGGATTCAGATTTATTTTTTCGAATTTTGAATTTCGAATCGGATTCGGATATATTTAAATTTCGAACCGGATTCGGATTTTTTTGGACTTGTTTTTAAAATTTTTCGGACCGGATTCAGATTCGGATTACCTTTATCATTTTTACTCTTAAATGTGAGAGCTTGTGACCCAGAAAAGGAAAAAATGCAAAAGAAAAACGAAGAAAAAGAATGACTTGGGTTTTTTTTTTTTTTTTTTTAAAAAAAAAATTGCTATAAACCTTGTTTGCTGATATTTTCCTTCACTTTCCCTCATCTTCCGGCAAAAAGCGAAGATCACTTATTCTACCATCTACCAACCAAACAAAAATTTGGTCAAAGCCATTAATTCACGAGTGTCTTACAAGAAAGACAAAATGACCAAAAAGAGCCGGGGAGTGGAGAGTGAAGAAGATAAGAGAAATGGGACAGCAAGGCAAGCCTTTGTCTAGTTAACTCAAGCACAAAACCATTCATGGAAGGTGAGAGAAGAAAAAACAAAACAGAAGAAAAAGGAGAATTACCAATCTGGTTTTGGGTTTTTTTTTTAATATAATTTTGAATTTCAGATTTTGTACGTATTCGATTAGGATCGAATTTAGATTCGGACTGAATTTGGATTCTGACAAATTTTAAATCTCCATATCCGACAATCGGATTCGGACACAATTGGATTCAGATTTTTTTTATCTGATTTTTTGGATTGGATTGGGACTCGGGTTCAGATTCGGACCGGATCGGATCGGATAATCTGAATAAGTTTGCCACCACTGTATAGGAACAAGCTCTTAGTTAAACAAGATTTTGTGATAGGAATTCTTAGTAATTAAATTAGCAGAAGATAAGATCCCATTAAACATTGCTTTTTTTCTTTTTTCTTTTTTTTTTTTCATTGTTTCATTTTTCTTTTTTTTCATTGATCCCATAAAGCATTGTCAATGTTATAAATAAAAGAGAAAATGAAATAAAAGTCAAGCAAATAAAATCAATGGAGATTTTTATTTTGGTCTCTAACTTTTAAGGAATTATCAGTTTTTTAAAGCAATTATGGTTAATGGTATCTTTAGACCCTAACTTTTAGGAAATGTATCAATATGGTTCCTTTGACTGATTTTCTAACGGCCAAACCTCACAGAATTGGTAAAAAGACTGATTTGCTATTGAATTCATTTAAATAAGTTAAAATTACAATTTTAACTTTAAATTTTAAAAAAGATTATTAATAATTAGACGGGTAGTATTGTTATTTTATATTAATTTTTAAAAATAAAATTAAACTCAAATTTTATAAAAGATTATTAATAATTAAAAGGGTAATATAGTTATTTTATATTAAAATTTAAAAATAAAATTAAAAAATTATGAAATTTTTTTAAACCAATCTGGACCATCCATTAGATTTGATACGGTCTAGATCCTATCTGGATCAATTTTTAAAAAAAATTTTAAAAATTAAAAAAAAAATTCAAAAGTAAAAAAATTAAAAAAGTTCAGATCGAATCTGGTTCGTCCATTAGATTTGATGGACGGTCTAGATCATATGTGGGCCAATTTTTTAAAAAATTAAAAAAAGTACAAACAATTAAAAAAATCCATATCAAATCTGGACCATCCATCAGATCTGATGGACTATCCAGATTTGATCTGGATCGCCCTCCTCCATGGATTTATTGAATCCATGGAAATCGATGAATCCATGGAGATCGATCCATGGAGCTTCCCTGCCAGAAACTTCGTCGTTCTTCGCGGAGGCAGGGGAAGGCTCGGCGGCGATCAAAGACCGTCGGAGAACAGATCGAAGAACTAGATTTCGTTGTTCTTCGATCGACGAAGAACCCAGAAACTTCTGGGTTCTTCAACCTTCAATCGACGAAGTACCCAGAAGTTTCTGGGTTCTTCATCGATCAAAGAATTCTGCAAATTTTTTTTTTTTTTTTTTTGTGTTCTCCACCAAGAACAATTTGAATTTTTTGTTTTTCTTTTCTAAACAGCAAAAAGAAAAAAAAAACTTTTCATTTTATTTAAAAAACTTTAATATAATCTCCATCGTCCATCAATCTTGATAGACGGTAGAGATTCACTGAAATTTTTTTAATTTAATTTATTTTAAATTTTAAACTGGGGATAGATATGTCATATCACTAAAAAATTTACTGTTTAGTTATTGATATGTTTAAAGACGAAAATATCCCTGGAACCATTAAGTTTGACTAACGGTTGACTAACAGAATGACCAAATTGATACATTTCCTAAAAGTTAAGGGCCAAAGATACTATTAATCATAACTGCTTTAAAAAACTGATAATTCCTTAAAAGTTAGGGACTAAAATGAAAATCCCCCAAAAATCAAATAACCGGAGAACTGAAGATGAAATAATATAGAATGTTTGATAGAGGAACAGAAAGAATTTTATTAAGTCCCAGACTTCACATATCAAAGCAAGCCACCAACCCACCCATACATATAGGCACCTACCGCCTAAACTCACCATAAAAATTATGTGGTGTAAATTCACACACATCTTTTCATAAAAATACTAGACACATGTAAAGTGATTTTTTCCTAAATCATAAGAAGTGTGTGGTGTAAATTCACACACGTTTACAACACTCCCCCTTGAATTTTTATCACTTTATTGTATTTGAGATTTACTAGGAAAAATCCAGTGGGATAAAAACCGTAGCAAATTATATATAATAATCTTCTAGATCATCTTTAAAATATAAATAATGATATTCTGGATCATTCTTAAAAAAATATATAACATGATCTTCTGGATCATAAATGGTATTTCATGTGCTCAAACTGCCTCATTAAAAACTTTACCAGTAAAATCCAGTGGGATAAAATCCGATCAAAGGGAAAAAGAGTACAGTGCACATATATTGCTTTCTTCAAAAATTTTCTCCCCCTGATTGGATGCTCCCCCTTACAAAAACAATATTAATTCTGTAATTGTAAAGTTACCGCATGCCAATATCATATACTCATTTTTCAAACATTGACGTTAGCAATGTTTTAGTAAACAGATCTGCAAGATTATCAGTAGACCGTATCTGTTTGACATCAATTTGTCGACTTTGTTGAAGTTTATGAGTATAGAAGAATTTTAGAGAAATATGTTTAATTCTATCTCCTTTGATATATTCTCCTTTTACCTGAGCAATACAAGCTGCATTATCTTCAAATATTGGTGTTTGCATTTTTGTAGATGACGGATATTCGCATGTACTTTAAATATGATGAATAACAGAATTTAGTCAGACACATTCTCGACTTGTTTCATGAAGTGCAAGAATCTTATAATGATTGGAGGATGTAGCAACAAAACTCTGTTTTGTGGATCGCCATGAGATTGTTGTGCCATTATAGGTAAAAACATATCCTGTATACAAATGAGCTTTATGGGGATTAGATAAATATCCAGCATCAGCATAACCAATTAAATCTGAAAATTGTTAGATGCATAAAATAATCTCAAATCTATTGTACCACGAAAGTAACGAAAAATATATTTGATTCCATTCCAATGCCTTCGAGTTAGTGCTGAACTAAATCTTGCCAATAAATTTACTGAAAATGCAATATCAGGTCTAGTACATTGTGCATGATATAATATAGCACCAACTGCATTTAGATATGGTACGCCAAAACTAAGTATCTTTTCGTCATCTTCTTTAGGCCGGAATGGATCCTTTTTAGGATCAAGAGATCTAACAACTATTATGGCCAAAATCTGTCAGGCTCAAAGTCAAGACAAATTAAATCCAGCCCAAGATTTGATCCATTCCATACAAAGGCCCAAGGCCCAACCACACTACAAAGATAGGCCCAAAACCAGGTAGAACACGCTACATGGGCCAAACTTCGCCAAACGACGAACGTGGGCCACGCATGGTTACATCGCGCGACACCATGATCCTATCTACTGTCGCTCGACAATATGGATCTAAGTCGAGCTCCCACAATACACGAAACCGGTCGCGTACTATACAGGTCGAACGACACTGGCTTCCTTTGTCGTATGACCTACCCGGGTCTCCACCCATTCACACAGGTCCAGGTCCACAATCTGATCCATCAGGCGTCAAGCCCCATAACCTCGTAGACTAAGTCAATGAGGCGGCCGTTATTTCCACAATTCGGGCCACCAAGGGAGCAACCGTTACTCCCAGATTTCGAGCCAACGAATTCCGGATACGATCCACTTTCCCAACGGCTGGATCAACCCCTATAAATAAAGAGTTCACACTCAAAAGAGCTCTCATATGTGTGACATCACTTAGCAATTACGATCAGAAGCAATCAAACTTCAGCCACTGACTCACCGACGAACTTCAGTCACTCCCGATCATCTCGCGATCACAACTCCGGTCTATCATATCACACTACCATCCATCACGAAGGTCTTCATTCTACTAGCAAAGGAAGTATACTTAACCTTCTCATTTATTCTGTTGACCTTTGCTTCTACAATTCGCTAACTTGACCGTCGGAGTGACTTTGGCCGGCATCACCCCGGTGTCCCAGACGTCCTACAGGTCACGTGTGTTCTATATTTGCAAGTTGTAGTGCCCTACATTTCCCGAGCAATTTTTGAGGACTACAACAACCATAGGAGTACTTAACAGATAATCATTGTCCATATTAAGCCTTTTCAAAGTTTTTTCAACATATGCTGATTGATGGACAAGTATTTTGTTTGATTTATGCTCGATCTCCAGGCCGAGGCAATACTTTATTTTTCCAAATCTTTCTTTTCAAATTCGTTTTTCAAATATTTAGCAGTTTTTAGGAGCTCTTCAAGAGTTCCAATTAAATTCACTGCTACAATTGCAAATCTAAATTCATATTTCTTTATAAATATACATGGGTATACCGGATCATTAATATACCCTTCTTTGATTAGATATTCACTAAGACGGTTATACCATTTCCGTTCAAATTGTTTTAATTCATACATGGATCTTTACAACTTTATCGAATACAAATTACGAGATCTCAATTTATATGCTTCTGGCATTTTAAATCCTTCAGGGATTTTCATATAAATGCATGAATCGAGTGACCCATATAAATAAGCAGTCACTAGATCTATTAGACGCATTTCAAGCTTTTCTGAAATAGCCATACATAATAAAAATCGAAATGTAATCGTATTTATCACTGGTGAATACGTTTCATCGAAATCAATGCCAGGTTTCTGCGAGAAACCTTGTGTTACGAGTCGTGTCTTATATCTCACGACTTTATTTTTCTCATTTCGTTTCCGTACAAAACCCATTTATATCTGACGGGTTTGACATCTTCAAATGTCTGGACTACAGGTCCAAATACTTCACGTTTGGCTAAAGAATTTAATTCTGCTTGAATTGTTTCTTTCCATTAAGGCCAATCATGCCTTTGTCTACAATTATTAATGATGATTAAATTATTAATGTCATGAGGTTCATAATCATTATTAATAATTTCATTAGCTACTGTGTATGAAAATATATCATCGATGATTGTTTCTTCACGATTCCACATTTTTCTTATATAATTTATAGATATTTCTTCATTTCTAGTTTCTTGTCTCTCTTTAGGGATTTCTATCACTTTAGGGGCTTCTCCACTTCAGGGGCTTCTGCCACTTCAGGGGCTTTTATCACTTCAAGGACTTGTGTCTCTTCACAGACATCTAACTCTGCTGGAGTTGATTCAGAGAAAGTTGATTTATTTGTAACTCGAGTTTTATTTACATCAGAATCCTGATAATTTATTTTCCTCTTCCGAGGAACTGTATCTTTTGATCCAAGTAGTCTGCCATGCTTTTATTGTGCAATCAATGATTCAGTTACTACCAATTGTTTAGATTGTTCTTCTAGAACAATCACCCGGGATGGTACATTAGCAGCTAGAACCTATGATTTTGTTACCTTATTAGCATCTGTAAACGCATCTGGTAATTGATTAGCAATTGTTTGAATATGCACTATCTTGCGTACTTCATTCTCACACTGAGATGTGTATGGATCTAAATGAATCAAACTTGGAACCTTCCAAGAAAATTCTTGCTTGTCTTTAGGAGAAGTTTTTCTTTCCCCTAAAGATGGAAAATTTGTCTCATAAAAATATATCCCTAAACGTCTGTGGGGACCCATTTTAGTTCTTTGAGTAGGAGTAATTGAGACATATAGAGCACAACCAAAAGTACGTAAATGAGATAAATTAGGTTGATGGCCAAACACAATTTGTAATGGTGAATATTGGTGATAAGTAGTAGGTCGAAGACGGATTAATGCAGCAGCATGTAAAATTGCATTGCCCCAAACAGAACTTGATAATTGTGTTCTTAATAATAAAGTTCTTACAATTACCTAGAGTCATTTGATAAATGATTCTTCTAATCCGTTCTAAATGTGCACATGTAGAACTGGATGTTCAACATCAATCCCAACTGCTTTACAATACTCATAAAAAGTTTTGGATATAAACTTACCAGCATTATCAAGGCTTATTGATTTTATCGAGTAATCTGGAAAATGTGCTCGAAGTCTAATAACCTGTGCAAGTAATCTTACAAAAGCAACATTACGAGTAGATAATAAACAAACATGTGATCATCTTGCAGATGCATCAATTAGAACCATAAGATAGCGGAATGGTCCACTTGGTGGATGAATAGGTCCGTATATATCCCCTTGAATCCTTTGTAAGAATGATGAGAATTCAAAACCAACTTTAGAATAAGATAGTCTGGTCACTAACTTCCCTTGTGAACATGCAGAGCATAAATTCTCATGTAACAACTGAATCTTATGGTTCTTTAATAGATGTCCATGAGAATTTTCAATGATCTTACGCATCATCGTAGATCCTAGGTGATCTAGACGGTCGTTGTAACGCCCAGGGTTTATTGTGACGCCCAGATTTATTCCCGGTACAACGTTACTCACAAGGTACTAACCGCTTTGGGTCACCCGAGGTAGCCTCGGTACAGTGCCCTCAATCAGGATTCAAACCTGGTACTTGTCCTTAAGTACCAAGTCTTATCAAGTTGAGTACCAATTGAGCTAGTAGCTAAATGTAACACCCCTTGACCCGACCCGCCTGAATCGACCCAAGGAGCGCTACCCGATTTTCAAACTTTTCTAAACTATGTTCATAAATTGAAATCTTTGAAAAACCAAATAACTTGCATTTTAAAATCCTTTTTACAGTGAGCCCATCAAATGTTTCAAAAATTTTGCCAGAGTTTCCTCTGTTTTTCTGATTTTCCAAAAATCCTGTTTTACAACAAAAATCAAACAACATAATACCAACACTTCAAAATTTATTTCTCAATCAAATGCGCACTCTACCATATAGTGCGACTTCCCAAACATTTTCCAATGAAACAATACATAATTTATATTTACAAAACTATAATTATAACTTCAAAACCACATAAACTATAAAACAAATATTTACAAAACTTATACATTAAAAACTTTCACATTCTTTTATATACATGCATGCATTAATAAATTAATATACATAAGGATGTAAATAGCTACCCAGGAGTGAGGTGACTCTGGACTCTGTCTACAGTGACCAACTCTTCACTCTTTTTGTCCGCTACTTTCTCTATTTCCTATAAATGATAAACATCAATGCGCTAAGCATATAGTTTAGTGGGTGTACACTAAAATATTTTTAACATAATATAAATTCATAGAACTAAAATTTCAGAAATACTTAATATTATACGGAATTAAATAAAACATAATCTAACAATTATAGAATTAAACTGAGATTTAATAATAATTAAAACATTTTCAAAAGTTTCTGGAATGAAATCTCAATGAAAATTCATTGCATTCGTTTTATAGTTTTCAATAACTACATTTCTCATTTATTAATTGGGCCTCTGATACACATAACAGGGTTTTACAGGACTGGATTACGGGTTTATACAGTCGGGTTTCCCATCTCAAAATGAAATGGTATCCCTATATACACAGTCGATTTTCCATTTCAAAATGAAATGGTATGTATTTTCACAATCGGTTTCCCATCTCAAAATGAAATGGTATCCGTATTTACACAGTCGGGTTTTCCACTTCAGAATGAAATGGTATCCCTATATCATCAGGAATCTCAGTGCAGTACTACTAAGTGCACCCAATTGACATGTCAACCTCCTATATCCATAATTTCCTATACATATATCAGGGCCATTTTACAATATGATTTCTCAAATTCAATGTCAATTCATTTTGTTTTTCTTTTAAAATCGTCAAATTCAACTTTCAAATCATTCAATTTCGATTTCAAAATTTCAATTTCAAAATACAAATTCACAAATTATTCAATTTCAAAATACAAATTCACAAATCATTCATTTATAATCAAATTCAATTTTCGATCAAATTCAAATCAATACACACATTTACAAAATCCAAATATATCATCAATAATCATATAAAAGAGACTCAAAATTATATTCAAACTTATTTCACAAATCAATATCGAATCAAATTGCCCCAAAATCGTTTCATTAATTTATCACAAACAATATATATATATATATATATATATATATATATATATATATTAGTAATATGTGAAATATAATTGAAAGTGGTTTTGAAAATATATATATATATATATATATATATATATATATATATATTCAAAACCACTTTCAATTATATTTCACATATTACTAATAAAATCAAACCACATTAAAATCAATGCATAAAATTAATTTTTTTTCTTGTTTTTGAATTTAAAGCATATTTCAAGAATACGTAAATCAAATCAAATCAAAACTAAATCAATTTCAAACTGTAAATTCGAATCAACAGAGTTCAAACAATTCGAAATCAATAAAATTCGCTAAATCTGAAATATTCTGGAAAAATTAACATACAAAAACTAGTGTACATCAAACCTGGATAATTTCCTAATACTTTTCTTTTCCTTTTCTTTTTTCTCTTCCTTCCTCCTCCTTCTTCTTCTTTTTCTTTCTCTTTTCTCCTTTCTTCTCTTCTTCTTCTTCGGCCTTCTTCTTCTTCTTTTTTTCTTTTTCTTTTCTTCTTCCCATCACGCCAACTCTCTACTCTGTTTTCAATTCAATTTTGTTTTTGTTTTCTTGTTTGGTATCTGGTTGCTAATTGTTTATTTGACTTTTTAATTTTTTTTTTAGTTGTTCTCCACTCACATTATATATATATATATATATATTATATTATAAATATCTTCTTAATTATAATTTATTCCCTTGAGCTTCTTAAAATCCTATAATAGCACAAATTTACTCTTAATCACATGTAATTTATCAATCCTTCTTTAATTATCAAACTAACCCACCAATCACATTTCATTTCAATAATATTCCAAAAATATTACACACTTAACTTTTGCATGCTCAATAATAATTAATAATAATCCAATAATATTTATTCTATTTACGAAAAATTAGGGGCGTTACAGCCATGCCAAAGTATAAATATTTTTGGATCTGAGAACTTCTGGTTCATGACTGCATAAATCTCTATATGTTTTATAACCGTATAATATAATCCGGATGAGAAAGCACATAGCTTCTCTATAATGAGCTTCTGGCCCAAATCATTGGAAGTAATATATAAATGTTCAATATTCTTTTCGTTTATAGTCTCAATATGATATCCATTACGCCTTATATCTTTGAAACAAAGCAGATTTCTTCTGGATCTGCTTGAATATAAAACATAATTGATACATAATTTTATACCATTTCTTCTGAAACTAAGCAGATTTCTTCTGAATATTGTGGCTCTTCCGGAGCCTGCAATCAGATCTGCTGAACCTAATATGGTATTAACTTTTGTTTTGAGCAAATTCATACTTCGAAAATATTTCTGATTCCGTAGGACTGTATATGTAGTTACACTATCAGCAAAACATATATCTCCGTCTTGTTTGTAAATAGCAGACATTTTATTTTCCATATTCATATTTTTCTGATCAGAGAAAAATCATGTTAAATAACAAATTAAAAAATGAAATATATTAAATAAATATAAAGCAAGAGCATATGAATATAAAAGAAATATTTAGTCAGTAAAACTTAACGAATCTCTATCAAATGTTTGGGAGTACGACAGGTACAATCCCAATGTCCTTTCGTTACACATTTAAAAGGATTACTTTATTATTTTACGGATTTATTCTGCAAACTTTGCCCTTGTCTTGTTAACTTTATAGACATTCCACTTCTAGGGAATTATTTTTGCATTATGGTGATTTGAGAATTAATACCCACGACCACAACTATGATCATGTCAAAGTTTCTGTATGTATTAGCATTCACTCCTGAGAATGTTGCGGAATTGGTTGGACAATAGGAATAACCACTTTTTTATGTGGTAATATTTTTCTTTAATTTTTGCCACATAATTTCTGGTTCTGTAATAGTAATATAATGGGTCTTCAGATTTTAGGTGCAATTCAGCATTAATGACCCATAACATGTAATTGTCTTATTTTAGATGCAATTCAGCATTAATGATCCATAACATATAATTGTCTCCAGAAATCTAAAATATATCAAATCTTAATCCGTAAGTTTTGTCATGTTTAGATCTTCTGGATCTAAAAATCACATATAGAATCAGAAGTAATTCAGAACTGCTAGGCTGACAATCACATATATAATCAGAAGTGAATCAGAATTTTTGGTCTGAAAATCACGAATGGAACCATAAATTTTGGTCTGAAAATTGTATGTAGAATCAGAACTTCTGGTTTGATACAATAAATTTTAAATTTCCACCATATATATTTCAAATATATATATGCAAAATTTAATTAAAATTAAAAGTAATAAAGTAAATAATTATAAATAAAATAATGTCGATATAGCCAACTTAATATGCACAACAGTAAATAAATTGTATAATAACAAATTAGGTCGATATAGCCAACTTGATATGTATAATAATAAATAAATATGTATAAATAATAAATAGTATTAACATAACCAACTTAGATGCATAACAGTAAATAAATATACATAAACAGTAAATAAAATATATGAATAGTAAATTAAAATTAATATTATTAGGTTTAGAACTTTAGGTTCTTACTAGATTAATTAAATATATAAATAATAAATTAAATAAATATTACTAGATCTAGAACTTCATATTATTGGACTCAAAATTTTTAATATTTAAAAGTTTCTAATTCTTTTATTTATTTTATAATCTTCAAATTGTAATATTATAAATATAAATATTAGATTTATTTTCTGATATGAAGGTAATAACGTGTTATAAATGAAAAGAGAAAATGAACTAAAAGTCAAGCAAATAAAATCAAATAAACCAGAAAACTGAAGATGAAATAATATAGAATTTTTGATAGAGGAAGAGAAATAATTTTATTGAGTCCCAGACTTTACCGATCAAAGCAAGCCACCAGCCCATCAACATATATAGGCACGGCCTAAACTTACAGTAAAAATTGTGTGGTTTAAATTTACACACGTCTCTCCTCTCCGTACAAATATTAGACACATGTAAAATGACATTTTTCCTTAATCATAAGAAGTGTGTGGTGTAAGTTCACACTTACAGCAGTCAAGACATTTGTAATGAAAATTTAGTAATTAGAACAGCAGACAGTGATGTAGACAAAGTAGATGAGCTTTTAATATTATAGCAAGGCCTAGATCAGCCGCATTTATGGTATTAGTAGATCAACCGCTTTTATGTATTGAATATTTGGGACAAATTAATGGATGATGTACTTGGTATAATAAAAATAATATTATATTTTATTTAATATAGTACAATATTTAATAAATAATAGTTGTAATTTATATTTTATATAATATATAATTAGTTAATTTAAAGTTAAATTAAATTAATTTTTAAATAAAGTAATATTATTTTAAATTAATTAAAATATAAAAAATAATTAATTATTTTTAAAATAAAATAAATTGTAATTTACAAGTCTTGTTAAAAGAAATACGAATTTTACAACGCATAGAATCGATTCATTACCGATTTTTGCTCAAAATTTAAATCCTTTAAAAATGGATTAACCGTTGAAGAAAAGAAAGAGCCTCTTTCGCTCTCAACAACCCTGAAAATAAATGGAAAGTTTCTTGTCTTTATCACTTGAATTCTATATGTAGATGTCTTTTTGTTCCCCTGTCTTGCAATTTATTCAAATCATAGAAGCATTGTACAAGTAAGTGCTGTTTATTTTTAACTTTTATTTTTTATTTTTTTATTTTTCTTTAGGGGAAAACATTTTTTCAACATTAGTTTTTTTTTACAAAGTTTAAAAAATTAAATAGCAATGCAAGTTATTAGAAGAAAAAGTAGAAAGAGATAGGGATTTAGTTTACAGAATTCACAAGTTAGACTAGAAAAAATTACCCAGTAAAGAAAATGTTTGAAAATTAGTTTCAGCCTTAGACATAGCAGACTAATAGAGGAAGAAATTAATAGATCTAGAAAAGACAATTTAGCAATTTTAAACAAAAAAAAAATATCAATCAGCATTAGAAGAAAGCAATACAGTAATAGCAGGAAAAACAAAACTTGTAATTTCCTCTTTGTTTTTTTTGTCTTTCTGTCTTTTTCCGATTCATTTACATATAAGTAACAACACCTAAATGCAGAATCCTCAAAACGAAACTGGATAGGTTTCTCCAAAAGACGAAGAAAAATAAGAGAATAAAATGGATCAAGCCAAGAGCTCGAATTTCCACATTGTGATGTTTCCATGGTTTGCTGTTGGTCATATGACTCCATTTCTTCATCTCTCCAACAAGCTTGCAGAAAAAGGCCATACCATCACTTTCTTGCTTCCCAAGAAAACCCAAAACCAACTTCAACATTTCAATCTCTACCCTGATCTCATCACCTTCCACCCTCTCACCATCCCTCATGTTGAAGGACTCCCCATCGGAGCCGAAACCGCCTCCGATGTACCAATCTCCCTCACCCACCTCCTCATCATTGCCCTGGATCGAACCAGGGACCAAGTTGAGGCTGTTATCAAGGCTACACGACCAAAGATAGTTTTCAATGATTCGGCTCATTGGTTGTCACAAATAACCAGACCCCTTGGCATCAAAACCATGCATTATAGTGTTGTTTGTGCTGCGGCGCTGGCTATTGCCGTTGTCCCGGCACGTAGTTTTGACAAGGACAAGCCTCCTACAGAGGCTGAATTGGCAGTGCCACCCAAAGGCTACCCATCAAGCACTGTAGTCCTACATCGCCACGAAGCACGGGGTTTGTCATTCATAGCAATGCCTTATGGTGAAGGGATCAATTTCTTTGAGCGAATCACAACCTGTATGAGTGAATCTGATGCGCTGGCCATCAGAACTTGCCGTGAATTAGAAGGTGAATTATGTGATTATATTGCAAGTCAGTATAACAAACAACTTCTTTTGACTGGACCGGTTTTACCTGAACAGGCCAAAACGGCGTTGGAGGAGAGGTGGGCTAAATGGCTTGGACAGTTTCCGCCTCGTTCGGTGGTGTTTTGTGCATTTGGGAGTCAACACATTCTTGAAAAGGACCAGTTTCAAGAGCTTCTGTTAGGGTTTGAGTTAACAGGTTTGCCATTTTTTATAGCCCTAAAGCCGCCCACTGGTGCATCAACAGTGGAGGAGGCGTTCCCTGACGGGTTCGAGGAGAGGATCAAAGGGAGAGGAGTGGTGTGGGGTGGATGGGTGCAACAAGTATTGATTTTGGATCACCCATCAGTAGGGTGTTTTGTGAACCATTGTGGGTTTGGATCATTGTGGGAGTCTTTGATGAACAATTGTCAAATAGTTTTGGTACCACATTTGGCTGACCAAATCTTGAACACTAGACTAATGGCTGGTGATCTTAAGGTGGCTGTGGAGGTAGAAAGAGAAGAGAATGGTTGGTTTTCGAAAGAGAGTTTGTGCAAAGCCATCAAGTCTGTCATGGACAAAGACAGTGAGGTGGGTACTATGATACAGAAAAACCATTCAAAATCTAAGGAGACCCTAGTAAACCCAGGCTTTTTGAGTGGTTACATTGATAAATTTGTCCAAGATCTGCAAGAGCTTGTGATCTAATTAGGAAGGGAAAATAATAAAAAATAATTCCTAGGGGAGCTTGTCTTTCTTCATTTTATTAATTAGATGTAGCTTTTTAGTATCATTAAATTTGGATTTCTTCTTGTTTTGGAGTTGTAATATTCAATTCAATTGTTGAAGCCATGCATTGAAATCATCTTTTGTTTGTTATCTTCATTCTTCAACAACATAATGTGTTAACCAACTATAGATTTAAAATGAAGATAAGAAAGGAGGAGATTTGTTGATTTAATTAGGTTGATAATTATGTAACATTTGACTATAAAACGTACTTTGATGAGAGTGATCTCATATTTAAAGTTGGTACATAATCCCTTTGATGTAGGATGATAATTAGGTTGTCTTTGACTCAAAAACGTGCGTGATTTTTCTAAAATTTTGGGATATATACGGTCTCGGATGCAAGAAGCTCCTCTATAAGGATATTTTTTAAAAAAAAAACTGACATAGAAGTGGTTAGTAATTAAGCAATATATAGATGCTTGGCCTAGATATCTATCTATTTCCACAATATATGTGAAAATCAAAAAACTCCTCACATATACTTATAAAATGGTTAGAGTGATCAAACACAATAAAACTCTCCGCGTATATTTATAAAATGAGATATGTGTAAGGTTGGACAAATGATTATAAAATGCGATGTGTTTATGATGGAATTTGAACTCTCCACTATAGCATAAAATGGAAGCGTGCCCACCTCTTGAATTAAAGAAGAGAATGAATAGCTACTCTTTAAGCTTGATAGTATTATATGTTGTTTACACACAGGACCCTCATTCTTTAACATAAAAATATACATTACTAAAATTATGAAAATTATTAAAAATAGCCTGAAAAGTATGTAAAAAATTATTTTTAGCCACTTTTAAAAAAATAATCATTAATAATCATTTCAGTAATTTAATATTATAAACATTCTTAACATACTTAAAAACCACCCCTAATTGAATAATTATAAAAAAAAAACCTAAAGAATGGCAAAATTGCAAAATGGTTAATCATAAATTATATTAATAGCCCCTAATTTTTTTAAAGACGCCATCAATTAAATAATGGGTGAATTGCACTGAAATACCCTGATTTTTATCATAATTGTACGTTTAATGCCAGTTTTGTTATAATTGTACTCGAATACCTTGTAATCCGTTGACCACCGTTAAAGTAACGGTTGACCAAACGGATTCAAGGGCAAATTGGTCTTTTACGTTTAAATTCATTTTTAAAAAAATTTAAAAAATCATCCAACCAATAAGAACATGTCACGTCATATTAAAAATATTTTTTAAAAAAACAGGTGGAAGAGATCTCCTGGAGATCTCTTCCAACACATCAACAAAAAAAAAATTTAAAAATTTAAAAAAAAATTTTGATTCGCGTTCGAACCCAGCAACTGGGTTCGCGTTCGAACCCAGATGATTTGAGTTCGAACATCATCTGAGTTTTCAATTTTTTTTTCCTTTGCAGGGGCAGTCTCGTTATTTTACCATAATCCATTTGGTCAATCGTTACTTTAACGGTGGTTAACGGATTACAGGGTATTCAAGTGTAATTATGGTAAAATTGGCATTAAACGTGTAATTATGATAAAAGTCAGGGTACTTGAATGCAATTCACACTTAAATAATTAACAAACTTTTTTATTTTGTCAAGGGGCTTGAAGAGTGCATGTGAATTGTTATATTTTTTTGAATGCGACAAAAAATACTCAAAACGCATGCATGTAAGTGATTTGTTATATATGTTACATGTATTGTTGTATATAAACTTGGGTTTAGATGGTGAATAATTGAGAAAAGGTGTATATTGTCATTAAAGTAATAATAAACGGCACATCCACTTGTAATAAAGTGGTTAGTGCACCTTCTTTCCACCTCAGTGGTGAGGGATTCAATTCCCACCAAGTGCATGTGTGAGTAGTATTCTCCCGCTATATGGGAGTAGATATCTGGACCAGACGTAAGTGGTTTTTTTACCCAATATTTAGGGAAAAATTTATAAATATTCATTAATGTTTTATAAAAAGTATGAATGTATGTATTATTAAAAAAACTTGTAGAACTATCATTATTATCTAGTAATAGTACGTAAAATATCATGTTAATATTTAATCCAAAGAGTTCCAAGTAATAATACTCAATTCTTAGGATCGATACAAAGAGTTCTAGTAATAATTTCATTCTTTCAAAACATCTTTCGAATTCATATTCAATCAAACTTTTGTCTTTATAATGCTAAGGGTTACCAGCTTTATCACAAACCTAAACCCAATCAATATTATTTATATAACTGTGTGTAGAGATAAAATCATAAAAGAAGAAACAAGATAAGTACCTTTTTGTGTGTTGTGTGGAAGCATCATGACCAAGGTAGAAACAACATGGCATGTTAAACCAGAAAAAAAAGAGAATTGCAATTAAATCACTATCTCACCATACAATTATTTAAGAAGAAAAAAAATCTCTTATAGTACTTAAATTAATATATGATGATCATTCACCGTTCGTTATAACCATACCCTAACTTCTCATCGCTGATCTATAGTCATATCAAATGACTCCGGGAGTTCCCCCAAACACTTAAGTAGGGAAGTAAATAATAGCAAATTAAAACCCCAATGAAGTGCTCAGAGGAACTCTAGGGAACATCTGATTTTCAATACCAGTTCTATAATTGCTTTGCTTCGTTTGGAAACTGCCTCCAATATCTGCCTCTATTTATAGAGAGAATTTCTTTAATTGCATGCAGTTTGCAAATGCAAGGGTGTTGTTTCTTACATGGAAGATAGTAACTCCAAGGGCATAAAGATGCTGCCCGCATGAACATAGATGCAACTCTGGCCTTAATGGGAGGTAGAAAATGATGGCGAGAGTGCGTGGTCATATGTAATTCAACCTTTTTCACTCTCATCTAGAGGTAGAAAAGAGCAGGCCATAGAGATGGAAAAAGTACAAAAAGTTGGGAGATTTTTCAACCTTTTTCACTCTTTTTGTCCGCTACTTTCTCTATTTCCTACGAATGATAAACATCAATGCGCTAAGCATATAGTTTAGTAGGTGTACACTAAAATATTTTTAACATAATATAAATTCATAGAACTAAAATTTCAGAAATACTTAATATTATACGGAATTAAATAAAACATAATTTAACAATTATAGAATTAAACTGAGATTTAATAATAATTAAAACATTTTCAAAAGTTTCTGGAATGAAATTTCAATGAAAATTCATTGTATTCGTTTTATAGTTTTCAATAACTACATTTCTCATTTATTAACTGGGCCTCTGATACACATAACAGGGTTTCACAGGACTGGATTACGGGTTTATACAGTCGGGTTTCCCATCTCAAAATGAAATGGTATCCCTATATACACAGTCGATTTCCCATTTCAAAATGAAATGGTATGTATTTTCACAATCGGTTTCCCATCTCAAAATGAAATGGTATCCGTATTTACACAGTCGGGTTTTCCACTTCAGAATGAAATGGTATCCCTATATCATCAGGAATCTCAGTACAGTACTACTAAGTGCACCTAATTGACATGTCAACCTCCTATATCCATAATTTCCTATACATATATCAGGGCCATTTTACAATATGATTTCTCAAATTCAATGTCAATTCATTTTGTTTTTCTTTTATTATTTGTCTTTAAATTAAAGAAGAATAACAAACTTTCATTAAAAAGTTATATTTCATTCATAAAAAGAAGAAAGGTTACGTAAATCAAATCAAATTAAAACTAAATCAATTTCAAATTGTAAATTCGAATCAACAGAGTTCAAACAATTCGAAATCAATAAAATTCGCTAAATCTGAAATATTCTGGAAAAATTAACGTACAAAAACTAGTGTACATCAAACCTGGATAATTTCCTAATACTTTTCTTTTCCTTTTCTTTTTTCTCTTCCTTTCTCCTCTTTCTTCTTTTTTTCCTTTCTCTTTTCTCCTTTCTTCTCTTCTTCTTCTTCGGCCTTCTTCTTTTTTTCTTTTTCTTTTCCTTTTCTTCTTCCTCTCACACCAACTCTCAACTCTGTTTTCAATTCAATTTTGTTTTTGTTTTCTTGTTTGGTATCTGGTTGCTAATTGTTTATTTGACTTTTTAATTTTTTTTTAGTTGTTCTCCACTCACATTATATATATATATATATATATATATATATATATATATATTATAAATATCTTTTTAATTACAATTTATTTCTTTGAGCTTCTTAAAATCCTATAATGGCACAAATTTACTCTTAATCACATATAATTTACCAATCCTTCTTTAATTATCAAACTAACCCACCAATCACATTTCATCTCAAAAATATTCCAAAAATATTTCACACTTAACTTTTGCATGCTCAATAATAATTAATAATAATCCAAGAATATTTATTCTATTTACGAAAAATTAGGGGCGTTACAGTCATGCCAAAGTATAAATATTTTTGGATCTGAGAACTTCTGGTTCATGACTGCATAAATCTCTGTATGTATTAGCATTCACTCCTGAGAATGTTGCGGAATTGGTTGGACAATAGGAATAACCACTTTTTTATGTGGTAATATTTTTCTTTAATTTTTGCCACATGATTTCTGGTTCTGTAATAGTAATATAATGGGTCTTCAGATTTAGGTGCAATTCAGCATTAATGACCCATAACATGTAATTGTCTGATTTTAGATGCAATTCAGCATTAATGATCCATAACATATAATTGTCTCCAGAAATCTAAAATACATCAAATCTTAATCCGTAAGTTTTGTCATGTTTAGATCTTCTGGATCTAAAAATCACATATAGAATCAGAAGTAATTCAGAACTGCTTGGCTGACAATCACATATATAATCAGAAGTGAATCAGAATTTTTGGTCTGAAAATCACGAATGGAACCATAAATTTTGGTCTGAAAATTGTATGTAGAATCAGAACTTCTGGTTTGATACAATAAATTTTAAATTTCAACCATATATATTTCAAATATATATATATATGCAAAATTTAATTAAAATTAAAAGCAATAAAGTAAATAATTATAAATAAAATACATAAATAAAATAATATCGATATAGCCAACTTAATATGCACAACAGTAAATAAATTGTATAATAATAAATTAGGCCGACATAGCCAACTTGATATGCATAACAATAAATAAATATGTATAAATAATAAATAGTATCGACATAACCAACTTAGATATATAACAGTAAATAAATATGCATAAACAGTAAATAAAATATATGAATAGTAAATTAAAATTAATATTATTAGGTTCAGAACTTTAAATTCTTACTAGATTAATTAAATATATAAACAATAAATTAAATAAATATTACTAGATCCAGAATTTCATATTACATTACAGTAATAAAGACATTTGTAATGAAAATTAGACACATGTAAAGTGACGTTTTCCCTTAATCATAAGAAGTCTGTGGTGTAAATTCACACTTACAGCAGTCAAGACATTTGTAATGAAAATTTAGTAATTAGAACAGCAGACAGTGATGTAGACAAAGTAGATGAGCTTTTAATATTATAGCAAGGCCTAGATCAGCCGCATTTATGGTATTGGTAGATCAACCGCATTTATGTATTGAATATTTGGGACAAATTAATGGATGATGTACTCGGTATAATAAAAATAATATTATATTTTATTTAATATAGTACGATATTTAATAAATAATAGTTGTATTTTATATTTTATATAATATATAATTAGTTAATTTAAAGTTAAATTAAATTAATTTTTAAATAAAATAATATTATTTTTAATTTAATTAAAATATAAAAAATAATTTAAATTTAATTAAAAAATAATTAATTATTTTTAAAATAAAATAAATTGTAATTTACAAGACTTGTTAAAAGAAATACGAATTTTACAACGCGTAGAATCGATTCATTACCGATTTTTGCTCAAAATTTAAATCCTTCAAAAATAGATTAACCGTTGAAGAAAAGAAAGAGTCTCTTTCGCTCTCAACAACCCTGAAAATAAATGGAAAGTTTCTTGTCTTTATCACTTGAATTCTATATGTAGATGTCTTTTTGTTCCCCTGTCTTGCAATTTATTCAAATCATAGAAGCATTGTACAAGTAAGTGCTGTTTATTATTTAACTTTTATTTTTTATTTTTTTTATTTTTCTTTAGGGGAAAACATTTTTTCAACATTAGTTTTTTTTTACAAAGTTTAAAAAATTAAATAGCAATGCAAGTTATTAGAAGAAAAAGTAGAAAGAGATAGGGATTTAGTTTACAGAATTCACAAGTTAGACTAGAAAAAATTACCCAGTAAAGAAAATGTTTGAAAATTAGTTTCAGCCTTAGACATAGCAGACTAATAGAGGAAGAAATTAATAGATCTAGAAAAGACAATTTAGCAATTTTAAACAAAAAAAAAATATCAATCAGCATTAGAAGAAAGCAATACAGTAATAGCAGGAAAAACAAAACTTGTAATTTCCTCTTTGTTTTTTTTGTCTTTCTGTCTTTTTCCGATTCATTTACATATAAGTAACAACACCTAAATGCAGAATCCTCAAAACGAAACTGGATAGGTTTCTCCAAAAGACGAAGAAAAATAAGAGAATAAAATGGATCAAGCCAAGAGCTCGAATTTCCACATTGTGATGTTTCCATGGTTTGCTGTTGGTCATATGACTCCATTTCTTCATCTCTCCAACAAGCTTGCAGAAAAAGGCCATACCATCACTTTCTTGCTTCCCAAGAAAACCCAAAACCAACTTCAACATTTCAATCTCTACCCTGATCTCATCACCTTCCACCCTCTCACCATCCCTCATGTTGAAGGACTCCCCATCGGAGCCGAAACCGCCTCCGATGTACCAATCTCCCTCACCCACCTCCTCATCATTGCCCTGGATCGAACCAGGGACCAAGTTGAGGCTGTTATCAAGGCTACACGACCAAAGATAGTTTTCAATGATTCGGCTCATTGGTTGTCACAAATAACCAGACCCCTTGGCATCAAAACCATGCATTATAGTGTTGTTTGTGCTGCGGCGCTGGCTATTGCCGTTGTCCCGGCACGTAGTTTTGACAAGGACAAGCCTCCTACAGAGGCTGAATTGGCAGTGCCACCCAAAGGCTACCCATCAAGCACTGTAGTCCTACATCGCCACGAAGCACGGGGTTTGTCATTCATAGCAATGCCTTATGGTGAAGGGATCAATTTCTTTGAGCGAATCACAACCTGTATGAGTGAATCTGATGCGCTGGCCATCAGAACTTGCCGTGAATTAGAAGGTGAATTATGTGATTATATTGCAAGTCAGTATAACAAACAACTTCTTTTGACTGGACCGGTTTTACCTGAACAGGCCAAAACGGCGTTGGAGGAGAGGTGGGCTAAATGGCTTGGACAGTTTCCGCCTCGTTCGGTGGTGTTTTGTGCATTTGGGAGTCAACACATTCTTGAAAAGGACCAGTTTCAAGAGCTTCTGTTAGGGTTTGAGTTAACAGGTTTGCCATTTTTTATAGCCCTAAAGCCGCCCACTGGTGCATCAACAGTGGAGGAGGCGTTCCCTGACGGGTTCGAGGAGAGGATCAAAGGGAGAGGAGTGGTGTGGGGTGGATGGGTGCAACAAGTATTGATTTTGGATCACCCATCAGTAGGGTGTTTTGTGAACCATTGTGGGTTTGGATCATTGTGGGAGTCTTTGATGAACAATTGTCAAATAGTTTTGGTACCACATTTGGCTGACCAAATCTTGAACACTAGACTAATGGCTGGTGATCTTAAGGTGGCTGTGGAGGTAGAAAGAGAAGAGAATGGTTGGTTTTCGAAAGAGAGTTTGTGCAAAGCCATCAAGTCTGTCATGGACAAAGACAGTGAGGTGGGTACTATGATACAGAAAAACCATTCAAAATCTAAGGAGACCCTAGTAAACCCAGGCTTTTTGAGTGGTTACATTGATAAATTTGTCCAAGATCTGCAAGAGCTTGTGATCTAATTAGGAAGGGAAAATAATAAAAAATAATTCCTAGGGGAGCTTGTCTTTCTTCATTTTATTAATTAGATGTAGCTTTTTAGTATCATTAAATTTGGATTTCTTCTTGTTTTGGAGTTGTAATATTCAATTCAATTGTTGAAGCCATGCATTGAAATCATCTTTTGTTTGTTATCTTCATTCTTCAACAACATAATGTGTTAACCAACTATAGATTTAAAATGAAGATAAGAAAGGAGGAGATTTGTTGATTTAATTAGGTTGATAATTATGTAACATTTGACTATAAAACGTACTTTGATGAGAGTGATCTCATATTTAAAGTTGGTACATAATCCCTTTGATGTAGGATGATAATTAGGTTGTCTTTGACTCAAAAACGTGCGTGATTTTTCTAAAATTTTGGGATATATACGGTCTCGGATGCAAGAAGCTCCTCTATAAGGATATTTTTTAAAAAAAAAACTGACATAGAAGTGGTTAGTAATTAAGCAATATATAGATGCTTGGCCTAGATATCTATCTATTTCCACAATATATGTGAAAATCAAAAAACTCCTCACATATACTTATAAAATGGTTAGAGTGATCAAACACAATAAAACTCTCCGCGTATATTTATAAAATGAGATATGTGTAAGGTTGGACAAATGATTATAAAATGCGATGTGTTTATGATGGAATTTGAACTCTCCACTATAGCATAAAATGGAAGCGTGCCCACCTCTTGAATTAAAGAAGAGAATGAATAGCTACTCTTTAAGCTTGATAGTATTATATGTTGTTTACACACAGGACCCTCATTCTTTAACATAAAAATATACATTACTAAAATTATGAAAATTATTAAAAATAGCCTGAAAAGTATGTAAAAAATTATTTTTAGCCACTTTTAAAAAAATAATCATTAATAATCATTTCAGTAATTTAATATTATAAACATTCTTAACATACTTAAAAACCACCCCTAATTGAATAATTATAAAAAAAAAACCTAAAGAATGGCAAAATTGCAAAATGGTTAATCATAAATTATATTAATAGCCCCTAATTTTTTTAAAGACGCCATCAATTAAATAATGGGTGAATTGCACTGAAATACCCTGATTTTTATCATAATTGTACGTTTAATGCCAGTTTTGTTATAATTGTACTCGAATACCTTGTAATCCGTTGACCACCGTTAAAGTAACGGTTGACCAAACGGATTCAAGGGCAAATTGGTCTTTTACGTTTAAATTCATTTTTAAAAAAATTTAAAAAATCATCCAACCAATAAGAACATGTCACGTCATATTAAAAATATTTTTTAAAAAAACAGGTGGAAGAGATCTCCTGGAGATCTCTTCCAACACATCAACAAAAAAAATTTTAAAAATTTTAAAAAAAAAATTGATTCCCGTTCGAACCCAGCAACTGGGTTCGCGTTCGAACCCAGATGATCTGGGTTCGAACATCATCTGAGTTTTCAATTTTTTTTTCCTTTGCAGGGGCAGTCTTGTCATTTTACCATAATCCGTTTGGTCAATCGTTACTTTAACGGTGGTTAACGGATTACAGGGTATTCAAGTGCAATTATGATAAAATTGGCATTAAACGTGCAATTATGATAAAAGTCAGGGTACTTGAGTGCATTCACACTTAAATAATTAACAAACTTTTTTATTTTGTCTTTCTTTAAACCCTACTCCTTTCACTTCTCTAATTCTTTTCTTTTTATATTTTTCTTATTCTTTAATTCTTTTCTTTTTATATTTTCAAACCACTAAAAAAATTAAAACTTGTTTTGAATGTTGGATAGTAGCTTAACAAATTTTCTCATTCCCAATTCTTTTCCGGTAGCTAAATAAGGTATTGAAAAAATTATTAATTTTATGGAATATTTAATTTTTTTTTATTTAAGATGGTTTTTTATATTGTTATTTTATCCAATATGTTTGATTGATTTGAGTTCTATATGGTTTTAATTTATGGTTAAAAGGATTTGGGTGATATTGAATTTTTTTTATTTGTGAGTTGTTAATGATTTTATAATATAATTAGTGAAATGTTTATTAGTGGAATGGTGGTTAGTGAAATGGTTTTTATGTGAAATGGTGGTTAGTGAAATATTGTAGTGAAATATTTGTCAGTGAAATGTTTGTCAGTAAAATGTATTTTAGTGAAATGTTTGTTAGTGAAATGTTTGTTACTGGAAGGTTAGTTAATAAAATATTGTAGTGAAATGTTTGTTAGTGAAATATTTGTCAGTGAAATGTTATTTATGAAATATTTTTTAGTGACAGGTTTTTCAGTGAAATGTTGTAATGAAATGTTAGATAGTGAAATGTTTATCAGTGAAATGTTAGTTAGTGAAATGTTTTCAGTGAAATATTGTTTAGTAAAATGTTGCTAAATGAAATATTGGTTAGTGAAATATTTATCAGTGTAATGTTGTTGGTGAAATGTTTGCAGTGTGACCTTATTAGTTAAATCTTTTTTTCTTTTTTTTTATACAGTGAAATGTTATTAGAATTTAAACATTTGTCACTTATTTCAGAAATTGAATAACTGTAGGTTTGTACTTAACTATAATGGACAATTGGATGGACTAGATTATGTTAGTGGTTCACCGGTTGGGGTATTGGTTTATAAAGAGTTGACACTTACAAGGTTGATTGAGTTGATATATCGGAAGTTTAACATTGAAGTTCCGGTACGTCGACAGAGGAAATGCGGTGCTTGTAAGCAGTTAAGACATAACCGCTTGACATGCCAGTTTATTGACCACACCCAAACCACTGACGAGACGAATATCGATACATGTGGAAGTGGAGAATAGATTGATGTGGACTTTAATTGAATTTTAAACTTGTTTTGAATTTAAGTTATTGGATGGATATTGTTAACTTACTGCAACGTGTTACGAATTTAGTCTAACTCTTTATCAAGTTTATGAAATCTCAAACATCACTATTTATTTTGTTTCAAATTTATGAACTTCTCAATTTTGTTTCAATATTTTGACAGGAATTGCAGTTGGCTACTTTGACAGGAGTTGCAGCCATTTTGAGGTTTCCATCTTGATGACATGGTTGATTGACGATTTTCCTCATTTTTGTTTAGATTTTTGAGTTTCTATAATGTATTGCATTTTTCAAAGCTTCTGATTTTTGTTAACAGTAGCTGATTTTATTGTAAGGTATAGCCGAAAAATAAAAGATCTTATTTCTATTCCGTTATTAATTGAAAGAGCAACTTGAATATCGTAATTAGTTCATTGTCATTTAATTAGCTTTATTGTTGTTTTTATTACTCTTCTTAAACCAATTCTTATTAGGATATTATAGAATTTGATTGAATCAGTGAAGACTTGTATGCTTATGCTGGCTGCTCTTCAAATTATGAAGTTGTTTATTTTCTGTAGTCAACCTATGTAATCTGATAAGATACGTAGTTATATACTGTAGTCAACCTGTACAATCTAAGAAAACTATACAATTAATTGTCAATATTAATGAATATTAAATAGAATAAAATTGGGTAGTATCTAAACTCGATTAGTGGCGCAGAGACAATAAGTGCAGCAATATCCAAGAAAAATACTAAAACTCAGATCTTTCTTCGAGTTTTTCCTGTCAATCATAGAAACACACATGATATTGAGAGTAGAACTATGTACTAACCCAATATCATAAACAACCACAAAGCCCCTAATGTATAGAAGCAAATTAGTTCTGATCACGTCCTATAATAATCAAATACATAATTGACTTTTAATTTGTTTGTATTTTAGAATTTCAAAAGGTTCATCAGATATAGCATCAGATAACAACTTCGATGCACGGGGCAAAGTTATGAACAACAATACCATGTAAACTATGAATTCTTTATGGGAAATCAAACAAGAATTAAAGCATACTTGTATGAAGATATTTCTGCTTGTGAGTTCTCCAATTGCCTCTCTAACTTTAGTTCACTCGACCGCAGTCTGAGTGCCTAAAAAATCAAATTAAGATAAAACTTTTTTAGAAGAAATAAAATGTAACCAATGCCAAAGGCACAGCAACTCCACTATCAATAATTTAAGCAACAGTCTTGATAGTCAATATTGGAGAAAACAATCCAAACATTGATATCATACAAAGGTTATTAAAAGGTTACAGGTTTTTTTTGTTATACCTAGAACTACCTTGATCTTTACCCTGTTTCTCGGGTTAAAAACTGAGGACTACTGTTGGACCCTACAGTCTTGATAGTCATGAGACTCGTTGGATTTTTAATACCTTAGATAGGTGGCTCCAAGTGTTTTTGAATCCTTGACCTCAAACACTAGGCCAGTCCCTTGGGGTTAGGTTTTTATTTAAGAACACTTCAACCATCTGAGTTTTTGAGATATATGAGTGGGGTTATAACCTGCTCCACAGATCCCATACAATTTATTCTGCCTTCATCATCACTAATCAGTTTTACAGAATGGGTATAATTAACAGTAACACTATCATGTGCTATTATAGCCCAAGTCAGAATATATTCCTAGAAAAACAACTGGCCTAAATTATAATCAATACTCTCACTTATTTTCTTGTCTAACTGCCGCCTCTGCCAAAACTAGGACCAAACTCAAACAGGTCGAACAACAGTAACTAGGAGTTTCTTTATTGGTTCTCAGTAAAGGCTTATGTATTTAAAGCCAAAGTCCAAGCTCATTTTTTGGATCACCAATCAAGTTGTGAATTGAAGCTCCAAAGGCATAATACTATTTTATTTTAGATTTATTTTAAATAATTTTAATTTAATTATACAATATTTCAAAATATTTTAATTTTATATAAAATTAATTTAATCAAATTTAATTTTATCCAATCTCATTCTACACAAACAAGGGACAGTACTATTTTTAGTCCAATCCATATTACACCGAACGCATCATAGTACTAATTAGTCCAATCAAATCCTAACTTATCCCATAAAAATAGTTCAATCCAATCTCGCGCACTAAACACACTCTAAGAAGAAAAGGTTAAAAAAAAATTAAAAGAGAAAAAGTTAGAAGTTAGAAATTAGAAATTAGAAAGAGAAAATTACTTTGGAAGAGAGAGACTGAGTTTATGTGAGAATCGAAATAGAGAGAATGTTAAAAGTTAGAAACAGAAACTAACGAACTCATTTCATTTTAATTCCCTTATAATTTATTTTGACGTGTAAAATTTTATTTATAACTGACGTGTAAAATTACATTTATCACTAGCATGTAAAATTACATTCATAATTAGCGTGTAAATTTCTATTTATAACTGGCATGTAAAATTCATTTATAACTACCGTGTAAAATTCATTTGGTTCAGCATGTAAAATTCAAATTGTAAAATTTAGCATATAAAATTTTGCTTGTAAAATTACTGGACATTGAAATTGAGTTTTGTTCTTCACTAATGACTCTCTCTCGCTTCTGATTCTTGTTGTTACTTTCTCTCTGTAACTTTTAACTTTCTTTCTCTTTCGATTCTCTCATTAACTTTATTTTCTCTCAAATTTGCTATCTCTCCCAAATCTCTCTAACTTTCAACTTTCTCTCTCTCTCTCTCTTTTCACTTGCTTATTCTCTTTTTATCTTGAGATCTATCTTCTCTTTCTATCTTTATTTTTATCACAGAAAAACATTTTGCATTGATTTGTCAAAAACTTCAAACAAGTGATCTACGTGGAACTGAGATATTTTTGTCCAAAGTGTATGAAATTGACAAAAATAATTAACTTATTAGAAACGCTACAATAATTACCCTTAATTTAAGGTTAATTATGAATTTTATACACACACACACACACACACACACACACATATATATATATATATGGAAAAATTCAATATGTGGACATATATATGCGTTAAAATGTGTGATATTATCTTAAAGTATAGTCTATTTAAAGTGATCGGTATAAGGTTTAAATAATTGGACATTTGGTATTAAATTGTCATGGATTCAATGTGTATAGACCGGAGTGATATTTTTATTTTGATGAGGGGCTAAATTAGAAATATCAATAGATTTTTTTATTAACTTAATACAAATCAGGGGTCAGGTCCCCAATTCGTATGATACTCTTCTCTTCTCTCTGCCTATACCATCAACAGTGAGAAATAGAAACCAAAAGGAAATTTCGTATTGAATTTCCCTCTCTTTAACTTAGATTCATTGACCTCTAACATGGAAAGGGGATTATCATCATTTTGTTAAAATAAAAATAAAGGGAAAATTTTGATTTGGTCATAACTTATTTGGAAGAGTCATTTTTTACTTATTTTTCCAATTTTGAATTGTTTTGTTCCAAAATTATAAATAATGGCTTAATTTGGTTCTTTTTCCAGTCTACCGTTACTCAAACTTTACAGTTCCAGAGATATTTTAATTTTATCGGGCACAAAACCAATAAAAAAAATGCTACATATTTAAAATAAATAAATAAATGAACAGTAGAGATCCAATGTCTATCCATCATGGATGGACAGTGGAGATCCAGTTCATGAATGGATCTTTATCGGAGATCTACTGATAGATCCCCATTGCCGCATTGGAGATCGCAATGAAGAGGAGGCTGCCTCTTCCCTGCAACTTTGTAGGGAGGGGAGAATGTTTAAGAATGGCAGCAGGTCGGGTTTGGGTAGATTTTGCCAAATCCAGGTCAGGACCCGCATATTTTCTGACAACCACACCAGCCTATAAACCTATAAAATTATGCAGGTTCGTGGGCGAGTTTGCAACCGTGACTTTTACTTACATTCGCACTTGTCTGCAAACCCATGAAATTATGCAAATTCGTGGGTGAAAGTTTCACCCGTAGATTTTATTTACATCCATTCCCACGAAATAAAAAAAATAAAAACTAAAAAAACTAAAATTATATTTTTTTTAAAAAGAAAAACTAAAAATACTTAATTTTCAAATAATTTATTCCTATTATATATGTCAATACAAATTGAAGCAAAAATTAAATAATCTTCAAGTTCTTTCATATCTAAGTCCAGAATAATAAAATAAAATACCAAGAGTAGTTATAAAGTCCATAATAATCTTCACGTTATATCATAAGTCCATAAAATACCAAAAAGTATGCATAACACAATTATATAAATGCACAACATAAACCAAAAATATGTATTAAATTATTTTTTTAATTTATGCAAGTTCGGGTGTGGATTATTTTTCAAATCTACACCTGAACCCGAACTCGCATTGGGTTTTAATTTAGCATCCACACTCGTGTACGAACTCGATTAGTAAAATTCATACCGGCCCATCACGAGTAGACATCTATGGGTATGCGGGTGGAATTGCGCCACTCGCTAGCAGAACTACCTACTTTAAGATAAAAAAGTTGCCTCCTCCCTAAAATCAAAGGGCAAGGGCAACACCTCTTCCCTATGATATCCATCGCGTGTGATTGAGATCCTTAAGTGGATTTCTAATTGAGATCCGCTGATTGAGGTGGAGATTGAATCCATACTTTTTCTTCTTTTTTAAGATTTTTTTCTTCTTTTTTTTAACATTTTTATTATCCACATTATTTTTAACTTTTTTAAAATTTTGCTTTATTAAATAATTAATTTTTTTTAAACAACACAGTTTTTCTAACATTTTTTCCAATTTTTTAATTAAATAAAATAAATAAATTTGATTTTTTAAAATATACTGTACAATTTTTATAGTTTAGATTTATTATTTTATTAATTTTTTTTCCTATTTATTAGAATTTTATTTTATGTTTTAATGTATTTCATTTTTTATGGTAAAATTATAATTTATTGGCTTAATAAATAGAAAATTCATTTTTTACGACGACTGACCGAAAAAAATTTGGTTAAAAAGATCAAATTGAGTTATTTTTTTAATAATTTAGGGACTCTATGAACCCAAAATATAAAGACAAGTATGAAATTGTCTTTTTTCTAAAAAGTTAGGGATCCCATTGAAATTTCTCCAAAACAAAAGAAAATAAAAATTAAGGTGATGTTAGTCTCCTCACCTGTCCGTAGAAGTTGTGTCTCCGATCGAATCAATGGAGCATTGCCACACCTTTACTACTTCTTTTGATATTGTACTTTGATGAGTTTGGATTTGTTTTTAATGATTTACATTTGAAATATGTTTGGATGTGGGATGGGTTATGCAATTGTTGTAAGTTATGGGATTGATATCTGTAGGCATGGCCATTTGAACCGAACCGGCGATTCCGATTCGTTTTTTTGGTCAACCGGAACTGGGACCGTGGAAGGTCCCGGTCCCAGTTCCGATTAGAACCAGGGAGGAACCTCCGGTTCCGGTTCCTCCCCGATTTTTTGGAACCAGTTCCAAACCTGTCCGGAACCGGAAAAATTAAAAAAATTAAAATTTTTAAATAAATTAATAAAAAAATTTAAAATATATAAATAAAAGGGTTCATTTGTTCAACTTCAACAAGAAATTTATTACGATAATAATAATATCATAAAACTATAAAATTAAAAATAAATTTAAATATATAAATAAGAAATTAGTTAATTATAGCTTACACTTAATTTAAATTAAGATAAAATATGAGTCTATATGAGAGATATTTATTTTTAAAATTTTTTTAATATATGAGATGAAAGATGATATAAATAAGAATTATTTTAAAGAGATGAAGAAAGGTAATTTTGTAAAAATTATATTTTACAAAATTACTCTTCTTCATCTCTTTAAAATATATCTTCTCTACATCATCTCACATATCTGATATATCTCATATATATATAAAAAAAAAAAAAAATGGGTACTGGATTGCAATATAATAACGATAAAATCGAAATAAAATTATAATAATATCATAAAACTATAAAATTAAATAAATAAATAAATAAGAAATTAGGGCTTGCACTTAATTTTACCTCAATTAAGCTGCCTACGTATCCTCTATGAGGAATTAAAGCCCACGTAGTTCTTTTACCTGTTATGTTCTGAAGGTGATCAATCGTCGCTTGTTTCTTCGGTAGCCGTTGTATCGTCGTTGGTGTCGAAGAAGTCATTGTCATCGGACACCAGATCTAATTCCTGCTGCCGGTATGAGGCCTTGGTCCAGTCGTCAACACAGACCTGGATCTGCATTGAGTCAGGACTGAGCAATGCCCGTCTCTCGTCGAGAATATTGCCACCTGCATTAAATTCCTATTCTACTACCACGGTCGAGACAGGGGTTCCAAAAATTTGTTTGGCAATGAGGGCCAAAATTGGAAAGTTAGCTTCGTGCTCCCTCCACCAATGTAGGATGTTAAAGTCTTCGCTATTCAAAAACTCAAAAGAGGTGTTTATGTAAAGATCAACCTCTGAAACATAGGCTGATGAAAACGAAGAACTCCCTTGTGCCCTTGATTTTTTGGATAACACGCTTGACCCTAACTTCCTTAATGAGGAAAAGCGAGAACGAGAATGACTACTAGTACTACCACTTCCGCTTACATTCGGTTGCTGAACATTAATGTTCAGCGAGGGACCGTATACAGAATGGTATTCGTCATACATTGAATAAAATAATTGTCTAACCTTATTATATGAAGCACTAATACCTTTATTGTGTAGCCCTAGAGATTGATAATAAAATGTTAAATATTCATATAAACTATTAAATTTACAACTAGGGTCAAAAACTAAAGCAACAGTATAAATAGAAAGAATGTCCCTATAATAATTTAACCATCTATCTTTCATTGCACAAACACATGCAGTTAGTTCCGATACTTGTGCACATTCATTAAGTGCATACAATATTAATGGTTTCATATAAAAATAAATGTGAAGTTGGATAATATATACCGGATAAAGCGTTAGTTGCATCATGAAAAACTTTTAAAAGCATGCAAATTTTAGTACAAACATCCCAATGATAAGCATACAAATTTATGCTACTAACATTATGCTGCATAAATCTAACTAATAATTCTCTATAGTCATAGCTTTCACAAAGCAATTTATATGTGGAGTTCTAACGAGTTGGAACATGTAACGCCCCTAATTTTTCGTAATTATGAAAAGTATTATTATTAATTATTATTAAGCATGCAACAGTCAAGTATGTGATTTATATTGGTGGAAAGTATATATATTCGGTATATGGTTGAAAAACTGAATAGTGATTTTAACCAAGTTAAATCCCATTAGAAATATATTTGCATGGTGCGTTTGGATGATAATGGGTCCAATTGAATATTGGTGAAGTCAATTTGGTAATTGGATAGGTGTGGAATATTTTTGGAATAATTATCGAGATGGGATGTGATTAATTGTAAATTGTTTGCCATTTGGTGATTTATGGAAGTCAAGGGAGCAAATTGTAATTGTGAGATATTTATATATATTATAATGTTAGTGGATGGTGGTGGAAAACAACATTATTGCATGATTGGAAGCATAAAAAATAATAATAAAAAAAATAGGGCATTTGACACCTAAAAGCATTTGAAACTTGGCAACATGCATGTATTCACTCATCGTCTAATTTCACAAAGCAAGAGAGAAATGAGAGTTGACCATGAAACATGCAATCTAGCAAAGTTGGCGAGAAAGAGAAGAATAGAGAGAGAGAATGAGAGAGAATTTACAGAGAGAAGGTAATAGAAGAAGAAGAAGGAGAGTGATAGAGAAGTTGGTCCAGAAGAGTTTTGTGTTCAGAATAATATTTCAGGTTTGGTGATACCGTTTTCGTATTTTTCAGATTTTTCAAAAATTTTCGGAATCGTTATATTATATTGTTTTTAGTTTATTTGAGATATATGGATTATGATCTGTTGTTTGAAATTGATTTTAGGATAATTTGGTATATATATTGTTTGTAATGATTTTGAATATATATTATTTGTAATGATTTTGATTACATATATATATATATATTGTTAGTGATTTGGATTACGTTTATTTAAAATATAATTTGGATCCGTAATATTGTTTACGAAAAATATTCTGAATTGATTTTCGATATGTTTTAATTATAGTAATATTACGGAGAATATTATTAAAAGCGATTTCGTATATATTGTTTTGTGATTTGTTTCGAAAAGTGATTCGGGGCATTTGGATTTACTGTAGATTTACGATATATAATTGCATAAGATTTTAAATGTGATTTGAAGCGATTTCTGGATTCAGAAATATTTTCGGAAACGATTTTGTAAATTGCTTGTATATGTATATTGATGTGATTCGAATTCCGGAAATGTGTATATTGATTTGTATATGATTTTATAATTTAAATTGACGATTCTGTTCTGAACGAATTATATGATTTTTGAAAAATGATTTGGCTCTGATATATGTAGACATAGATATGGATATAGGAGATTGACATGTCAATTGGGTTCTCTAAGTAGTACTACGCCTATATGTATGATAGAGGTACCACCCTTTAAGGGTTGGGAAATTTGATCTGGGATACGCAGCGGGTCCTCCGTTGGTATCCAACTCTGTTCTGATATATCTAGGATACGCAGTGGGTCCTCCATTGGTATCCATCTCTGTTCTGTATAGCCCGTAATCCAGTCCGAAAAGTATGTTTAGTATATCAGGAACCTAAAATGGAAATAGAAATAAAATATAATTTGTTATATGATTTGATTTAGTATTAATAAGTTTGATACAATATTTTATTCCGATTTTGGAAGATGTTGTTGATAATTGCTTTGATATGATATTTGTTATCGTTTTTCCAAGGGATATATATTTGAAATATTTGATTTAATTGTGCCCCATATATTGGTTTTACATGTTATTTGTGTTATTGTGATATTATATTATGTTTATACAATTGGATTTTGGGTACACCCACTAAGCGTTATGCTTAGCGTGTTGAGTTTCTCACACGCAGGTAAGAGAGTTTAGGAAGAAGATAAGGCTGGAAAGAGTTGAGTCTGCAGTGATCAAGTACTGAGTCACATCGCTTCCGCATTTTTGGTAGCCCATTATATCTTTGATGTTTTATATGTATTATATCGGCATGCATGGACAAGAATGTTTTTATAAATATTTGAAACGGCATTTAGTTTTTATGTACATTTTGTAAAGTTTTGTAATATTTGGGCCCATGGAATTTAATGCTTTTGAAGTTGAATATTTATAAGTATTTTGATATAATTTGTTTTGGTAAGTCGCACCGGATATGGAAGGGTGCGCAATTTGATTTGAGATTATAGAAGTGTGGATTTTATGAATTGTGAAAACAGGTTTTAGAAAGTCAGAAAAATAGAAGAAACTTTGGCGAAATTTTCAGAAAATCTTTTTGGATCATAATTTTAAATATTTATTCGGATCATTACTTAAAGTTCTTGTTTTGAAATTTTTTTTTCGTATACGGTAGCGCTCCCCGATTCGGTCCGAGTGGATTCGGGTCGGGGGGTGTTACAGAACATCACGAGAAAACCTAATTGGATGTTTCCCATTAGATTTACAATACCTAGCCCATTGTTTCATAGTGCTAGGATGTTTCCACAAATAGTATAGGGTATCCCTAATTGGTGTAATCCATTGTTGAAGTATTTGCAAACCATGTTGTACACATATATTTAAAACATGGCAAACACATCTTTGATGAAAAAATCTGTTGTCAGAGTAGGGTTGACACAATTGAATTAATTGTGGAACGGCAGCAGTATTGTTTGCAGCATTATCAAAACCAATTGCAAAATTTTACTTTCAATACAATATTCTTCAAAAATAATTTTCATTAATTTGTAAATATTATTGGCAGTATGGGTGTCATCAAAAACTCTAAATGCAAGAATTCGTTTTTGCAACTCCCATGATTGGTCAACATAATGGTAAGTAAATCTTAAGTATGAATGTTTTTGCCAATGATTGCTCCAGATATCGGCACAAACAGACACACAACCCATATAATTTTAAAAATATCTAACTAATACGTTTTTTTCTTTTTTATAAATGTCACATATGGTACGTTTTAATGTGGTCTTAGGTACTCTACATGCAGCAGGATTTAAAGCTTTATGACAATATTTCGCCAAAACTAAAAGGAAGATGTTCGGTTGCTACCATTCTTGCTAATTGTTCCCTATTATTTACATCACTATATTTAAATAAAGGATGGTTAGGAGATGTGTACCTGAAAATTTGGTATTGTCCTCGGCTACGCTCATGTTGAGCTTCGACTGGATGCTTGGTATTGATGTGCTTCCAGTACGTCCCGTACCCTTCGAATTTGTTCCACTTAAAATCTTTGTTGCAATAGTTGCAAGTCATCACAACTTCCCCCGATTCCTTCTTCACCCTCCTCATATGAATTTTAAAAAGTTCAGATTTGTACTTTGCCAAATCTGGCAATGGATCTTGTACGATTTCACTTGGAGAGAGGGGGATTTCACGAGAGGGACAAGGGCCCCAGAGGGATGGGGATGAGAATACTGAGGAGTAAAATTAGGAGGAGTATCATTATCTAATATTACCTCCTCAAATTCTCTCTATTGTAGGTATTCAGCAAAACTTTGCATCGTTGAAATTTAATTCTGGGACAGCGGCACGGCGACTCTGCACTTCTTCAGCATTTAAATCCGGTACCTGCTCAATGTCTCTGCCGGAAACGGACCTTCTGAAAACGGATCTTCGGCCTCTGAAAGTAGACGGTCTTGAGTGTGATGCCATTATAAATTTATAATGGTAAAGTATATAATTTAAATAAATAATGAAAATAATTACAATATTAAAAAACAAGATTGAGAGAATTAGAGAAAAATTGAGGGAATGAGAGAAATATTAAGAGAATGAGATTGAGAGAAAATGGCGTGAATGAATTGTAGAGGAATGGGGTTTATATATTTTTTTGGGTTGGGGAGAAAAATAATTTTTTTTTAAAATTTATGGGTCTATCTATAATTTTTTAAGCATATTTATTGTAATTTTACACCATCCGGCCAACAGCTTCTTGGTGCCATTGTCAGGCTGCTGCCAATGGTAGTAGCCTGACATGTGGCCACTAAAAAGGCCAACGGCCACATTTGAATTTTTTTTGGGGCTAATTGCAATAAAGTACCATGACGTTTAGTCATATTGTAATGAAATTGTGAGTTTAGCCTTAATTGCAGGTTAGTACCCTACCGTCAGTTGACCCAGTCAAATTTAACGGTTTGACTTTGACTTATAGGCGAAATGACAAAACTACCCCTAATTAAAAAATTAAATTAAACAAAAATTTAAAAAATGAAAAAAAAAACTACTTTTTTTTTTCAAAATAGATCTCCACCATCCATCAATGTTAATGGATGGTGGAAATAACATTTCCAAAAAAAAAAATTTAAAAACAAACAATTAAAAAAAGTTAAGAAATTTATTTTATACTGAATTTTTTTTTTAGTGTTTTTGGGGTTCTTGGTGGAGATCCAGATTGGATCTCCACCGTCCATCAATCTAGATCTCCACCAACCAAGAACTCACCCAAACAGAAAATAATAATAATAATAATAATTTGGTTTGGTTTGTTTGCAGATCTGCTCCATCAACGGGAGCAGATGGAGTCCCGTTGATGAAGCAATTGCTCCATCGCAGATGGAGTTTCGGCTCCATCTGCGAGATCTCTTCCACCACATCACCAAAAACAAAAAAAAAATTAAAAATTTTTAAAAAAATTCTGATTCACGTTTCTGGGTTCGAACCCGAACCCAATAACTGGGTTCGCGTTCGAACCCAAAAAACTGGGTTCGCTGCGATGGAGCGACTGCTTCATCAACGGGAGCATATCTGCTCCCGTTGATGGAGATCTGGGCAAAAAAAAAAATTTTGAATTTTTTTTAATTTTAATTTTAATTTTTAAAATTTTTTTTTATCAATATAATCTCCACCGTCCAGCAATCTTGATAGACGGTGAAGATTAATTTAATGTTTTTATAATTTTT
This sequence comes from Xanthoceras sorbifolium, assembly GCA_003430845.1. Taxonomy (NCBI): domain Eukaryota; kingdom Viridiplantae; phylum Streptophyta; class Magnoliopsida; order Sapindales; family Sapindaceae; genus Xanthoceras; species Xanthoceras sorbifolium. The sequence continues at coordinate 10,077,001 of CM010613.1, read as the reverse complement.
AAAAATAAATTAATGTTAAAATGACCAAAATGCCCTTTGACTATTGGTTGACCGTTAACTCTAACGGTCAACCAATTGGTCAAGAGTACTAACCTGCAATTAAAGTTAAACTCACGATTTCATTGCAATATGGTCAAACGTCAGGGTACTTTATTGCACTTAACCCTTTTTTTATTTTTTTACTTTTTAAAATTTAAATTTTTAAAAATATATATATAACCTCCCAAGAACCGGAACCACTGGAACCGAGCAGTTCCTAACCGGTGGTTCTGATTCTTTGCTTGAAGCTAACCGAAATCGGGACCTTAGGTCCCGGTTCCGGAACCGGTTTTTAACTTGAACCATCGATCCCAGTTAAAAATCGCCGGTTCAGTTCGAACCGCTCGGTTCAAACCGAAACGAGGCCATAACTAGATATCTGTGTCAGGTTTGAAATAAGCTATCACTTAAAATCTTTGTTGCAATAGTTGCAAGTCATCACAACTTCCCCTGATTCCTTCTTCACCCTCCTCATATGAATTTTAAAAAGTTCAGATTTGTACTTTGTCAAATCTAGCAGTGGACCTTGTACGGTTTCACTTGGGGGGGGATTTCACTAGAGGGACCAGGGGCCCCAGAGGGATGGGGATGAGAATACTGACGAGTAAAATTAGGAGGAGTATTATTATCTAATATTACCTCCTCAAATTCTCTCTGTTGTAGGTATTCAGTAAAATTTGCATCGTTGAAATTTAATTCTGGGACAGCGGCACGGCGACTCTACACTTCTTCAGCATTTAAATCCGGTACCTACTCAATGTCTCTGCCGAAAACGAACCTTCTGGAAATGGATCTTTGGCCTCCGAAAGTAAACAGTCTTGATTGTAATGCCATTATAAATTTATAATGGTAAAGTATACAATTTAAATAAATAACGAAAATAATTACAGTATTGAAAAACAAGAACAAGATTGAGAGAATAACTGAATGAGAGAATTAAAGAAAAATTGAGAGAATGAGAGAAATATTAAGATAATGAGATTGAGAGAAAATGACGTGAATGAATTGAAGATGAATGGAGTTTATATAGTTTTTGGGTTGGGAAGAAAAATAATATTTTTTAAAAATTTAGGGGGTTTATCTGTAATTTTTTAGGTGTATTTATTGTAATTTTACACCAAGGCGTTGTTGGCCGGACGGCCAACGACTTCTTGGTGGCAATGTCAGGCTACTGCCAATGGTAGCAGCCTGACATGTGGCTGTTGGCCACATTTGAATTTTTTTTATTTTTTTACTTTTTAAAATTTAAATTTTTAAAAATTAAAATATATATATATATATATAATAGCCCAAGAATCGGAACCGAGCAGTTCCTAACCGGAATCTGGACCTTGGGTCCCGGTTTCGGAACTGATTTTTAACTTGAACCATCGGTCCCGGTGAAAAATCGTCAGTTCGGTTCGAACCGAACTGAGGCCATAACTAGATATTTGTGTCAGGTTTGAAATAAGCTAGATTTGCAATGGAAGACTAGATGATAAGCAACATCATCAATTTAGAACGAAGGAGCGGAAGAGGTGCGGTCTCACCAATTTACATGCCCTTTCATTGCAAATCGGAAGCCGCATCCACTGTAATTCAATGGAGGAGGCGCGACTTCTCAATCTAAGTCAGTGGAGTAGGCATGGACCTTCTCCACTAGAATCAATGGAAGAGGCCGCATCTTCTCGACCTGTGTTTTAAGAGTCTTAGGCCACCATTAAATGATTTCTCAATTTTTATTTATTTATTATATTTTTTTTATTGTATTTGTTTTTATTTTATATTTTATTTTCATTTTGGGCATTATAGACATTTCCAATGTCAAAACAAGTCAAACTAATAGAAGTGTTGACCATTATTAAGTTGAAGGGGTGTAACTGTATAAAAATCAACTATTTATAATTTGGACGAAAGTATGGAAAACCTCAGTGGTACGATTGCAATTCACGTGCGTTATTTTTCCAATTGTTATCTTTTATTTTCATTTTGAAAAAGAGTCTGAGTCAAAGTCAAAGACCAAATACTTAAGTAAAATAAAGACACTAAAGGTGGTCACAGGAAGTGAGTTGCCATTGTCATCATCTAAGCATAATAAAGCAAGAATTTCATCGAAACAGAGCAGAAAATTAGGGTTAGGGTTTCTGAAATTTGATAATCAGTGCAATGGCAACTCCACCAACACAAACACAACAGGAGCAGCAGCAAAGCAATAATGTGAAACCAGGGTTAAGGAAGCCGGTGTTCACGAAGGTGGATCAACTCAGGCCGGTGACCAACGGACACACCTTGGTCGTCAAGGTCCTTGACTCCACCACCGTCCTCCAAAAGGGCCGATCGCTGTCTCAACATCTCCGCCACACTCGAATCGCCGAGTGCCTCGTCGGTGACGACACTGGAACCATCGTTTTCACTGCTCGCAATGATCAAGGTATTCATGATAATTATTATACAATGCAGTCTCTCCATTTTGAATATATTATATGCATTGTTAGGGTTTCAAGCTTGGAATGATAAATGCTTGTTAAGTCTGTTTATACGTAATTGATTGATCATTTACATGTTTATTTTTTATTTTTTTATTTTTTTCTGTGTGTGCGTGTGTGCGTGTGTATGTTTTGGGTTGGAAATGTAAGTAAAATTTGTAAAATTAGGCAATGTAATTGTAGACGATTTGGAACTTGGGTATCCCTTTGCTCATTGAGCTAACCTGTAGATACGCATATCCAAATCAGGATACCACTTTCGGATACGCGAAGGATACAGCCAATATATTAGGATACGTCTGGGAAACGTTTTGGGGTTCTTTTGTAACTTTTTTTTTTTACAAAAAAGGGTCAGTTTGGAATTTTTAAAAATTGTATAGTAGGAGAGAAAAATTTTGTAACATTTAGGGTCATTTTGGAATTTTGTAACTTTCTCTGAATACTTCAATCGATCTAGGTTTTTTTTTTGTTCAAAATCATTTTTCCAGCCCCTATACCTATTCTAAAAAGAAAAGGAGAGAAGAAGAAGAGGAATTAAGAGTATAATTTATGAGTTTTTATTTTTTATTTAAATGATGTTTTATGAATTGACTGTTTTAATTATGAATGAACTTATTTATGTTGTAAATATAAATATATATTATTTTAATTACCGTATCCTGCTGTATCCTATTTTTTGGAGATTTGCTGTATCCCCGTATCATATTGTGTCGTATCCCTGTATCCATATCTGTATCCATGCAACATAGCCTTTAGAGGCTTTAAATGAGTCTGTTATCCATAGTACGTCAAACCTGCGGTCCTTCTATAGCACATAGGTTTAGAAGTTTGAAATCTTAAGACAATGTAGTTATCTAGGTCTGGGATACCACATACCTCAAGTCAAGAGGGTCCAGTCCTACCTTTCTTTGAGAGACCTTTCCTGTTTATTGAGCCAACTCATATGCTAAAGCATTGGAGACCTTAGGGAGCTGGTATTTTGGTTGGTTAGTCAATTACATTCTCATGTGATGGGTTTCTTTTCGTAAGGTTGTCAATGTTATTTGGGCTCTAATACCAATTAATGCTGGACAAGAGATCTCTGATTCCATTTGATGACCATAAACAAAAGTAGAGGGAGAAAGAAAAGAGAGCAGAAATAGAAAAAAAAAAAAAATAGGGAGAAAAGAGAGAGAAAGAGGAAGAAGAGAAAAAAATAGTAAAGAAGAAAGACAAATTAGGATGTTACATGGGTATCACATAACCCACAACCAGGGGTTATGAGTGCATTGTAGGGACTGGTTGTAACCAAGCACTGGATTTGAGTACAAATCCAGTGTTGAGCCCAATACGCTATTTAATACAATGTCTCAAGTGCACCCTGTTAGTATAATTTTGGAACCTATGAACTATGCTTGGCATTTCACCTCATGAAATCCAAAGATGCTGACTGCTCCCTATGTTGCACGGATATGGACAGCTGGATAGGGATTCAGGGATACAATTCGGGCATACGGCAAATCTCCAAGTCAATTAAAATAATATATATGAAAAGATAATCCAATCAAAACTCATAAAACATCATTTAAAAAAGAAAAAAAAAACTTCATAAAACATATTGTTAATTGCTAATTAACTCCATTCATCACCATTCACATTGTTAGTGGAACTAAATAATGCGGCTTCAATATAATTGATGGCTTCAAACCCAAGGGTTGGCATAGTGGTTGAGGGTTGCGGCATTCAACCAAGAGGTCAAGGGTTCAAAACCCCTTGGTGCCAGCTACCTAATATATTAAAAATCCTACAAGTTCCATGGCTACCAAGATTATAGGGTCCTGTAGTAGCCTCCAGTTTTGAATAATGAACTAGGAAAAGGTTAGAAGAGTTTTAGGTATCAAAATATTTATATACACTTCTCCATTACCGTTTGAATGGTTGGCTTCTGAACGCAACTCCTCTTAATCAGTTCCCGCTAAAATATTATTCTAACTACTCTCCTATTATTATGGACTATGTGAGCAACCTACAGACTTCCAGTTAGTGATGAATGCTGTAGAATTTCCATCTTTCCTGCTAAATATTTCTATTCTGTTCTTATTGAATACAGGGAATCTAGTTGTTTGATTTTCGTTTCTTGAAGTACATGTTGATCAACAATTTAGTTGAATAATGAAAAGGTTCAGTTGGAATATGTTATACCAAATGTAGTGTGGCATATTGTTTGTTTTGTCATAATTCCTTAATTATATTTTTTGTTAATTATAATTTTGTGCAAACAACTGTATACAATATTCTTGATGTAAAAAGGAAATGTGTTGCAGAAGATGCTATGATTGGCCCAGAATGCTTAAATTGGTTGATTATTACTATTATTAGTTTCATCTTTAGTAAAGCTTTCCCATTTCTAAGGGTGTTCATGACTTTGTTTTATTGTCAGTTGATCTGATGAAGCCTGGTGCTACCATAATTCTCCGTAATGCAAAGATTGACATGTTTAAGGGAACAATGAGGCTAGCAGTTGACAAATGGGGCCGAGTTGAGGTGACAGAACCTTCAGATTTTGTAGTGAAGGAAGATAACAATCTCTCTCTAGTTGAATATGAGCTGGTGAATGTTGCGGATGAGTGACAGAGATCTCTTGGCAGCCAATATTTGGAGATAATAGTAACTTTATCGAAAACCATGGTAGTTTATCCAATATCCCCGGTAATATTATGCTGCTGTAGTTGTCCTTTATTAAATGGATGGTATATGTAGTGTGGTATTATTAGTCCATAGATGTGACTTTATTACATGGATGGTATATGTAGTGTGGGATTATTAGTCCATAGATGTCACTAAAACCAGAAAATAGTCCAAGAACTAAGGTTTGGTTTGGATAGCTTGCAGCCTTGCTGATGATGGAAATGTAAACTAGTGTTAACGATACCCTTTCTGGTTTGAGTTCGCTTATATAACATATAATTATGTCTTCTAGCACCATTTTCTGGCACTAATAGACTATATTACCAGGATGGTGGAACTAAATTGAAATGATGTGATGTGAATAACTTTGATGCAACAGGATGAGATCCTAAGATTTTGCCAACTTAGAAAAAAATTGTTGCTTGAGGGTAGAATTTTGCTACTTGGGAAAATACCTTTTATAGAGTAATCTCTCAACCTCTTTTCCCTCTTCTCTCAAACATTAAAATAATTTTCTAGTAACAATTTTTTGTGTAAATCTTCATTTCTAAATTCTCTCAATCTTGATGCAAGTGGGATTTAATGTTTCTAGTGAACCAGTGTCTGAGCAGTCTGTGTGAATAAACAGTGAATGTCACTGTGCTTGCAGTGGATCATCATTCCAAGACCTACTGGCTACTTCTATAGAAGCAAAAAGAGATTATTAGTGTTATCGCGAAATTTATTTTGGTCACTATCTTTTTTTCGAATTATTATTTTGGTCACTATCTTTTTTTTTTAATTATTATTTTTAATCGTTATTTTCTTTTTTAAATCGCATGGTCCCTAACTTTTTTAAAATTTATTATTTTAGTTATTCTAATCAAATTTTTAATAGAAAACATGACAGAATATACATTAATTATTTTACCCTTAACTTTAAATGATTTAGTGAAAACTATGTTACCCTTTATTTTTTAAATTTTAACAAATAAACTTTAACCTATACATCTAATAAAGATTTAATGTGTCAAGAAAAAAATAAAATTATAAAATACACTAAATTTATAAGAAAAATCCTTAAATATTAAAAATACATAAATAAATAAATTAACACCAAAATTAAAAACCTTTAAAAACTAAAAAAAATCAATACAACAATAATTAACTTATAAAAATTCAATTATTCAAAATAACACTTTTAATTAATATTAATATATAAAAATAAATTTTATATATGAAAATAAATTATAATAATTTTAAAAAATAAAAAGAAAAGATATTAAAGTAATAAAAGAAATTTTAAAAATATCTTTTAAAAATATTAAGAGAGGAGGCACCATTATTTTTAAAAATTATAAATTTTTTATTTTAATTATTATTTTTAAAAATAAAAAACTATTAAAAGTAATTTATCAAAATTCTCAAAAAGGTTGGCTGGAAATTGCAATATAGTCATTAGATATGGCCACTGGTTTTGGAACCGTCAGTTCCGCTTCTGGAACTGGCAATTGTGGTTCCCTTAGGGGGAATCGAAATCAGAACTGTGGATAAAAGATTCTGATTCCGGTTCGGAACCAGCGGTTCCACACCGGTTTTGATTCTCTCGTCGATTCCTAGAACAAGCGATTCCATACCCGTTTCGGTTCCAGTTCAATTTGTTTTTGAAAAAAAATATAAAAAATTAATTGAAAATTAAAATATTCTAAAAAATAAAAAGTGAGTAACCCGAAGTTACGATAAAATTTAAATAAATTATCATAAAAGTAAAATAAAATTTAAATAAATAAATAAGAAATTTGGGCTTGTAGCCTTGTACTTAATTTTACATCAATTAAGCTGTCTACGTATCCTCTAGGAGGAATCAAAGCCCACATAGTTCTCTTACATTTATTTATTTTATCATCAATCATTACCCGTTCCTTCGGTGACCGTGGTATCATCGTTGTTGTCAAAAAAATTGTTATCATCGAATGGTTGGTCCATTTCATGTTGCCTTAATTTCGCCTTGGTCCAGTCATCAACACATACCTGGATCTGAATTGAATTTGAACTCAACAACAATCGTCTCTCATTGAAAACGTGTCCACCAGTGCTAAATTCTTGTTCCATTGCCACGGTCGAGACATGGGTTCCAAGAATTTGTTTGGCTATGATAGCCAAAATTGGAAAAAACAATTCTCGTGATCCCTCCACCTAGGGGTGGGCAAAAATCCAATGAACCGAACTGGTGAACCGAATCGGTCCAAACCGAATTTTGATCAGGTTCGAGATTCTTAACGAATCGATTCGATTCATTTTTTTAGGAACCGATCATTATCGAATCGGTTCGCGGATCAGTTTTAGAAACCGCGATCCGAACCAGTAACCCGGTATATAAATTAAAAAAAATATAATCTACTGCCCCTCCACTCTCCAGCCACTGCTATTTGGATTATTTGGAATGACTATTTGGGTTAGTCGGATTATTTGGATTATTTACTTTTTGAATTATTTGGAATAACTTTGGATTATTAGGATTGTTAGGGATAATTGCAATAAAGTAATGAAATCGTGAGTTTAGCTTTAATTGCATGTTAGTACCCTTGACTAAGTTGACCGGTCAAATATGACGGGTTGACTTTGACTTTTTGTGTAAAAAGACATAATTGCCCCTGGTTTAAAAAAAATAAATTAAATAAAAATTAAAAAATTAAAATTTTTAAAAATGGATCTCCACCGTCCATCAATGTTGATGGACGGTGGAGATACATTTAAAAAAAATAATTTAAAATCAAACAATTAAAAAAAATTTTAAAAAAATTTTAAAAAAAATTTGGTGTTCTTGGTGGAGATCCAGATTGGATCTCCACCAAGAACATCAAGAACATCAAAAAAAAAAAAAAAAAAATTTGTTCGAACCAGCAACTGGGTTCGAACATTTCTTGGTTTGCAATTGGGTTCGAACGCGAACCCAGCAACTGGGTTCGCGTTCAGCTGGGTTCGAACGCGAACCCAGATCTGGGTTCGAAAATTTTTTTTTCTTTTTTCTTTTTTTTTTTTTTGTTTTGATGTTCTTGATATGTTCTTGATGTTCTTGGTGGAGATCCAATCTGGATTGGATCTCCACCAAGAACACCAAAATTTTTTTTAAAAATTTTAATTGTTTGATTTTAAATTTTTTTTTTAAATGTATCTCCACCGTCCATCAACAATGATGGACGGTGGAGATCCATTTTTAAAAATTTTAATATTTTTAATTTTTATTTAATTTATTTTTTTTAAACCAAGGGCAATTATGTCTTTTTACATAAAAAGTCAAAGTCAACTCGTCATATTTGACCAGTCAACTTAGTCAAGGGTACTAACATGCAATTAAAGCTAAACTCATTATTTTATTGCAATATAGCCAAACGTCAGGGTACTTTATTACAATTATATTGGTTATTGTTGGCTGTGATTTAGTTTTATTAGTTTCTGTGATTTAGTTAATAGTTAAATTGATTGTTGGTTTTGTTATTTATATTGAGGGCTTGAAATATTACTTGAATTTTGAACAGATTTATATTGAGGACTTGTAATGTTATTTGAATTTTGAACAGGTTTATATCGAGGTCTTGTTATTTGGATTATTATACAACTTTTGTAGTCTTTAGGACTCGAGTCTTAAATTAATAGGTTTAAAATATGAATAACAACATTGTAAAAATCAAGTCCATTTGTATGGCCTAATAGGTCCACGAACCGATCAAACCGAATCGTATCGAACCGGTCCAATTCGGTTCGGATCACTTTAGACTTTTATGTTGGATCGAATCACTTTTTAAAAAACCGATCAATTATCGGATTAGTTCGGATCATACAAAAAGTGAACTGATCCAACCGACACCCACCCCTACCTCCACCAATGTTGAAAGTTGAAATCATTGTTCACAAACTCGAATGCAGTATTTAAGTAAACATCAACATCTGAAGTAAAGGTTGATAAAGACACGGTCCGTATTTTCTTTATTTATTTTGATAACATACTAGACCCTAATTTTTTTAATGTGCAGGGAACTTTAAATATAGAATCTTTTTTCGAATTCTGAACATTAATGTTCAGTGATGAACCGTATATAGCAAGGTATTTTTTATACAATTGATAAAATAAACTCCTAACATTATTAAATATACTAACAATTTCAATATCATTTATCCCTAAACATTGATAACAAATAGTGTAATATTCAAATAAATTATCTAATTTACATATAGGGTCAAAAAATAAAGCAATTACATAAATAGTATAAATATCCCTAATAATCTAACCATTTTAATTTCATAACTTTAACACAATCAGCTAATAATTCATTATGTGCACACTTAGAAAGTGCACTAACAATATCAAGGGCTTAAATTAAAAATAAATGCGTAGTAGGATAATAAATACCAGATAAATTATTAGTAGCATCATTAAAAACTTTTAATAATTCACAAATACGTGTATAAACATCCAAATGCTGACTATACAAATTAATACTACTACAATTATATTGCATAAAACGAACTAATAAATTTCTATATCCATAACTTTCACAAAGCAATTTATACGTGGAGTTCCAACGAGTTGAAACATCACGGAAAAATCTAATTGGATGTTTCTTATGAGATATGTAAAATCTAGCCCATTATTTTATGATACTAGGATGTTTCTATAAATAATAGAGAACATGCCTAATTGGTTTAATATATTGTTGAAGTATTTATAAACCAATTTGTACGCATAAATGTAAAATATGGCAAACACATCTTTAATGAAAAAATCTACCGCCAAAATAAAGGTTATATAGATTATATAATTGTGGAATAGCAGCAGTATTGTTTGTAGAGTTATCAAAATCAATTGCAAAAATTTTGTTTTCAATCGAATATTCTTCAAAAATAATTTTCATTATCAACAGTATGAGATTCATCGAAAACTCTAAATACAAGAATTCTTTTTTATATCTCTCATGCATCATCAATATAATGACAGGTGACACCTAAATATGCATATTTTTACCAATAATCACTTCAAATATCAGCACAAATGGAAACATGACCTACATAATTTTTAAAATATCTAACTAAAACCCTTTTTCTTTTCTTTTTTTATAAATTTCACACATTATAAGTTTAAGAGTATTTCTAGTTACCCTTAATGCAGCGGGATTTAAGGCATTATGACAATACTTTAAAAAATCTACTTTTTCACCAAAACTAAAAGGTAAATGTTCTACAGCTACCATCTTAACTAATTCTTCCCTATTACATGCATCATTATATTTAAATAATGGATGGTTAAGAGATGCGTACCTGCCAATTTATTGTTGTCCGCGTGTTGGGGATGCTTCGATTGGATGACTGTTGTTGATGTGTTTCCAATATGAACCGTATCCTCTAAATTTGTTCCACTTAAACTCTTTGGAACAGTAATTGCAACTTACGACCAATTTTTCCGGTTCTTTTTCCTCCTTCTTCATATGAACTTTAAATAGTTCAGATTTATACTTTCGCAAATCATCATCGCCAAAATTGGGCATATTTTAGGATTGGCTAGTTGTATGGTGAAATTGCTTTTAGGGGCCTTGAGGAGTGGAAAATGGTTTAGAAATATTTAGAGGGGGAATCAAGAGTTTCATTACCAAATATTTCTTCCTCAAATGCTTGCTGCTACAAAAAGTCGTGATAATTTGACTCATTGCAAAAAGCATCATGCAGCTCTACTATTTCTTCAACATTCATAAGAGTCTTTTCTCTGGTGGAGACCGATTTTCTAGAAGGATAAGAACTTACCATTGAAATTTTAAAATTTAAAAGTAATAAATATAAAATTAAAATTAATAATTGAAAGAAAATGAAGATAATTGAAAATTATGATATAATTGAAAGAATTAATAATTTGATAGAGTAAGAATACAAGAGAATTTAAGAGAGTAAGCATAAGAGATAAATGTGAACGGTGTAAAAAATGAAGTGAGGAATGGGAGTTTATATAGATTTTAGGGGATCGGGTTTTGTTAGGGGAGGAGGTTTTGGCCGGCCAGCCGTTGGCCAATGGTTATTTTAAATTTTAAATTTTTTTTTAAAAAAAAAAAGAATCAAAACCGAAATCGGCGGTTCCGCCGTTTCGATTCCCGTCGATTCTAGAATCGGGACCATATGGTCCCGGTGCGGTCCCTAATTCTAAACCGGAATCAAAACCCGGTCAGCTGGTTCCAGTTCGAATAGAACTGGTGCCAACCCTAATAGCCATGTACCTCCCCAAAACAAAGTAACACCTAGATGTACACTACACAGTACACACAAACTTTGGCCAAAAACAAAAACACAGAAAAAAGGATGCTTTTTTGAATGTTCTCAGTTTGCGCATCTCAAGGACACATACCTACATTGCTTTACCATTTAATCAATACTCCCACCTTCACTTCCAAAACCAGACAATACAAAATTATGTCTTGTTCTCTCTCTCTCTCTCTCTCTCTGTGTTGTGTGCGGTTAGTGATGAGATGGTGGAATTGTACATGTCCTGGCACATCTGCCAGTTCTGAGAATAAAATGAAGGTGATGAACATGAACACAAACACATGGAGAATCTCTGTAGTTAAGCCTCACAGCATTGAAATTCCATTTCTTGAAATGGGTGGCATGGAAAAAACACTTCTCTGTTATTTAAGGTATAGAAAAGAGCAGGGAGTTGTTCTGCAATGACATTCTAGCTCTTTTCAATTTGTCAAATAGTTTCTAAATTAATTGACCTTTTATCTATTTAAAAATGCTTGGAAGTATATGTAGAAAAAATTCTCTTTTTTTAACCATCTTCTTCCATGTAATTTTAATTATATCATAGTTATTTCTCTTCATGGCTCATATTCTCCGACGGCATCACCAGTCCCGCGCGTCCTGTTCTACGTCAAGTATATGTCCTCAACGACAGCCGAAAGTTGCAAATGAATCCGCCCCGATCCGACAACATCATCCATTATTCCATCCAACACCAAGCATTATGTATTGTATACATGTATTTAGCATTTACATTGTGTCAAACTAACTAATGTTTTAAATATATACGCAGCATCATGTATTCCAGCTCCTACACTGCAATATCATGAGTATGATTACACATTATTGGGGTTCAATACAAGACGACATGACAACTATTTGATATTTTCATATTTCCACAATTATTAGCCAAGAAACTACTCATGGTAGGAAAAAAAACATTCAGCTTTAGCATTTTATGTGAGAACTTTGATCAATTCTACCTTTTGAATTTTGATAATTGAAGCATATATATAAAAATAAAATCAGATTTAAGCCCAGAAGACCATTATGCTGATAAGCAAAGCTATCCAACTTTGAAGTTCTCTCTACACTCACTGGCCTCGATTATTTCCATCTGCAAGATTGTTCAATAGCACTAGATGGCTTGAGAAATTCATTGATATAGATAGTATCATTTTTGAACCTCACCTTTCTATTAGAAAAAAATTGATAACACTCCAAATTACCTAAAAAAATAAATTCCAACAAACATGACATATAGTAAACATTTGGAAATTTTCAGGTGTGCAAGCAATCACGAAAGTTTGATCAAGCAAGTGAAATGAACAAAGCTTCGAGAGTTTTGACGGTATTAAGAAATAAGTGATTATTCTTTAAGCTATAATAATCCTAAACACAATAGGAGTCTTGACAGTAACAAAACATTAAGACTAACTGTAGAAGTAATCTTCAATGAATCAATAGAGTGCCATTGAAGACATATCAAACACCACAACTCTCAGGCTTTTGACATTGTGTCAAAGATTTTGAGGCAAACGGAACCAACTGAACCAATTGTGAAAATAGAGACGGTTAGAGAGTGAATTACCTGATACATTGCACTTTGGAAGTGGTCTTTCTAAGTTAAACCCGCGTTTCAAGGTATTAAACTAAATATGCATAAATGAATCACATTATATATACATTGCAGTTCTGTAATTAAATGAAAATGATTATTTTGTAAATATAACTACTGTACTATTATATTCGGTTCTCACAAGGTTGTGCATGAAGAGAGCCAACGCAACAGCGAAACGAGCTTCTGGATCATTTTAATCAAGCTTGTTTCATATTCATTAGCCATAAAAGTAGAGATGGAAACATACACAAGGCTTTTGCTAATACACACAAGAAGCACAATGAGCAATAAGGAAGCTAAATTCAGGAAGAAACCATTTGTTCTGCCTCCTCAGGAAACTTGTGGTTTACTCGTCATAGGGAACATGGAGTCTCTGTGTTTCAGGGCCTGCCACCATATCATCCCAAAGCAGATCAGAGAGTGCCATTGTCAATTCTCCTACCTTTCCTGTTAAATTAAACAAACCACCATATTAAGAATTTGACATGTAATACATACTTTGTTGGTTAAGATATAGCAGGGCATTTCTAGCATATGCTTGCAACATAATTATGTCTGACGAAATGATCGCGCAGAATCGACAAGTTTTTTTAGGAGACCTTCGAAAAGCCCAGTTGCTATTGGTAGGATATCCCTCGTGTAGAAGAACAATATATATATATATATATATATATATATATATCTATTTTATATTTTCTCATATTCTTAGTTCTATGTTTCACAGAAGAAACTAATAGAATGCTGAATTCAAGAGTAGTGTTTTTCTCTCATCTGAACAGTAAGCATTATGTATTTAAAAAAGTCTTGTAGTGCTCAAGAGATAGTTACCATCTCCAATGGGTTGTCCATCCCACATGATGATTGGCAATATTGGAAGTGTGCTTCCTACAAACATCATTTCAGCTGAACCTTTGGCTTCCTCAGCCATAAGATTGCCAGTTTTGACACTTTTCAAGTGCCCTTGCTCGACCAATTTTGGTGCAAGTTGTAGAAGTCTTTTTGCAGTGCATCCACTGAGAATCTTATCAAAGAAAGGCAAGATAAGCTCCTTGTCTTGGGATATAAAAGCCACATTAACATTTGGACCCTCTGCAACATAGCCTTCCTCATCAATCCAAATAGAAGCCGATGCTCCCTGCTCTTCAGCTTCCATCTGTGCATGGACATTTGGGAGGTAGTTAACAGTCTTCATTGTGGCAAACTGAGGTGGCTTAATGGGGATGGTGGATGTGATCACTTGAACCCCTTCTTTGCATTGGGAGTAATCGTGATCAATGACAACAGCATAGAATGCAGACGTTGGACAGCCTGCAGGTGAGAGCAAGAAATCCCCAGGACCTGCACTCAACCAGTATCTTATTGTTCCTTTTTTGCAATGGGACGCAGCTGTCATCTGCACAAGAATGCTTCGAAGAGTTGACTTCGGAAAGGGAGAGGAGATCTTTGCTTGTGCAGCAGATCTAAGGAATCGGTCCAGATGGACGTCAAGCTCGTAGAGATATCTGTTGTAATGGTAAACAAACAATTTCAGAACTATGAATTAGTAAGGCCAACAATGGATGAAAAATGCTAAATTTAGAAGCCAACAGTTGCATAAGAGCTGAGATTTCTGCTTCAACTAAACTTTAAATTTAAAATAAAAATAAACAAATTTGAAACAATACATGTAAAAAAACACTATATTATGCCTACCCATCTAGTAAGCAAGCTGTATCAAACACACCATGCCCACGGTGAACCATGTGATCGTCTATGGGAATTACCATCATAGCTGGATCAAGAATAATTCCACCATATACACTAGAATACATAGCTGGGTATGGTTTCGTTTTTACTAAACTCCACTTCTCATGCAGCTTTTCAAGCAACTGATCATACCAAAATAAGAAGAAAGCAACAATAAAGTTATCTAAAAGGCATTTATACAAGAAAATAATGGTTAAAAACATGACATACTAGAGCACTAGAATCTAGAGCAAACCGTATCAACCAAGAGATTAATGCGTCAACAACCTCATAATCTACGAAGTACAAACCCCTGCCACAATCAACACCTATGGAAATTCTAATAAACTTACTATAGTCAAATGCATCTACAATTATGGTTGTATGGGTATATAGGTCGGCTTGCTTTATATTGACAAAAGATATATCATCCTTGTAGTCTCGGAGGTTACATGTTTATGTAATTACTCCAATTCTTCAAAGTCAAGGATTCATGGATTACTATTCAATCTGAAATCATTTTCTTTAAAAAAAAATGGTTTCTTTAAGACTCACCTTAATGAAGTATCACTGAAACACCTTAATTTTTTTTTCCTTTGAAAAGTACAATTACAATTTACATGTATAAAGGGAGAGGTTACAGCAGAATATCATGATATTTACATCTAATAATGTCTGGTCCAAGAAATCATCCATGGATAAGGAAGGTGGATATTTCCAATAAAAGCTGAAATCCATATTTTTTTTCAACAGAACAAACAGACTTAAACAGTGAAGAAAAATCAAATTCAAAGGATAGGAAATGAAAATGGGGTTATGAGGTTTCACATCTGCTGATGATGAGAACACATGAGCTTTGTAGTCACTGCCATTTACAGCCTCCACTGCAGCCGTTTCATAATTCAAAACAAAAATCACAACACACCACAGAATAAGTTCAGTGAATCACCAAAAAATCTTGAACAAGAAAATTCCATGAAGAAAATAAAGAAAAAAGTACCAGATTTTGAGTCCATAGTGTTGAAGAGAAGAAATGAGAGAGACCCTCTTTGCTATGCAATGAAAGAAGAGCGTTACTGGCTATATAATAAGAACTCAGAATGGAGACAGATTATATGTCTTCACTGCAAGCCAAAAAAAAAAAGAGAGAGAGAAAGAGAGACAAAAAGTGCGTGTTGAGAGGGAATCCATTATGGTGTCAGCAGTGGAGCACCAATTTTGTCTTGCAGTGTGTTTAAAATATGTGATTAGCTAATAGTTTTATACACAAGTTCCAGTTAAATGTCCATGGTTCTGTCTTTGGTTTTGGCTTTTCTATTTTGTTTTAAAATAATCTAATCTTTCAACATTTCATTTTCTAGACCCACACCACTCTACTGTGATTCTAAATTATGAAATAATAAATATCAGTTTCATTGAATATATACAAATTTAAATTTATAGAAATATTGATTTGAAAAATGATCAGTTTTACATACGTTTTAAGAGTATATCTGCAAATTTTCATAAATTTAACATTGGCATCTTATTGCTAAACATGTTTTTGTTAGAATATTTTGAAAATAATTTTACAAAAAAAAAGAAATGTTTGTTTGGCCGGCTGGCAAGTATTTGTAAGACAAAATGTGGGTTATCATTTAGCTAAAATGGAGGATTCTTTCCAGTTTTAATTTTAAAAAATGGTGACACCTTGTATATTGGATAGGATTGTTTTTCAGACGCAGCTAGCAACAAATAAGACAACTTTGAACGGCATTTTAGCTCCCTTTGCATTTTCTGTACACTGACCAAAAACTTTATAAAAAGTTTTAAAAAACTCATATAATGAGATGCTTCACTTTACAAATTCTGATAGAGTTGATGACATTTATTTTGTATTGTTCTTATTGTATAGCATTCTGCACTTATTCCTGGATAACAAGGTTGTAGGGTCCCACAGTAGTTTTGAGCTCAGAGTTCCATGAAGAAATAAAGATCAGAAGTTTTCTGGGTATAATAAAGTAGCGAGTAAATAATGTCTATCTATCTTAAGATTTGTTTAATTACAAGCGGAGTCAACTTTTAGGTTTATTGACAAGGACCTCCCCTCCCATTAGTCAACTTTTGGATTTTTTGACAAAGACCTCTTCTGATCAACTGTTATATTTGACCAAATTTTACTAAGGGCAGAAGAGGTATTTATCAATAAATAATAAAGTTGACTCCACTTGTAGTTGGAAAAACCTTATGGAATGTAAATGCAATTAGCTCTAAAGTAGCATAATATTTGGTCTTGAACCTCTCTATGTACACAAAGAAGCAACTATGGTGAGAAACCTTAGAGAGAATCAAAGATTAATCCTAGAAGTTACTGTATAGTCCTAGAGTAGACAAGAAGGTAGGAAAAGAGGTCCTAAATAGAATAAATGAATTTTGAATGACAAGAGAGAGATGGTTAGGGCGTATACGTCTGTCTTACTCATAACATGTCACGTGATATGAATAAAACATTAAATTAAACGAAAAAATTGTATTCATACCACGTTACACACTGAGTAAGATGGACATACATGCGCCATTCTCATCCAACTCTCTCTCTAGAAGTTAAAATATGCTTTTATATTTTTTTGGAGATCTGAAATTGCTCTCTATGAATAAGCAAACATTAAAATTCTTGTTCTGTAGATCAAAGTTGAAGGTTGATTTCATCAGGAAACCTTCAGGCAACTAAACTGCCGCTATCCAGACCATCAAGTTAATCAATGAACCATTCAAATTTTGGTAGCTTGATACAAATTAACCAACTCCCAACACAACTATGCTGCTGTGTGATATCTTGGTGATTACCCAGAAAGGAAAAACCCTACGTCCTAGAACTGTGACAATGAGATTCTGTACAAAATCAATTTTGTATATATCAGACACATAAAACTGATGTTTATCAGAATCAATAAATCAACATACTTTAATACTGTTCCGGCTAAGAATCTATACATTCACAACAAATATGTAGCAAAAATATCTATATTGACTGATTATGTTGAATATTGATATACAATTCTCATTTTTATTTTTTTGAGGAACCTTCACCAGGAAATTAATTATAATAAAAATAAAAATAAACATCAAAACAATAAACTAAGCATGACATGCTGAACAAATACCTACGGAAGAATAATATTATTCTTTACAACAGCAATGCCATTCTCTGACTTGTATTTCTAGCATATCTTCAATTGCTTAGCATGTCTTTTACAGAAAATCTTTATCCTGCCTAAAGCTTCGTCAAGAGACAATGGATCGACAGCAAAAGTTAAACGGACCCAATCTTTTAGTCCCACAGCAGTTCCTGCAAAAAGAATTGCAGTCCTCATTTGTTAGTAATTACAATCCAGCTTGAAAATAAATCTTAACAAGTTTAGAATGATAAAATACTGGTATATGGCCAGAGTGGCATTTGAGAGTGCATAAGTAACTTTTCAGATTCTGTTACTAAGTATCGGAGTGTTTCCAAGTATCAATTAAGGTGGTTTCTATGTCAACAAATTGATGAGGTAATTTCTGGTCGAACAGTTCAGATGTTGTTAAGAAGAATAGTTTAACGTAAAATACTAATGTCTATAACTTCAATGCTTTTCATCCAAAGATTGAGCAGGCCCTCTTCATGGCAGCAAGTAGGGACTTGCTTGTTGGAGAATTATATTGGCTCCAAAATGGTTCAGAATTAGCAGAATCTATGACCAATAAAACTGGATTACAAAAATCAGCCAAAAAGTTTGAATTGTATTATCCCTTGAAGTCTAACAGAAAATTGCCATGAAGCTATAACACCAAATCAGCGAAAAAGTAATTCTGAATTTTTTAATCAAAAGACTATTAATATAATGAATAATTGGCAAAATTATCAGGTCATATGATCGAAGATCTCAGAAATATTTGCCTTTACCATTCATGGCATTCAGCCGTGCTCATTCCACAGCAACGGTTGCTAGTGTGTAGTGATATTTAAGAGAAATCAAGCCTTGACGATTGGAATTTAGACAATAAAGGAACATTATATGATTAATTTCTAGTCCTGATATTCTGGTGACAACAATAGAAGGATTCCATTACATAAGAGAACATGAAGTTAAAAGGCCGAAGCAATGTGAGAGGTCATTCCAAGATATAATAAACATGTTTGAATTTTACAAGAGGAACCAAATCCAATTTCTTTATGCGAAAGAGAAAACAAAACATTAGTATGACAAAAGAAATATGAAGCACCAAAGTTAAAATGTAAAAGTTGTTGATTTCTTACCAGGAAGAACGATCACAGATTCCTCTTTGGCCAGCTTGAAACAGAAATCAATATCATCACCAATATTCTCCAATAGTGAAAGATTTAGTTTTACCTGAATTGAAATTTTAAACAAAAGTTAGCACGACTGTTTTCTAAAACCATTCATTTCATCTGCGAACAACAATTAATTCTGATATTTCCTTACCATCATAGCCATAGATCCCTCTGGTTTGTGGGAACAATTAAGGCAAGGGATCTCCTTTATCTTATCATAGCAAGTATCTGAGTTCTGCTTCAATATATTGAGAGTTTTCTTAAAGAAAACCTCATCATTTTGCTCAAGAATTTGAGGAACGGCTGCCTAACAAATCAAATACATTGTACAGATGAAAAAAAAGACACTTTGACAAGTTTTTGAAGTGATTAAAACTTACTATCAAATTATACAATATCAGATAAGCTTAAGGTAGTTTATTGAAAACAATTGAGTTTTGAAGCTTCAACAGCTCTGTAATTCAATTATTTCAATAATTTGGTGTCATCACCGATAGGAACTAAGAGTCGCAGATAAAGCATAATTTAAGGTCTTCTAACAAGCATATAAGATGCACCTGAATGAAGGTTGCAGG
Organism: Xanthoceras sorbifolium; assembly: GCA_003430845.1. NCBI lineage: Eukaryota > Viridiplantae > Streptophyta > Magnoliopsida > Sapindales > Sapindaceae > Xanthoceras > Xanthoceras sorbifolium. Next base: position 10,057,333 of record CM010613.1, on the reverse strand, counting down.
GCCACCCAGAATATCGAAGTACTTCTTCATACGTTCGACAACCTGAGTAGATTGAGAAGATCAACAAATCAGATATAGAGTGATGGTCAATTATGCATACCATACCTCCTTAGATGTAACAGAACAATATTTATGATGCAGTAATATCCCAATGATATGTTTAAATATGAGAAGTATTTGCATCACTGTTAGTTGATGGACTTCACTGTTGTGGAGTTAAACAAGCATGCATATGTTTAGCTCTAGAAAACATTTATCAAACACAAGAGAGACAGAGAGACGGAGTCATAGTGAGAGAGAACCTTGGGGTTTTTAAACTTGCCACAGGGATCAGTTGTCACAAACCAGCCAAGGCGCCATCCGGGTACTATCCATCTCTTAGATATAGACCCAAGAGTAAGAACAGGAACAGTTGATCCAAACACTCCCATAGGCACAAATGGCTTACCCCCAAAAACAAGGTGCCCATAGACTTCATCAGCTATAACAAGAATTTTAAGCCTGTTTGCTGCCTCTGCAATCTAAGCACAATGCACAAAACAAATTAATTATTCCCCCTATTTTAGATTATGTTACGTAAATTCATTCCCTTAAGTCAAATTGCAGAACTTGAAGCTAGGTTTTTAGTCTACTAACCTCCTTCAAATGTTGGTTAGAGTATACATTCCCACAAGGATTCCCAGGGTTTATAACCACCATTGCAACGGTGTCTTGATCTGCAAGAGCTTCAACAGCATTAAGATCAACCTCCCAGCCTTTCTCAGGCAGAAGATCAAAATACCGAACTTCGATATGTCTAAAGGTAGCAGAAAGTTCATAGATAGGGAATCCAGGCCTTGGAAGCAAGATATTAGCACCAGGGCGAGCAAGCATCGCCAATGCAACATCAATGGCTTGTGTGCAGCCGGATGTGACAAATACATCATCTAAGGATAACTTGTAAGGAAGATCGCGAGAGAGATATTCAGCAATGGCCCTGTTAAAAGGACATAATAAACTAAACATAAGACAACTTTAACAGTGCTTGCAACTAAAAAGCTAAGAAATTAGAACCCTGGGAACTAAATTAAACAAATCCAGATTGTTACTTTTAACATGCATCAAACTGCAAAATGCTAGAAATTACAACTAGATTGAACAAACCAAGACTGTTACTTCTAATTGCAACAGTTAGAGTCATGTAAGTAAAAATTAGAATGAAACAAACCCCTGTAATTATTTCTCTCATTAATTTCAGATGCAACTATAAACTGAACTTCATAGCTAAATCATACATTACCTGATGATTATCTCTTAGCTAAATCAAGGGCGGCAACAGCAAAATTTAACATAACAAGAAGCAGACCAGAGCCACTGGCTTACTATCAATCATGAAGCTAACGCATAATATATAATTATAACCAGAATTTAAATCAATACCCAAATGGAGATTTTACAAAATTAATAGAAGAAAGAAAAAACATGTACTTAATCGTAGAAAACAATTAAAGAAAAAGACCTTCTTGTTTGAGGAAGACCAGGAGTGGGGGCATAGCCATTGAAGTTGGAAGATTGAAGAGCAACAGAAACAGCATGAGGAGCAACATGAGTAGTGCTAAAGCAAGAGTGAGCAGAAGGGTCACCCATGCCTAAAGAAATCACTCTCTTCTCATCATCTTTTTCATCAACATTTTGCATTAACAGACTCAGAATTCCCTTGATTGTTATAGTTGAAGCTGTGTCCACTCCATGGTTCATGCTCCTTCCATTGCTTCCCATGTTCGATTTTGTTGCACGGGTACAAGTACAACCTTCGTCTCCTTTGTTTTGTTTGTAATTGTGTTCTATTCAGACCAGGAATCTCTGGCACAGAAAGAGAGGGCTCTACATATAGAGACAAAATTGGTGGGGATCAAGCGGCGCGAGTGCAAGTTACAAGTAATAAACCACACGTCGAAGCTCCCGTACTGCTTTGCATGAAATTTGTGGCTGGCTGCTTTGCGTCAAGTTTTGGACAATGTCATGAATTTGTAAGGATGAGAAAAATATCATTATTATTCTTATCAATCCCAGGTTTTGATTATTTGAATAAAAGAGAATTCACCAAAACAAAAAAAAACCCTTAAGATTTGAATAATAAAATAAAATTCAGGGTTTCAAAATTAGATAAATTCTCTCCAACCACTTGTTAACTAAAACCTCAAAAAAAACAAAAAGTACACCGGGCAAGCAAAGCCTGTATTTCAACAAGATATTTTCCTAACGGGTAAAATACGTAAATAATCCTTAAAAAGTACATCTGGCCATTTCCTACAGTAATATTCTTAAAAGATATTAAATGGAGATTGGTAAATAAATCTCTCAATTTAAAAATTTACTATTACAATCTTCATTATTTTTTTTATATTATATATTTCACTATTATTCTTTTATTAATTTTTTAAATAAATTTTATTTAACTCATATCTTTTTTAAATTTTTAACTGGAGTCAATTAATTTATTATAACTTTTTATTTATAAATATAATTAGTATAAAAATTATATTATTATAAATATTTTATTTAAATCTTTTAAGTGGATATAATATTTATTATATTTTAATTATTTTTAAATTTTTTATTTATCATATTTTTTTAAAAATAAATTATTTTAAAATTTTAATATATATATTATGTAAATAAATTATTATTTAAGTAAATTATTATTTAAAATAATTAAGATAAAGTTTAAAAATAATAATATTTTATTATTTAAATATTATAAAATAAAAAATAGTTAAAGTTGTAAATATATGAATCTTAAAAAAATGTCTAACTATTAAAGAAGGCCTTATCAGATGTCTTCTGCCTAGAGCCATGTGAGAAAAAAAATATTTGCTAGAAGTATGGGCTGAAGACTTCCAATAATGGAGGGCTGTGACCTTCCTTTGAGAAAAAAAAATATGGTGTAAATTTCTTTTTTAAAAAATTTCAATTTTATATGTTTAATTAATTTTAACAAAGAATTTTATAGAGAGTCAAACCTTAATTTGCTAAAATACCAATAGATATAGTTTTGGTTAACGTGTAAAATTAAAATTTAATTTTTTAGAATTTCAATTATACAGGCTTGCATGTAAAATCCAATTTTACTAAGCTAATTTTTTTTAACAGCAAAACCATAAACTACTAAAATGCCAACAAATAAATAATTCTACAGAAGTCAAACACTATATATGATCCATTTAAAACTTCATAAACGATTAATTTAGAATTTTAATTTTACAAGCTAACTTGTAAAATTAATTTTGCTAAAAAAAAAAAATTGTAACAGTAAAGTCAGAAACTGTTAAAATACCAATAACCAAATAATTCTATGCCGATATGATCCACAAACTGTAGTGAGCACGTGCGCGTATATGTGTATTCAGGTGCGTATGGACGTGTGTGTGACAACCACTACGAACACTAATCCCACCAAAAGAGTGTGTGTGTGATTACAACCGCTAAAACCCACCAAAAATCCATTAAGTGCACATTTGGTACACCGGATAAAAGGAAAATTTGACTTAAAATTACTCAAATTCCCCGTTTGTATGTGTGGTCGAATTGGCTAAAGAGCCAATTCAACCGCACACCACAGTTCTTCCTGCCAAAGTAGATGGAACAAATTTGTCCCACCTGCTCTTTTTTTTTTTTTTTTTAATAAAATATGTATATATAAAATATTAAAATTTATTTTAAAAATATTTTATATTAATATTAAAAAATAATATATCTCCATAATAATTTTTAAATTAAAATAAATATTTTATTTTATTTAAAATTTAATTATTACTAAAAAATAATAAAATTATTTTTATTCAATCTCATACAATATCAAATAAGGGACAATACTATTTTTAGTTCAATCCGTACTGCACAAAACACATCACAATAATAATTTACTCAAATCTAATCAAATTCCATAAAAATAGTTCAATTCAATTCCGCATGTCAAACGCACTCTAAACAATTAAACACAAACGAAGGGGCGTGTGTGATTACAACAGCTAATCCCACCAAAAATCCATTAAGCAATTTAGATATAAACGAAGGTATAAGGTTAAAGTATTCATAATCTAATGATTCACTTATTAATTTCATACCATAACAATCAAAATAATTAAAATAGGACGAAACAACAATCAACGACTTGCATTTTAAAATGCAAAGACAAAAAACTTTTCCTTTAAAGATTCACCTGCTGATTTTTTTATTTTTTATATATATATATATATATCAAATCAATCAAGAATTTTGTATTAAAAATATAGTGTATGAATACATCACGGTACCTATACAATCAAAATCATTAAGAAACACACCCACTGACCCACGCTTATAAATCACGAGGGAGAAAGTAGGCCAAAATAATCAAAATATTTATTCAAATCCAAAATCTACACACGCTTGATTTTCTCTTTAAAGCTCTTTTTCTAAACGGCATTAATGAAATGTCAACTTTAAAAAATTATACTGATTTATTAGTTTAATTAGAAAAAATACATATTTACTATTTTTGACAAAATTATCCCTGCTATAAAATGAAAAAGCGAGCGAACTAATAGTTTGTGAGAGGGAGAAAAATATTAGTTCGTGACAGACCTAAAAAATAATTTGTGGGAGAGCCAGAATAGTTCGTGGGAGAACAAAATAGTTCATAAAAGATAAAAAAAAAAAATAGTTCATAACAGACCTAAAAAATAATTCAGGAGAGAGCAAAAGTAGTTTGTGGGAGAGCTAAATAGATCGTGAGAAGGAGAAAAATATTAGTTCGTGACAAACCTAAAAAATAGTTGTGGGAGAGCAAAAATAATTTATGGGAGAACAAAATAATTCGTGAGAGAGGAACATCAGCAAAAAGAATATGATTTTTTTTTTTTTTTTATCAATACATGAACGTTTCTTCTATTTTTCAGACGAAAAAAATAAAATTAAATCCAAACGTGTAAAAGAAAGAGAAAAAAACAGACAAGAGAAGAAATGAAAAGAGGAGGAAGAAAAAACGTGTAAAAGAAAGAGAAAAAAAAAAGACAAGAGAAGAAACGAAGAGAGGAGGAAGACAACATATATAATAAATATTTATATCATGGATAAATTTAATTACTTATAAAATATAATTACATTTAAAAATATAGAGAAATAGTAATTATTATTAGAATACTATTAATGAAAAAGGTATTAAAATTTATAATATTAAAAAATGTTAAAATATGATTAAAACAATCAAATATTTAATATAATTACATTATCATGTATGAATCATTTAAAAATTGTAAAACTATTTAGTTATTAAAATATATGAATAAAGTTAAAAGTTTATAAAATTATATATTTATCTAAGTATAAAAAATCTAACTATAAAAAGATTAATCCAATTTATACTTAAATGAAGAAATAGTAAAAATGATAAATGTGTATATTTAATTGAGACAAATAAATTTAAAAAGTAATATTATTGGATATAATAAAATGTTAAAAAAATGATTATAATAAATTATGGGGAGGTTAAAGTTAATTATATATATAATATAAAGTTAGAATGTATTACATTCTAAAAAATTAATTATAATTGTGGGGAACAACTTAAATCTTCAAGTTAAAGTTAAAGTTATTCTTAGGAGCAATTTTACATTGGGAACAATTTTGATATCATTAGCAACAACTTTTATATTCCGATCAACATTAAAGTTATTTTCGAGAACAATTTATGTTAATAATGGGAACAATAATATGTTGAATGATTTGTACCACATCATGATTTACAATTCATATGTTTACCAATTAAGTCCCAAACTTTTTTCGTAATTTCAAATAGTTTACGACTTTTTCATTTTGACAAAAGTAATTTTATGTTTTTCACAAATACCAAACCGATTCCTCTTACTAATTTTCATTAATCAACTTTTATTATTATAGTGATGAAATTATATTTTAATTTGAAAATATTACAAGATTTATACGTGTACAGTGTTTGACATATAAAACTATAAAAATAACATTTAAAATTAAATTATTTAAATAAAATAATAATTAAAAAAAAAGAACATATAAAAACCAAAAATGGGATGAACAAAAGAGGGTGCCAGAAATTTAGGCTTTTTTATAATTATATTGGTAAATTACGGGTCAAATAATACTTAAGACAAAAATTAATCTTACTCAAATGAGACAAACTAAGGGTATTGTTGTAAGTGACTTTTCAAAATAAGTTTGTCGTATTATAAGTTCAGCGCAGAACTCAACGTATACAATTTGGGCTCAATGTGTCCAAAAGGCCCAACGAATTATGTTTAAAAGGTTGAGGAAGTTCTCGGCAGCGATTGGTAATCGAATTACTGAACATCGGCCCAAGCCGCCTCTCGGATAAGTCAAACAGATAAACTCTAAAGTAATCTCCTGCCGTTTGTCAAATCAACGTCCATCAAAATACAGTCTCAGCTGAAACAACAGGTATTATTTAAGGCACCTGACAGCATTAAATATATTTGCCTTAAAGCTAAAACACGCCAATACAGTGGAATTAATGGTGATGTGACCCAAACCATCGGACAAGTCGTCCCCATCGAACACCATTTCAAGAAAGTCATGATTGAAGAAAGAAAAGAGGCAACCGACCATTGATTCTTAGGTATAATCATGCCCTAACGAGGAAAAAAAGACAGAAATATGTTGATCATATATAAATAACCCCAGAGGGAAAAGGTAATGTTTTACATATTCAAAAATTCTAATACTCTAAAATTTATTACAAGATCTTTAATTTCCACAAAAACTGACTTGATCGTTGGAGTATAATTACCGGCACAAGTCCGGCACTCCTTAACGATATTTCTTTGTATGCAGATTCCATCATCCGACAACTTCATCTTCAAGCTTTTATCATAGCACGAGCACCACAGCATATCAACCAACCACTCTGTTGTCTTGTGAGTTGTGTTTGACTACTGATCCAATCTTCACTGTCAACAATTTGGCGCTAGAAGGAGGGTTGTATGTTATTCCTCTGAGGATACCTTGAGACAATGAATCCACATGACCAAAACAAGAAGCCCAACTCCCAGCAAACGACACCAACGAAGATCCCACTATTTCCGATCAGACAAACCCTGTCGGTTTCCACAGTACCAGGCAACACACCAGCCACCTCACCTCAACTCTCCCCAATCACCCCACGTACAAAGTCATACCAAGTCGGAGAAAAAACTCGAGGAAGGAAAAAGAAAGAAAGCAAAGAAAGATGGCGAACAATAAAGATAAAGAAGAAGAGGTGGCTGAAGTTCCAAAGGAGTTCGTTTTGGACCCAAGAGAGCCTACAACACGGAAACAAGAAGGAGATGTAGAACCCACATAAAACGTGATACTCGACACAAACATACCAGAAAAGACCGTCAAGATTGGCTCGAATTTGAGCACTAAAGTCAATGAGAGTCTAATCCGACTACTCCGAGAATTTAAAGATATATTCGCTTGGAGTCATGCTGACATGCCTGATATTAATTCTAACACCATATCCCACGATTTAGCCTTTCATCAAGACGCCAAACTTGTTGTTCAGAAGAGAAAGTGTTTCAACGTCGAGAGAAATGCAGCAATCAAAGAGGAGGTCGAGAAGGGGTCAATATGAGAACCCCATTACCCTTCCTAGATAGCCAATGTAATATTGGTAAAAAAAGAAGAACGAAAAATGGATAATATGTGTAGATTTTACAGATCTTAACAAAGTATGCCCGAAAGATGGTTTTCCGCTACCCAAGATCGACCAGCTAGTGGATGCAATAGCCGATCACCAATTTCTCATATTCATGGATGCTTACTCTGCGTATAATCAGATTAAGATGCACTCGCCAGATGAGGAGAAGACCACGTTTACCATCGACCAATGATTATATTATTACACAGTGATGCCTTTCGGCTTGAAAAATGCCGGAGTTACCTACATGAGGTTGGTCAATAGAACGTTCACCAAGCAGATGGGAAAAATAATGGAAGTATACGTCCACGACAAGCTAACCAAAAGTCTGACAGCGGAAGAACACTCAAACAACCTAAGAGAAACCTTTGAAGTTTTGCGGCAATATGGGACGAAACTTAACTTAGAAAAATGTGTATTTGGAGTTGCTTCAGGTAAATTCTTAGGTTTCCTAGTTTATCAGAGAGAAATCGAAGTCAATCCTGAGAAAATAGGCGCCCTCATCAAAATGAAATCCCCTCAAACACTCAATGAGTTTCAGCTTCTTATGGGGTGTCTCGCGGCACTGAGCAGATTTATAGCGAAATCCATCGACAAGTGCCTCTCATTCTTCAAAGCGATAAAAAAAAGGCAAGGGGGTATAGTGGAATGAGGAATGCGACCAAGCTTTCCAATAGCTAAAGATATATCTCGGAACCACCCGGTACTTTCTAAACCTCTTAATAATGAAATCTTATATTTGTGTCTATCAATAACTTCAGCGGCGACAAGTGTGAGGTAACAACCCATCATTTCAATTGGATTTTGAGATTTTTCAAATTTGAAAACTTATTCATTTTTTTTTTAACAATTACAATTAATTCGAAATTTGATGAAGGGGATACGACTCGAACTCACAACCTTAAAGCCTTGTTTGATGGCCCAAATTGGACTGGGATTAGACTAATCCCAGTCCAATCATTTATTTGGTTATGGCACCGGATTGGACAAAATCCAATCCGATGCCACTAATTAGTGATGTTGTGGTAGGACAATGTGTCCTGCCACAGTTGGTGGGACTAATTTAATTTTTTTTTTTAACAACTTTTATTTTTTTTAAACAACTTTTTTTAACACAATTTTTTTATCTTATTATTATAATTATTTATATATAAAATATTAAAATTACTTTAATAAATTTTATTCTAACATTAAAAAATAATATATTTCAATAGTAATTTAAAAATTAACTAATTAATTTTAAATATTTTACTTAATTTAAACAATTTCTTAACTAAATTTATTTTTATTAAATTTAAATTTAAATAATTTTATTTTATTAAATTATATTATATAATTTTATTTTATTCAAAAATTAATTGATATATCAATTTTACATTATCTTAGACACTAAACATAATTATTTTGCATCCAACCTAATACAACACTGAACAATGAACAATAATTGATAGTTTGGTATTTTTGTATCCCTTTATATTTTTTAATATTAATTAATTAATATAATATATTTTATTTATAATTAATATTAAAATATTTTAATATAAATATATTTAAATTTTAAAATATTTAAATTTTATTTAGATTTATTTTAAATAATTTTAATTTAATTATATAATATTTAAAAATAATTTTATCTTATATGAAATTAATTTAATCGAATTTGATTTTATCCAATCTCATTTAATACCAAATAAAGGAACAATACTATTTTTAATTTTATCCATATTACACCAAACATATCATAGTACTAATTAATTCAATCTTATCATATCTCATAAGGGCGTAAGTGTGTAAATAAGATGAATTTTATTTAAATACATTGATTTTTAATTGATCCTAATAAGTGAAATGGATTAACGGGAATGGTTATATTTCATCTAATCAATGGATCGAATTGTTCTAAAAGAAAACATATCGTCTAATCCCAATTAGTCCACTTGAATTTAACTTAGATTTTATCAAATTGAAATTTCTTTACTCCTTTCTTTTAGGTGTGCGATTTGGATTGAAATTTCCATAATTTATTTTTAATTGTTTGATGTCAATTCAAAGATAAAAGAGAATCTGAATCCGTAAAATTTATAATATAAATTAAATGTAAAAAATCTTGATCAAAGTTCGAGACTAATTATTGATAAATAATAAAGTAAAGAACATTACCTGATGAGCAAAAAGTTGAAACATGAACCTCTCTTGCCCTTCCTTTGAACTATGCTCACCTCAATGCTACCAAAATTGAAGCTTTTTCCAAATTAAAAGCAATAAAATGTTATGTGTAACAGTATCCAAAAGGAATAAGACTATCGGTATTGTATTTATACAAAATAAAATAGACAGTGACTTGTGACATTTCATTCAACGTTAAAGATAAGTTTGATGATTCAATATTTGTCATTATTATTAGTAATAAATGGTTGTGGTGTTTGCAAGAGGACTATTTTCGTACGTCTTTCCAACTTACAACATTTGGGGAATCTTATCAAAATATTGGGTTGACAAGGAAGGCATCAAATTTGACTATGTCACTTTTATATATTATTTTATTATATATACATTTTTATTTGTGAATTTTAAGAATTTAAATAAATGACCATCTTTAATATGGTTGGACGGTAAAAGTACTCATTTAACCTGATAATATTTTAAATTTGAATTATCATCATAGTAAGTGGTATGTTAAAAAAAAAAAAAAAGAATTTAAGTAAATGAATCTAAACTTTCATTTCTAGTGGCATAATTTGTAAATTAAAATATTTCTTTCTATTATAAATTTTGGAATTGAAATTAGAAAATGATCACCACCGTCCAATGTAATTTAATAGTAAAAGCTCATTCATCCTGATAATGATCCAGATTGAAGTCGCCTCCACTTAAGAGATATGTTAAAAAAAATAAATGGAAAATGATCATTATTGAAATCTACAATTTCACCGAATGCTTTAATTTTATTAGTTGCCAAGTAAAACATTAAAGGTGGTAATGATGTTCAGGAAGTAAATAATTGTTATGACAATTGACAAGACAAAAATAAAATTAAACAACTAAAAAATAATATTAGTTTGATCAACCTTGGGTTGGGTCCACTTCTCAACCCAACCTGAAAAGTCCAAGCATTCAATAGAAGTCCAAAGCCCAAACTTTAAAACCAGGCCCAAATAAGTTAGTTTCTACAGTATTTTTACAAACTGCTAATTTGATCCAAAATTAGATACAAGTGTCAAATCAAGAGCGAATTTGTAAACTTTTTTTTTTAATTTTTTTTTTACATACCACCACATAGCAACTCGAATATTATTATATTAAATAAACATATTTTAGTTTTTGACACTGTTATTTATAATATGATAATATGAACTTAAAATATTATTATATTAAATAAGTATATTTTATCATCAAATTATATTCGACGGTAGTAAATTTAATGAAAAGCATATTACCAATATGTTATCTTATTATTTTCAGGTTTAATATCTAATTGTGTTGCTGCTCGATTAACAATTTAATTTGAAGAAGAAAAAAAAATAATGAATTTGGAATTAAAGGAGCATTTAAAAATTCAACGGAATAAAATGTAAAATGAAATTTCAAATCACATCAAGATGATATCCCTAGTCTCATCAAGCAATCCCATTCCTGGTGGACCTTGTCGACCATTGAGATCATGTTCGTGAGAGTCCAAAGCCAAACGCACTTCATGGTGTTGACCAAATTCTCTGCCTCAGGAGCCTGGACAAGCATTGTCATCAGATTGATTTGATTTGATCATATCATCTCTCAACTATTAAGTTGAGTGTGTGACCAAAATTACTTGCAAAACTTTCGTATCAAATTTTTATTCTCATTTGGTCAAAACAATTTACTTCCAATGATAGACCCAACATTTTGTGAAAAATGAAACTATAATTAACTTTTGCTATAATTACACTATTGACTTAATAGTTAGCCGGAAGAGTTAATGGTCAACTTGTCAAATACTGCAAAAAAGGACTAAATTTATAGTTCACCATTAAATTTAATATCATTTGTGATTTGAAAAATAAAGTACTTCGAGATTATATTCAAGTTGGCACAATAGAAATAAAATTATCATTTCATATATAAGAACTTTCTTAAATTTATCAAACTGATACAGTCTTATGTTGTAGAAGTCATATTTAAAAATCGACTTATAACTTATAAAGTGAGAATAATCAACATATTACAACAAGTTAGAACCTTTCTTAATTTGACTTTTTAATGAATTTAAAAAAAATGGCCCAACAAAAAGTCAATAGGAGGGAGTACAAACTCTATATACCACGGTTAAACCCACACTTAGTCAATGTGGGACCTCAATAAACTAATTTATACTTAGCCTCTCCAAACTCTATATTATACCCAGTGTTCTGAAAATCGCTAGGCGCTACCTGTGCGGCGGGGTAGCACCTAGTGCCTAGGCGGCTATGCGGCCAATTATTCAGCGCCTAGGTGGTTCCTCGGTGACCGCACTGTTCACCCTTAAATTTTGATGCCCAACCGTTAGATTTTTAACATAACTTAATATTTTAGAGATTTTTTATAAACTAGAGGGGTAAAATATATATATATAATTAAAAGGTAGAAAATAAAATTATTTTAAATTTTAGGGGTTAGAATATAATTATTCATTATTATTAGTGGCAAAAAATAAATTGAAATACCACTTGCTATTAGAATAAGGAAAAAAAAAGAATAATAAAAAAAAGAAATCTAGCCATCTAGGTGTTATCATGTCTCATTCCCATCTAGCATCTTCTTTTTTTTTCTTTTGAAAGCCCCATTGCAAAAAGTTTGGTCAATAAAGAAAAATAAAACTTTTTTAATCAAAAATTGCTATAGTGGGATTCTTTCTCTCAGAAAGTAGCATCTGCTACTGTATGAGGAGAGGGGCTCTTCATCCAACCCTTTGATTTCGCTACACGACGAGGTAAAATTGGCGAGCAACTACCTTAACGGCGGCCGCGGAGACAGTAGGCGCCGCTTAGGCAGCCTCAGCGCCCGAACAGTGTCATCTGTGCGATAAGGCCGATTTGGCCTTGTTCGGCGCGGCCAACCGCCGCCTAGCGCCAAGGCGGCCGAACAAACCGAATTTTAGTTCACTGATTATACCTACTATTAATCCCACACTTAGCCATTCAATTAAGCACATAAGACTCCATTAGGCTTTCGACATCACTCCTAACTGGGTGACTTTGCAAATCCCCACCATCTCCCCAAAGCTCTGCAACCATCATCCACAACTTACGGCCCATCATTCTCAACCATGTGACTTCACGAACCTCGCCTTCTATAGAGCCCTTACTAGGTTGCCCTGTCCCCAACGAGTCCATTGCTCATTTGGTATATCTCATCCTTAAAAATAACTTTTAATGAGAATGTGTTTAATGGGTTATATATCCATGACTAATCACATACTTAGCCATTGTGGCATCTCAATCAACTTATTTCATGCCTAGCTGGTATGAGAGCCTCAGTGGTGCTTTTAGGATTGCTATAATTTATGAAATAATCCCTTATTTATAGTCTAGGATCTAAAAAGTATTTGTTAAAGTAATTAAAAGTTTATTATTATAATAGTCACATTTTCCAAATTAACTTAATAAATAATCAACTTTTTATTAACTTACCAAACACTTTTTGGATTTAAAATTATGAAATAAATTATTATTTCATAAACTACAGTAATTTCAAACGCACACTCAATTAGACACTTTTGGGGCATTGATATATTAAAATGATCAATGAAATATTGGTAAAAGTTGATGGGTATGAGTTAATAGATTACTAATTGTTGACGTGCAAATTTGGTCAACGAAATTAATAGTGATTAGGTATGACTTGAGGGATAAAACTGATAAAAGGATCAACACAAAAGATTTTTAAAGTGGTTCCACTTATAAGAATGCCTACATCTATTGTTCTTGGTATTCAAGTCAAGCTCGCTGAGTATAATTGCAAAGCTCAATTATGTATGTGTTTTCTTTAAAAATTCATAACATTTGTAATGGTGATGATACGTCCCTTTTATAGTGTAAAGGGGTTGGAGTCATCCTATTTTACATGGAATCTAATTACGTAAATTAGGGATGAAATTCTATCCCTAACAATCGTGATTTGATTTGAATACAATTGCTGAGATTAGAAAATTTCATATTGATTAGAAGTTTGCTAGTTGACCGAATGCAATCCCTATATTTTTGGGATTTCTCCTTTAATTGGGGCTTCGAGCTGCGTGGCCTACGAGCTGAGTGTTGTTCGATTTTCGCGACCGAGTGGTTGATGAGAGGTGGTACTTGTCTCATTCGATTGTTTCTAGGCTGGTTGTTTGTATAGAGCTTCTCCGCTCGGGATGGTTGGGTCGAGGCTCATTTTGCTGCGTGGTGACTCATTGGTTCCCTTCGCCTGTTGGGCTTTCTCAGACATTTCAGTATCTTTGGGCTTGTTTGGGCCCGATGTAATTTGACACATAACATTAGCCCCCTCAGCTTTTAGCTCGATAATCTCTAGGTGGAAGCTATTATGTTCTCTTTCTGCGGGCTGTGGCTCCGAAGAGTTGCTACTAGCTCGTTTATGCGAGAGTTCATAGGTCGCTCTTTGAATTGCTGGCTATAAGTCTCAAAGGCGGTTACTATTCTAGTGAGTGGGAAGTGTCATATCAATCGCCATGTTACACAGCGTATTAAATGCGTGCGTTAAATCAGTAACCCTTCGAGTATCCCGCCATATCTCCAGGTTGAATATCGGCCGTAAATTTTTCTTCAAGTTATTATTGTTTTGATCTGACGGTCCGGGCTCCTTATTTATATACAGAGTATTCTTCACTTTTTCTTCATTCTTCAAGCTTTTCTAAAAATTCTTTCTTCTTTTTCTTTATTGATAACTTTCCAAAAGAAAAAGGGTGTGCTTCAACTTCTGCTGCTCCCAATTGCCGAAAATATCTTCGAGGCTTGTGTCTGTCCGTATGAGTGGGTTCGTCATTCTTCTCGCTTGCTACGCCTGATGTCTTTCGCCTTCTTCGTAGTAAGATTCCTATTCTTTTTCTTTGTCCTTCGCCATTGTCTCTCTTGTTGCTGTTCTTCTTATCTTTTAAGTCTTTTATTCGAGTCTGCATGTCTGGGCTTTCTTCGGATGTCTGGGGGACATAAAGCTTTTTCCTCTATTCTTTTCGCACCCTTGTTTAGTCAGTTTGGGTCACTGTAACCTTCTGGTGGCTCTAGCTCGAGCCCTTAGGTTGCAGTGGACGCCTAGGTTTCCTCTTTATTATCTAATTATATGTTCTCCTTTCTGCTGTAGATGTTTGGTTCGAGCACTTAGAGGTTTCGTGAGGATAGAAGGGCAGCAACTTCTGTCTCTGGTCGCTAGAGGGTCAGATTGCTTCAAGGAGGTGCCCTGGGGACAATTGCAGTGGCCCATGACGATAATCTCGACTAGCGAGGAAAAGTTGAGGTAGTAAATGGTGTGGAGATACTGGATAGTTTCTCTCGAGCTGCTAACAAAGGATATGCCGGAAGAAGTGAGCTTTCTCATCGTTCCCCTTCAGGATCTATCGAGGGGATTTGCAACTCATAACGGATTCCTTTCAGTTTCCCAATGGTCACCAAATGTTAATGCCCGCTGTGACTGATAGGGCTACCTATCCTCAACCTGGCTTTATCGTCATCAGCCGTTACCACCTGATCGTGGGGTTCCTCATTAACGTGCTGAATCTTCTGAAGCTCGCTCCTATACAGCTTATTTCCAGCTCATATGGCCAGCTTTTTACCCTATACCTTTCGTTTAGGAGAAACGGGATTCCTCTACCTAGTGACAACGTTATCAGGT
This sequence comes from Xanthoceras sorbifolium, assembly GCA_003430845.1. Classification (NCBI taxonomy): domain Eukaryota; kingdom Viridiplantae; phylum Streptophyta; class Magnoliopsida; order Sapindales; family Sapindaceae; genus Xanthoceras; species Xanthoceras sorbifolium. The sequence goes on along the minus strand of CM010613.1, from coordinate 10,041,801 downwards.
ACTGTTTCACCCTGAAGCAGTGTCCCTTGGTGAGGGGTTTGCCTGAGGATACCCTCCATGATAGAATGCACTACCTGAGTGTGCGGGCAGGTGAATATAACGAGCTGCTACAGGGGGACTCTAACTTGAACGCTGGGAATTACAAAGCGAACTATTTTTTTGTTAAGGGTCCTGAAATCGAGCTCTTACGAAACAAGAGCTTTCTGATATTGCCTAGTGAGCAGATTCTATAGATATTAGGTGAACTTTGTTTACTTTTTTGTCAATATCATGTGCTTACCCCTTCTTTCTTGTTTGTAGAGGGTACGAGCTCGAGCCCTGAACGTTTCAAGGAGAAGAGAAAGACGGTTGACGCTCTCAAGGCCTTGATCTCGGATAATCTAAGAGAGCTCGCTGAGTATAAGCGGGTCACTGACGAGCTCTTGGTGAGTTTCAAGCTAGCACCTAATTGTAAGGAGGTGCGGCGGCATTACTAGATGCAGGGTGCTCAACAGGCAGCAATACTGCATACCTCAAGCAGGGGAGTTTATCCTACTGAGCAAGTTTAGGGGATAGTTCTCACTCGTTCTCGTCGCCAACCACCAACGAGCAGCGAGCATAAACAACAACAACAGCGCCTGCAGCATGATCAAATGGGGAGGCTGAACAAATTGAAGTCTCATCTTGCAAAAAGGGAAGCTGAAACTTCTCATCTTTTTGCTCCCCCTGAGAATGGCAAGTTGGAGGGGCCCAATCGACACGATCAGCCTTTACTTCTACAAGGACTCTCTCCAAGCCTTCTGCCTCCTCCTCTTGCAAATGTCGCGAGTGCTCGTAGAAAGGGAAAAAGGATCGATTTTGATGCCTCCGCGGAACAGACTGTCCAAAGGGAAAAAATCAACCATTTTGCCGTGGTAGGCCCGGCTGCTTTCCCGTCCTCAAGCTGAGGTCTTGGTATGGTTGTAAAGGAGTACCTTGGGTGGGCTTCTATGCTTTAAGAGGAGTTCCTCACTTGGGACTTTAACCAGCGTATATCGAGAAGGATAAAGGCCCGGATCTTCGCCATGCATTGGTTCATGGTGAGCCCAGCACACATACATATATTTATTATTATTATTATTATTATTATTATTATATATATTTGTTGCTTGCTTACCTTGTTCCTTTCTTCTTTTAGACCGCCTATATGAAGTACAAAGATATGCTCGAATCTGAGGAGAATAGCACGGAAAGAGAAGAGCTGCGTAATAAGCTTTTGAAGGGAAGAGGGAGCTCGTTGTTGGGGTAGGTCATAAGAAGCAGCTGACGACGGAACTTAAGGAATTTGGAGCCCGCGAGAAGTCCCTCAAGATAGAGCTGAAAGAATCGGCAACTTGGTCAAACAAAAAGCAGGCTGATGCCGAACAGGCTCGGGGTGAGGTGGCTCAAGTCCAGGGACAACTGCAGAAATTAAAGGAAGACTTGGCTAGAAAAAACGATGAGCTCACTCAAAGGGAAAAAAGATGGGAGGAGAAGAAGGTGGTCGTGATTGACAAAACCCAACGTGATCTTCTCTATAGGATTTGGTTTCATCATTCGCACTTACCGTTGGATTTCTTGGTTCTGATGTTGAAGAGCTGGTCAGAAATTTCAAAGAGCTGCGAGTTGATGGTGCTAGTAAGGTGCCCGAGGGAGATCATGGTGAGTAGGACGGAGGTGATGGCCAAGCTTAAGTGAGGATCACGCATTTAGCCGCGCCCTACGAACGTCTTCATTCTCTTCCAAAGCTTTCGCATATTGCGACCTCATCGCCTTCTTCATCATGATTTTCGTACGCCGCGACCTCTATTTCTTCTTCCACGTGACTCCTCAAGCATCATTGTGAACTTAAATTTATTCTGAGGTAGAGTCCCAACGGTAAATAAGTTTTTCTCCCTATCATATGCAAACTTCTTATTATCAAGTTCAGACGAGTATATTTGATAAAGCCGGTCAAGCAGTTTTCTCCCAATTTTCTTGCCTTCGACGGCTGTTATCATCACCGAAAATGGAAACAATATACTGGTAAAATACTGTATCTTGATCTGTGAGATAAACTTTGAAGTGATTTGTCAGTAAACTGTTGCGATGGCCACTGTTCCCGACCCTATTACTTGCAGCCCTACGCCTACTAATGATGGCATATTTTGAAGGATTCACCAGCTGTGGTTTCGCAGTCGGTGAGATGACTGGAGGCGGTGGGGGCAAAGGTGGAGATAGACCTTCTTCTGTAGCTTCTGATTTCTTCATCTTCTTGAGAGAATCGTACTTGTAGTGGTCAAAAATAGCCTAAAAGGTTTAGACCCAAAAGAAAATCCCAAACCACTGATAACGGCACAAAAAATCAAACCCAACAATCGATAGGCCCAACAATAGGCTTTACAGGGTTAACGCACGACCAAGCGATTGACAGCTCAAACGCATGACCCAACGATCGAAAAAAATCGAGCACTCGACATAGGCCCAACAGGACAACAAGCGTAACAGGACAACAGGCCCAATACTATTGTCTAAAGTCTGAATGCTAAACCCGGGCGTACGACCCGGCCCAACAACCACCATGTAACATCCCTAATTTTGAATAATTAATTTTGAAAATGTGGATACAAAAATTATATTATGGTGTAAAACATAATTAAATGATGGTTTATGTTATTTTCAAATGACCAGATGGAGCGTCCAAAGAGATTATATGAGTGAAGAAAGGGCATGTGTACGCGACCCTCACCGCGATACAGATCCGATGAGCTGTCTCGCGGTGAAAATGTATTTCTGGCAGTGCGTGGCACTCGCGACAAAGATCGCGATGAGCGGTTCACGGTGAAAATATCAAATTCGGGGTGATACGCGACCAAGCGAGACCTGGTAACGCAATGGAATCGCGTGAAAGCGTGGAAGTCTTCTAGTAAGTAACGCGACCAGGTGGCGCGACCACAGGTCGCGATGACGGTCGCAATGACTGAAATGATATATATAAAAAAAAATTTAGCTTCTGGAGGAAGCCATCGAAACAGACAGAAAAAAAAAGAGCAGAAAACGGGAGAAGAAGAAAAAGAAAAGAAAAGAAAGAAGAGGAAGAAAAGAAGAAGAGGAAGAAAAGAAGAAGAAGAGAAGGGAAAGAAGAAGAAAAGAAAAGAAAGAAAAGAGAAGAAAAAAGGGAAGAAGAGGAAGGAAGGAAAAAGAAAAATCCATAAAGAAAACTACTGTAAAACAGTATCCAAGTTGGTGTATACACAGTTCTGAAATTTTTTTATATCGTTTATTGACTTAAAGCATTTAGAATCACGTTTACGACTTTCGTATATTCGTATATTCGTATATTGAACTAGTTGTGTAATCTTTTCTATTATTCCCAAGTTTTGATTGAATTAATTTGTGATTAATATTTGAAAATGATTTTGAAATACGGAAATGATTTATTTCTGCATTCTGTTATTTACAATTATCCATGAATATTGATTTTGGATTTGATTATTGTAAAGTTGTTTGAAAAGTAACTAAAATATCTGCACTGTCTGAAATTTTGATTTTATGGCCCTGATATATGTATAGGGATATATGGATATATGAGATTGACATGTCAATTGGGTGAATATATAGCAGTACTGCACCGTGATTTATGATGCCTCTGATATTGATTATACGGATACCATTTCCTCGTGAAATGGGAAACCGACTGCTAAACACGGATACCATTTCCTCGTGAAATGGGAAACCGACTGTGAGAATATATGGATACCATTGCCTCGTGAAACGGTAAAACTGACTGTTTATATAGAGATACCATTTCATATGAGATGGGAAACCCGACTGTAAAACCCATAATTCAGTCCTGTAAACCCTGTTATGCGTATCACGGGCCCAATTGAGAATTGATAGTTAGAAAATGTTATGAAAAATAAAGAATTGATATTGAAATTGAAACCCAGAAGCTTTTGAAATACCTTGTGTCTATATAGTTTCAGTAATTAAAATACCACGTTTGTTTTATATATTTATCTTTCTGAAATTTTGACTTAAAGCTTTATTGTTTATTTATATATCTTTCTGAATTTCTGAATTTATAATTTAGTGTTTTATATGATATTGAAATTTATTTTAGTGTACACCCACTAAGCATTATTGCTTAGCGCGTTGGTTTTTATCGCGCGTAGGTAACAAGGATACTGAAGGAGCAAAAGATTGAACAGAGAGGGTTGCAAGCAGATCTCCAGAGTCACAGTCACCACATTTTGGGTAGTTATATATGTATTCCTATATAATGTAGTTAGATATGCATGCATATACAGAGAATTTGTAATTATGTTTTGTAATTATGTGTTGTAATTAATTGTTTTATGCTTTCTGTTTTTCATTTTCAAAGGACTGTCAATAATGAATTGTTTTATTTTAAAAAACTGTTTGAAAGTCGCACTAAACGGCAGAGTGCGCATTTGAACGAAATGATATTTGAAGTGTTGCTGAGAATTATATTGATTTGAGATTTGTTTGAAAACAGGTTTTGGAAAATCAGCAAAACAGAGGAAACTCTGCCGAAATTTTTAAAAACTGAATTTTGATGAGCTCACTCGAAAAGGTTTTTAAATTATAAATTATATGATTTTCACTTTATAAACAGAATTAAGAAAGTATTTGAAAGCCCGGTAGCGCTCCCTGAGTCGATCCAAACGGGACGGGTCAGGGGGTGTTACACACCAAGCAACTGACTCAGTCAAACCTTGACTAAGTTAGTTGACTAAATCAATTTTGCCCAGTCAAATAAAACTCCAAGATAACAGGAATTCCTCAAATCTCAGAGCACGACATCTTTAACGACTAATCGATCATTTATTGTTATATATTTACGACTCTTAGATCGTTTCTTTTGATTGTATTTTTGAGTATTTTTGGTACATTTGATGTATCTTGTGAGTATATGCAGCTATTAGGTAAGTCGAGGTAAAACCGGGCAATTCGGGACATGTATTCTTGATATGAGGCACATGAGCTTATCGAGAAAACCTTGGTGGATTAAATTGAAGATGTGGGCGTATACGTGAATAGTACAGTACACGTGAACATTACATGATAAACAGTACTGTACACGTGAACAGTGGGCACCGCCTGTGAACAGTGAAATGGTGCGTGAACAATTTTGTGAATCTAAAAAGAGAAAAAAAAAAAAGAGGGAGGAAAAAGATCCAAGAGAGAGAGTTCGGCTGGGTTCGTTCCAACAGCTCTTAACTGCAGTCTAGGGCCAATTTTCACCATTCTTCACTCTCTAAAATGCCAACCATCATCATCAAACACCAACACATTATTGGTTTCACGATTACATCGATTATTCATCAAAGCAGACAAAGATCTGCGGAAGAGAAGTCTCAGCCGGACCAAAGCGGATTTCGACTCTACACGTTTCCGAGTGGGTTGTATTGCATCCCTTTTCTTTTCTTTATATTTATTTAATTGTATGAGTATCTAATTTTGTTGTTAGGTGGTCGTAGGAACCATGAACAGATTTGGATATTTGATTATATAATATTTTCTATGTGTTATTTCATGATATTGATTTTGAGTATATTTTATATTATTACTTTGTGTTCAATTCTTATGTTTTGCGATTGCGAAAGTAGATTGCATGCTCTTTGATGAGAACCGATTTGATATTTATTGTAATATTATATGAGAAATTATTGAAATTGCAATAGGGCTTAATTGACTCAAGAATCAATACTAGGTTAGTTTCGATAAGAAATTACTTAATTAACCTTTGTATTAGATTAATGAAGGTTTTCAATTAAATGCACTCTAGGACCAATAGGTGTATTTAATTGAATTCACATATCATTGCGGAACCAATACAATGTGATGTGGCCTTAGTTGAAGAAGTCTTATCATGTTAATAACGTGCTTCATAATAGTCAATGTTTCTTTATCCGGAATTGGGACCGTGTGACCACCTAGCTTTCCTTCCTTTTGAATTCGTCTCGCTTATGTAATGTTTTAGTTGTTAATTTTAGTTTAATTAATTCTCAAACATCACTTGATTTATTTTATTGCATTAGGTAATCTTTAATTTATATAATTAGTTCCACCACTTCACTTGTGGATTCGACTCCGTATTCACGGAAATATTATTACTTCGACACATCCTATACTTGGGATTTATTCCCACGCGTTTGAGCGTGTCAATGACATGGGTGTAACAGATAGCACCAACCTCTATAAATACAGCCCTATGGCTTCATTATCTGGGGTCAAGCAATTTTACTCTAAAGTCGTCACTCTGACACCAAGCAACCAAACTTGCGCACGACGATACCCTAAGACCAGTTATGCACGATATAGTCTCCTCTAAGCATACTACCTACGCCTGACATTTCAAACCATCGCCTATCGCACGACGCAATCCTAAGTCCTAGCTACGCATGATATAGTCTCCTCTAAGCGTACTACCTACGCTCGACATTTCAAACCACCGTCTATCGCACGACGCAATCCTAAGATCAGCTAAGCACGATATAGCCTCCTCTGATATCACTACCACACTCGACGTAACATCATATAGTGCTCGACATATATCACGTACTACACGATACTCACACGATTTAAGTATCTTTCACACTTCTTGTCATTTCCCTTTTAGATTTACCATCTAACTTGGGCGTCAAAGGCTATTTGGCTGGCACCACCTCGGTGTCCCAATAGCACAACACTCTTCTTGTTGTTTAGCATATCGTCATCCCCTCAATCAATCACCGTAGACCGCCAAGTCATCAAGTGTAGATTCCAGCATCTACAGTATTTACACCTGAACTGTTTATAAAGATTATATTTCATCTTGTAATTTTCTGATTTCAATCTCCTTGTACCTAACTTCATTGTAATCTCAGTTCGTTCTACGGCTTTAATAACAAATTTTATTTATTCTGACTAAGTGTCGCGCTACATTTATGTATTCATATTTTTGTTTTATCATTACTAGCTCTAATTAAATACTTGTTCAAAGCCTTAGTAAAGTAAAAACCTTAAAGCATATATATATATATATATATATATATATATATATATATATATAAGAGGATAGAACCTGGTGATTGACCTTCGTTGGGAAGTCAGAGTGGGCTCTTGCCCGGGGATACCTCCCTTCCAGGCTTGTTTCAGCGGCCTTAACTATTTAAGGGCTTGTTTCAACAGCCTTAGCTATTGGAGGGCTTGTTTCAGCGGCCTTAGCTATTGAAGGGCTTGTTTCAGCGGACTTAGCTATTTAAGGGCTCGCAAGCTCGCTACTTCTTAAGAGGTTGACTTTGCGGGTTTGAACGCTGGTGAGCTTCTCGTGTTGGCTAGTCTTGTCAATCTTTAGTGCGACTCCTGGGGGATGCCGGCTATTGTAAGTGCTAGTTTTGGGGCATGTGGTCCCTTGGTGAAATTTTGTTAATTTATATAGCTCATCGGGGAGGCTATTTACTACAACTATTGACTTTGCTACTCCCGGGGCTGTTCAGCTGCCCAAGTCGGCGAGTCTTTGTCAATACTTAGGTAGGCTCGGAAGAATTCCACCTTGAGTGTTTATATTTACCCCGCTAATTAATTGAGCTCGTCACTCGTCAGTCCATAGGTTGGCATGTTTTTTTATCAATGTCTACATCTTTAAGCATGTTCCTTCTAGTATTTCTATTGACCCCGCTTGTTAGATAACCCGTAGGCCGTCAGGTTGGCGAGTTTTGCCAATTTTTATACTCAGTTTTTTGGCTTGCTGAGGCGTCATCTCTACATGAGCCCCTATTCCGATTGCGGCTTTTATTGTTGTCACCTCTTACACTTTCCTTCCGCTTGCTCCTGTCTCGCGAGCTCCTAATCCAGTCTTTCTTGGAGTGTTAGACAGTTTGTATAAATTCCTGAGCATTTTCACCTATTTGCTGTATATGCTCCGGTAGAGTTCCCCGTTTTTTTCGCAGGCCGGTGGTAATTGAGTTGAGCACACTTTCGTCAGTAGGGCTCTCCACGCAGTTGACTTCTCTCTGGAAGTGGGCTATGTAATCCTTCAAGGGTTCATCTCCCTTTTGGAAGATTGTCGCCAGGTAGCAGAAAGGAACGAGCTACTTCTTCAACGCTTGATATTGGTTTGGGAAAAGCTTCTGGTATTGGTTCCAACTGGTTATGCTGCTTGTAGGGAGCCTCCTCAGCCATTTTCTTAGGATTTCCCTTAATATGGCCAGGAAGCATCGACACTTGACCTTGCTGTTGGTCGTGAGAAGGCTCATCTGTACATTATAGGCATCCAAATGATCAAAGAGGTCATTGAATGCCTGGTAAATGGGGACGTTAGGCATCTTTGAGTGCTCTGTCAATGGCTCGTTGTCAATCTTCCAGCTGAACAGACTTCTCTTTATGTACCTGTCGGTAGGCTCTGCTCTTCATCGCTGTTGTTCCAACAGGTCCACCCGTAGCAGCAAAGCCTCGTACTCGGGTTCTGGAGGGGTCATCACTGATGCACTGGAGGCGGTGCTGTCATCCCTATAAGGTCGATTTCATTGACTTGGTGACCTTTGTGCTCCCCTATCTGGCGATCTCCTTCTGTTGAGTTGCGGTTCAATGATCCTTTCTTGGGGGATCCCGGTAGTTGGTATCGCGTGTTGGGCATTCCCATTGTTACTCCTGTCAGGCCGTTGACCTCGTGCTTTTGGGCATTACCTATGTTGTTGAGACGTGCTATGCGTAGAGGTGCCTCGTCGGTAACTGTTAAATTCTACGTAGCTTTTCTCGATGGCGTTCACGTGGATTATAGGGCCGGTGCGAGGAAGTCGCTCTCGCTGCTCGTCACGTCCTACTTTAGCTTGCCTGGCCGCATTGGTCGAATGAAAAGAGATTCCTCCACGCTGGACATCGTTTCGCGAGGGATTTTATCTGTGGGCGAATTGGACAAGGCAGTTTGTATCTTCTCCAACAGGACGCAGTGGTGAGGTACATTCCACAATTTACTCACGAGGAGGGTAGTTTTGTAGCAGGAGATGGTAGCTGCGGGACATCTCTGCCACCATCCTCTCTAATTCGACCTGCCTCTCCATCATTTTGCTAATGTCGGAGGGACCGGATGAGCCAGCTTGATCGTGGCTCCGAGGCTCCGTCCAAGGGTGGAGGTGATTCGCCAGCAGATTCGTAGCGAAAGGTTGAACCGTCGGTGCGATGGGTGCTGCTTTTGACACGGTAGACGCGTCTGGCACTAGAGGTACATTTGGTGCAATTGGCGGGACTGGAGGTTGTTGAGAATCTTCTAAAGGTCCTTCAACTGAGAGCGCGTCTCTACTTTGTATGGTCCTGGTGCGAGTTCCTACGCCTCGTGCCATCGATGTGGAAGGTTTTGCCTGAAATAACAAAGAATTGTAAAACTAAGCGTTTTTTCTTACCGAAAACAGAGGTTTGAATCCTCAAACGGGCCCTCCTTCTAGAGCCAAATTGTTGACGTGCAAATTTGGTCCATGAAATTAATAGTAATTATGTATGATTTGAGGGATAAAACTAATAAAAGGATCAACACAAAAGATTTTTAAAGTGGTTCAGCTTATAAGATGTTTACATCCACTGTTCTTGGTATTCAAGTCGAACTCGTTGAGTGTAATAGCAAAGCTCGCTTATGTATGTGTTTTCTGTAAAAATTTATAACTTTTGTAACAGTGATGATCTGTCCCTTTTATAGTGTGAAAGGGCTGATGTCATCCTATTTTACATAGAATCTAATTACATAAATTAGTGACGAAATTCTATCCCTAACAGTTGTAATTTGATTTGAATACAATTGATAGGATTAGGGAATTTAAGATTGATTAAGAGTCTGATAGTTGACCGAATGCAATCCCTATATTCTCGGAATTTTTCTTTTGATTGGGGTTTCAAGCTGCGTGGCCTGCGAGCTGAGTGTTGTTCGATTTCCGCGACCAGGGGGTTGATGAGAGATGGTACTTGTCTCCTTTGATTGTTTCCAGGCTGGTCGTTTATATAGAGCTTCTCCCAACAGGGCGGTTAGGTCGAGGCTTATTTTGCTGCGTGGTGACTCATTGGTTCCCTTCGCCTGTTGGGCCTTATTGGACATTTCAGCATCTTTGGGCCTGTTTGGGCCCGGTGTAATTTGATACATAACACTAATCAACTAAAATTTTTTCAAAAAAAAAAATGAGATAACATGGACCACTCCGCGACTCACTTCCTTGTCCGATGAATTGCTTATGGAAAACCCTAGGTATGTGCATGTTGCAACCCTCAAGCTATTTACATGCGATAAACATAAGATGTCTGAATCTACAGCTCACTCCAAGTTCTCCATTTCACCACCAGGCCAACTACCATAATTCATTTCAAAAACTTTGGTAAGTGCACCTTTAACATAAAAATACAACTAAATTATATATTTATAAATATAGTATATATATACTAGAAAAAAAAATTAGAAGCTTGCATCAGAATTAACTAAGATATACAGCAATATTCTCTCAATTCTCACCTCTATGAAAAAGGCAGCACTCAGCAGAACCACAATCTGTCTGAAATCAGAATCCTTCCAAACATGATAGTATTACAATTTTCCTGAAGTGGGACTTGCTTGTTTGCAGTTCATATTAGTTGAAATGGACACACTTGGACCATTTCTCTGTCAACATCTCATATATGGGAATGGTCTGAGGTTGATACAACGTTTCGTGACCCAAAAACATAAATTCATTTTCAATCCAGAGAAGAACTAGCTAGCTATAAATATATGTATAGCTAGCTTAGATACCCACTACAATATTGGATTCAATTATTTGGAAGTTTTCTTCTTGGCTGTAACTACAATATGGGATGGAAAGGGAATCTAACAGTAGTGATGATAATTGCATGGTGTGTGTACATGATGTATATGTCAAAAGGTTAAAGTTTGCGTCTGGTATCATATAATCTTTGGGCATCAAAGAGTTTTCAGAAAGTCATGACAGCTTATAGTTGTTGTAATGTAATGTCTTTTTGAGAGATTATACAGGAAGAATGGGAATCAATTTATTTCCAACTTTGCGAGATTTTTTTTTTCGGTGGTGCAAAGGGAAAAGCAGAATCTTCAACAAACGTATCAGACACAAAAGGAAAAAAAAAAGAAAGAAAAAAAGTGAATGATGTTTTGTCTCTCTCTGTTCATTTTTATTTTCTCTTTCGTTTTTCAAGTGAAATACATTGAGAATCATATTATTATAAAAAGGGGGAATTACACAAATTCCCTAATATTTGATTAAATTACTCATATGGATAAAGTTTGACTATATTAATACAAACCTCATTAATGTTAGTTTGACAAAGGTAACACATGAGTAAAATGATACATTTATCCCCTCTTCAGAATCAATCATATCCCATCAATTTTTAAATAATTAAATAAATATTTTAATATAAGAAATCATATGGAATTAATTTTTAATTAAAAATATAAAATAAAATTTCATCTTCATCCATATTCATTCCATTCATATTCAACCATTCATCTCCATTCATTCATCTTCAATCATTCAATCTACAAAAATATATTTTCATTCCAAATTTATTTACCACCTCCTTATGAAACATACTCACCTTCTTCAACCATCTAAAAAAATCAAAATCAACATAAAAAAATAAAAAGCATCTCCAAGTCAAACCTTATATCTTCATCAATCTAAAGAAAATAAAAAAAAATACTAAATCAACAATTCACCATCTCCTATCCCACATCACCATCTCCAATATATATACAAAACAAAATCACTTTTCTCGACCATCTCCCAAAAAAAAAAAATACCAAAATCATCATCAATAAATCAACAGTTCTCTGGAAAAAAAAAATGAAAATAAGGGAGAATTGGATAGAGTGATCTGCTCTATGATGGAGCAGATGAGCTCTATCTCCGCAAATGGAGCCCGTCACTCCATGAAGCTCCAGGCTCCATCTTATGGACCGTTAAAGCGTCGGCGCACTCCGATGATCTCTATGGGAAATGCAGCTTTGGCTCCATTTCCAGATTTCTAAAATATAGCCAAAGCTCAATCTCTATCTAATGGACTATATCTGATTTGGTCAGCTCTGTTCTATTCATTTTTATTTTTTAAAAAATATTTTTTAATAATTATTTAATTTTTAAAAATAAAAATAAGAGCATTTTAAACTTTTTACAAGTTTGATCATTGGCTGTTAGTGTTTAACGGTATCGAATTGACGACAGGGAATGTCCGTACAATTTTTTTCAAACATTATGTAAGACTTGTGTTGATATAACCAAACATTATCTATTCTTGTAATTTCACCCACGTTGGGGTTGTACGTGTAATTCCCCCTTATAAAAACTAGGCAAATATAAAAAAACTTTCTTTTTTCCTTTTTTTTCTTTTTTTTACCACTAGACCATGTACATATCAACTCATAAACAATCTCACTATTTTGAAATTTTAAATATATATTTTTTAAAATTACATATGATATAATAAAAAAAAGGTTTAATTTTCACAAGAAGAGGTCAAGGATAGTTCTCGATTTTCTTAGGCCATCTCCAATAATTTTCTATTTTTTCAATCAAAATAGAGATCCATAACGAAATATTCTAAAAATATTTCATCTTCATAAATTTACAACTCCAACCATTCTCCATTTTATAATCTCTAAATAATAAAATATTATTATTTTTTACTTTATAAATTATTTTTTCTAACTTTTTTTAAATTATTTTAGATAATAATTTACTCACATAATATATTTATACCTAACTATTTTATATGTAACAATTTTACTTTAAATTTTTTAAAATTAATTCTGATAATTTTCAACTAAGATCTTCTAGTTTAGACCAAGGTTTTAGTAATTTTAATGGTGGAAATGAAGATAATTTATTAGAATATTAAAAATTTAGAAGTTTTAAAGTTCAATATTTTTTTTTGTTGGTTTTAATTTAATTTTTCATATACTCGATTTGTTGTTATTAGTTGTAATATTTTTATGGGTGAATTGCACTCAAGTACCCTGACTTTTATCATAATTGCACGCTAAATGCCAGTTTTGCCATAATTGCACTCTAGTACCCGGTAATCCGTTGACCACCGTTACCCTAACGGTTGACCAAACGGATTCCAGCAAAATGACGAGAATGCCCCTCAAAGGAAAAAACAAAAAAAAAAAAAAAAAATTGAAAATCAAATCTTCGAATCCAGATGAACTGGGTTCGCGATCGAACCCAGCAACTGGGTTCGATCGCGAACCCAGCAATTGGGTTCGTGGTCGAACCCAGATCTGGGTTCGACCACGAACCCAGAAATCAACAAAAAAAAAAAAAAAAATTTTGAAAAATTTTTCGAAGAACACGAACCCAGAAATCTGGGTTCGTGTTCTTCGTGGTTGAACCCAGATTTCTGGGTTCGTGGTCGAACCCAGATCTGGGTTCGACCACGAACCCAGAAATCAACAAACCAAATCAACAAAAAAAAAAAAAAAATTTGAAAAAATTTTCGAAGAACACGAACCCAGAAATCTGGGTTCGTGTTCTTCGTGGTCGAACCCAGATTTCTGGGTTCGATCGCGAACCCAGATTTCTGGGTTCGCGTTCGAACCCAGCTCCTGGGTTCGAACGCGAACCCAGAAATGGGTTCGCCATCGAACCCAAAAGCTGGGTTCGCATTCGAACCCAGATCTGGGTTCGAACGCGAACCCAGAAGCTGGGTTCGATCGCGAACCCAGAAATCTGGGTTCGCGATCGAACCCAGTTTCTGGGTTCGATCGCGAACCCAGATGAACTGGGTTCGCAATCGAACCCAGCTGGGTTCGAACGCGAACCCAGCTGGGTTCGAACGCGAACCCAGCTGGGTTCGAACGCGAACCCAGCTGGGTTCAACCACGAACCCAGAAATCTGGGTTCGTGGTCTTCGAGCACGAACCCAGATCTGGGTTCGTGCTCGAAGAACACGAACCCAGATTTCTGGGTTCGTGTTCTTCAAAAAAATTTTCAAAATTTTTTTTTTTTTTTTGATTTGGTTTTTTAAAAAATATTTTTAAAAATTAATTAAAATATGACGTGGCATGTTCTTATTGGTTGGATGATTTTTTAAATTTTTTAAAAATAAATTTAAACGTAAAAGACCATTTTACCCCTGAATCCGTTTGGTCAACCGTTAGGGTAACGGTGGTCAACGGATTACCGGGTACTAGAGTGCAATTATGGCAAAACTGGCATTTAGCGTGCAATTATGATAAAAGTCAGGGTACTTGAGTGCAATTCACCCTATTTTTATTTGTAGAGGTTAATGTAATTGTTTTTGTTTTACTAAATTATTTTTAGTTAATTATTATATTAAATGATAATTATATATACATATAAGTTTTGAAATAATTTATTTTTAAATAAAATAATTATTAAGTTATTGATTAATAAATAAATGTGATAAATGAAAATTTAAAAAATAATTAAAATATAGTCAATATTATAGTGACTTGAAAGATCTCAATAAAATATTTTTAATAATATATTTTTTATGTTAATTATATTTATAAATAAAAGTTATAATAAGTTAATTGAATTTAGTGAAAAGATTAAAAATGATACGAAATTAATAAAATTTATTTAAAGAATGGATGAAAGAATAATAGTAGAATATATAATATTTAAAAAGTAATGGAGATTATAATAGTAAATCTCCAAACTAGGAAATTTATTTATTAATTTTTATTTAATATTTTTTAGGATATAGCTTGAGAGATTTCATCCTCCAATTTAAAAAAATAGAAAATTATTGGAGACGGCCTTAGAATCAATCTCTTTCTCATTCGTGTATTGATATATCCTATATATTTTGAATTGTATTATCACTTAAAAAAAAAATTAACGATGACACGGAGTAAGCCGAATAAGGCAGAAAGTAATCACACTTGTTTAGTATGATAATATTTGAAGTAGATTATATCAAAGTCACACTTTATATTAAAAAAAAATCGTTCATGAAAAACGTTACAGTGGGGTGGTGGAGCATCTAATCAAACGATGAGGACATGGCAAGAAGTACACGTGTCAATATCAGGGAGGTAGAGAACCCTCCCAAAAAAAACAACATATATAATTGGCTCTTGGATCAGAGCAAGGCCAGTGAGTACGTACTGAAAGTGGGGATGAGGATCACTGTTTTAACCATCTCTTCACGTTAAAATAAATTAATTAATTAGAAAAGCAGATCAGACTTCAGAGAGCAACGTTGGACTCGGACTACAAAGCAAAAGGCCAAAAGCAGAGGCGTAGGCGGAGGGCGGCGCCGCTGACTTCACCTTGTCGTCATCCACAATCCTCTACGCTATCTCATGACAACCGTGTCTTTTTTTTATTATTATTATTTTATTTATAAGTAATTTTACAATTTCGAAGTGAAAAACGAAGGGAAACAAGAAAGTGAGAAAAAGAAGAAGAAAAACGAATCTGTCTTTTTTATCTAAAAGTCAACTGGCTTTCTGCTCACAAAAATGGATACAATACATTACTAATTTACTACAAATTACTGAGTAATATTTTTGTGGCAGGACTTGGGAAATAATAATTATATATAAATTTAGCTGTGTTTTTAATTTTGAGTTTATTGAAATTGAAAATATTTTAAAAGGCTTGGTATATTTAATCTAATTTTTAAAATATATATAAAATTTATTAAATCCGTAAACCCTATTAAAATTTATTATTTAACAAAATTTATTAAATTCCAATAAATTTTAAATTAAATACACCCAGAGAATATTTGGTATATTGTTTGGATGAGCAAAAGTTTTTAACTGTTATAAGATTTATCTGTAAATTATATAGCCATTATAATATGAACATTTTACGAGGATTGTAGACTTAAAATTAAACCAACTGTTATAATTACTGAGATTAAGTTTATCTTAGTGATTGAACAATTTTATCATTCAAGGATTTTATTATTGTCAGATTAGTTCTTAATATCTATAAATAGAACCATAATATTTAAATTTAATTCAAAGGGAGTTAGTGTTATGGGTCATTCAGTTTTTAATCTAATGACTGAAATCTGATATATTTTTTTTCCTCACATTTGAATATAGTGTTTCTTTATAAAATAAAAATATCTGAAAATAAATAATTTAATATTTATATTTGTTGGCTTCATTTCTTGATAAAAAATGGGCCTTCATTAGTAACATCCTTTACCTACTTTTGTTCCGTTTGCGGATAATTATAGGTTGTTTTTTTATGTTTTTATCTAGTGTGCAGGTAATAAGGTTTTGTGCAAAATTGAAGTCTTGGTGGATTAAATTGAAGATTTAAGAGTGCATAACTGTCATGTTTCGGAGGCCATCATAAATTTCACATAATGAATTGGGTCACGAACTTTATATTTCTAGAAAGGTCTAAATGTCTACTTTCTGGCAAATTTTACAGTTCGTGATTCTGAGTTTTCTAAAAGAAATTATGCTCATTTTCGTATCAGTGCGCAGTCTCGTAACTTGACCCGCAACTTGTGCAAATAGCAAACGCATAACTCCAAAAACAGGCTGAGACACTCGAGACTTGACAAGTCGCGAGAGCTTAATTCCAGCAGCAAACCTAAGATTCTCGCGACTTGACCTGCGACTTAGCCGAGTCGCAAGCAGTACTTTCCAGCCCTAAACCAGTATGCTATAAAAAGAAAAAGGAGAGGAAACAAAGGGGAGTTCGGCTAGGGCTCAATTTAGAGGACCAAAAGGAGACTAAGGGAGAGAATAAGAGGCAAAGGGGAAGAAGAAGATCGTCTTGGAGACAAGAGGGTTCGGATTCGATCCTTGAGTCATATTTTCGCTATCAAGCTTAGATTTGGAGAAAGTGAAGCTATAAACATTCGCAATTGGAAGAGGACGAGAGTTCATACGTTCCAGGAGTTTTTTTAACCCTTTTTCTTCTTTGATTTCATTCTTGTAACTCTCTTTTATAATTAAAAAACATGTTTGATTGTAGTTCGTTGATTATGACCTAACCTTGTAAGTTAGGGTTTTGATGGATCCTTTTCTATAAAAGTTGAATGAATTGATTGTCTAATTTATTGTTGTTAATTATTATGTTGTTGAGTGATATTATTGTTCTTAATACTTTTGAATGTGAAGGCCTGCAATTAGTTCATATTATGGTTGTGTGTTATGTACTGAAAGAAGACGCCCACAACATGCTCGATGTAATGTCCACCATAAATAGAATTAGATAGAGATATACTAATTTGCTTGTATGATCATATAGGGTATTTATTGTGATTAATGTATTTTTATGCATTTTGATATACCATTAAGAGATAAGACATTAATGTATATGGTAATAGGTCCGATTTGTCTCGAGAGGAGATTTTGGATAATTTAGATAAACACAGTCATCAACATGAATAATTGAACTGCAATAATGTATTTTTATAAAATTCAATTGGATAGATTAGGTGAATTCAAATACCCTAGCTAATCCTCATATTGGTTGTCTGCTTTCTTTTTATGTTTTTATATTTTTATCTTTTAATTTCTTCTTCTAAACCTTCCGATTATCCAAATAGAGGTAGGCTTGATTAATTTTAGTATTCAACGCTTAAATATCTTTGTGAAGACGATAATTTACTCATTTTGTATTACTTGTGTCGATCTCGTATACTTGCGGGTACAAAAAGACGTAACAATATCCTTATTACTATTAGTTGTTATATATTTTTATTTGATATGATACAAAGAATAAGAATAGATAACTTAATAAATCCTACATCTTTATTTAAATATTGATAAAAGTTTATTCATAATTAAGATATGATATAACGATATAAAAATTGTTTTTATTTTATTTTATAAAATAATGAGGGTTTAATAATGGTATTGTAACTGAGATATCAATTATGTTATAAAAAAAAAGTGAGATATCAATGCTATATAATATGGACAAATTTTTTAAAGTCGATTATAGTATGTAATAGCTTCAAAAAATATATAAAATTATAATAAAATTAGAAATATATTAACTTTGGGATGATATGGAATAAAATAATTTAAATATAATTCACTGATTTGGAATTAAGTAAAAATTTAAGATTTTTTACTTTTTGTTTTAAGTTGTTTCTCAATATTTTTAAGTTGTTGGTGTACTTAACAAAAAAATAAAAACAATTTAATCACTGACACATTAAGTATTAAAATAGGGAGACATGACTCGAACTTACAATATGGGAGTATAAGTGTGAGTGGCATATTACTGAGTCAATCTCATCTTGTTATATTAATGTATTATTTCAAAATAATAAAATTTGAACCACAATAATTAAGCTAAGGCTCTAGGAGGAAAAGATAAAGGGTATATTTTTTGTATTTTTAATTTAGTTATTAAGGTAATTATTAATTTGGTTTCTAACTTTTGGGGAATTATTAAATTTTTAATGTAGTTTCGTTTATTGGTATATTTGGGCCCTAACTTTTTGAAAATGTATCATTCTAGTCTCTTTGACTAATTTTTTAACAGTCAAACCTCATAAAATTGGCAAAAAGACTAATTTGCCAATGACTCTATTTAAATGAGTCAAAATTATAATTTTAACTTCAAATTTTAAAAAAGATTATTAAAAATTAGAAGGGTAATATGATCATTTTATATTAATTTTTAAAAAATTTACAAAAAATATTTAAATGGATATCCACTGTCCATCAAGATGATGGCTCTAGATGGACGGTGGAGATTATATTGAAATTTTTTTAAAAATAAAAATTGAAAATCAAATTTGTTTTAAAATTTTTTTTTCTATTCAGCAAAAAAAAAATTAAAACTTGTTCTTGGATTGAATCTCCACCAAGAGCATCAATATATAAAATTAAAAAACACGAATCTCCAACGAGGCTGGAGATAAAGAGACCTCCAGCGATGAGATCGCTGGGTTTGTGACGATGGAGACTCGGTCTCCATCGCTGGAGATCGAATGGTCTCCAGCTATGGAAACCCTTCGATCTCCAGCGATGGAGACTGGAGGTCGCTTCATCTCTAGCGATGCAGATTGATCTCCATCGCTGGAGATTTTTGTTTTTTAAATTATTTTTTGTTGTTGTTGTTCTTCGTAAGCAATAAAAAAAATTTAAAAATTGATTTTCAATTTTATATATATTTTTAAAAATTACAATATAATCTCTATGATGGATGGTCAAGCTCCAACTAATTTTTTTAAATTTTTTTAATTTTTTAATTTAATTTATTTTAATTTTTTAATTAGGGATAGGTATGTTATTTCATCAAAATTTATTATTGATCAATTGATAGGTTTAAAGACAAAAATATCTCAGGAAGTATTAAGTTTGATTAACGGTTGACTCATATAAGGACCAAATTGATGTATTTTCAGAAAATTAGAGCCTAAGAATATCAATAAATTGCGTTAAAAATTCAATCATTTCTCAAAAGTTAAGAATTAAATTGATAATTTTCCTAGTTATTATTATATATCACTGTTAAAATAAAATTAGTTTAATAATATACATTTTGTTCTTGCGTCATATTCTATATATAAGTGTCTCCTCTCCGAATACGAAAACTGTGATGGATTAAAATTAAAAAAAAAAACTACGCAATTACAAGAGTTTCTTAGTTTGAGAAATAAACACAAAATTTTTATGTTCATATTAGAAAAGAATGACAATAACAACTACACATTTATATTGAAACATTATATATATATATATATATGTTTTAGTTGTTTGTATTTTACGTATAAACTCACACATCTCTGGTGTGGAACCAATCCCAGCATGAACTGTAGCGAAACCCTAACCAGAAAAGAAAATAGTGGGAAAAAGGAAACAAAGAGGAAGAAAATGAGAGAGAGAGAGATTGATATGGTATGATTTGATGTGAGGGACTGTGAAAGGAAGGGTCGAGGATGGTGGTGTGTTTTTGCAAGATCTCTCAAAATCCGAGCATGACGCGTCAAAATCCCATTCCATCAATCTCTTTTGATATTGATATTGATTTTGATAGATGGATGGGATTGGTTGAGTTGATGCATGCATGCTCATATTAATCATTTCTTTTTCTTCTTTTTTTCTACTTGGAAATCTGCAAAACCCTAATTTAATGCTACCGTAGATACCTGTAAAATCATCCAACTACTCTCCAATCACACCTTGTTGGCTTGTTTTGTCAATCTTCATTTCACTTCCCTTTTCTCATTAATTTTTTTCTTTTCTTTTAAAAAACAAAAAAAATACTGGATATTTAATTTTTAAAAGCTTCCCATGTTTTTTTTTTAAAAGTAATTAAAACTTTTTAAAAATTATATATATATATATTTATCTTAAAGAATTTTTTTAATTTAAAAATTCTTATATTAATAAATTTAAACATTTTAAAAGAGATTTTAAATTTAAAAAATTAAAAGCAGATTTTGAAAAGTTCTACCAAATAAGCCAAACATATACTATGAGAATTATATATTATTCATAATAAATAATTAAAAAAATAGCATTCAAATTCCCTGAAATTTATTCTTCTACAAACAGAAATAACATTTGAGTGGTAAATATTTCTCCGATTATTAGTTAAATTTAATTAAATTTAATGATTGTATAAAAAAATTAAAATATTTTTAAAATAATATATAATATTTTTTAAATAAAAAATAAAAAAATTAAAATGAATAATAAATATCTTAATTTTTTTATTTTTTATTTAATAAATTTTAATAAATTTATTTATTTTAAAAATATTTTAATTTTTTATATAATAATTAACCGTTAAATTTAATAAAATTTAAAAATTTTGCTAGTAAATTTAGAAGGTGAGTTTAATTTACGGTATTTACCTATTAAAATAAAAAAAATAAGAAAATGTAAAAAAAAAAAACAATTCGTGAAATCATTAATTGTTAATGATGTGTCATTTGGTTGTAATATCTACAAGTCTATCTCACATTCTCACCAACCACTCTCAACTCCTTTTTCAGTTTTTTAATATATAATTTCTCTGAACTGCACTGTTCGATAAAAAATATTACCCCTTTTCAGTAAAATTTTATTTTGTTCCATCATGTAGTTTTCAGTAAAATAAAAAAATAGAGACTTTTTTTTTTTTATACAAATGGAATTTAGATGACGGTGAGAAAAATCTGCTACAATTGCACAGGGTAATATTTTTGCTGTCTTTGGTGGTTAAAATTGGATATTACACATTTGTAATTTAACATGACAAATTCTTATGTCAATTAATTTTCATAAGGAAACAGAAGATTACACGGCTAATGTAGAATTCTAAAAAATAAAATTATACACAATTAAATATTGGTTCGAATACAATTCATATGGCTGAAACATCTCTGTTCACACATGTATTTAAGATTATTGAAACATGTATTTTAAAAAATAAATTAATATTAAAAAATAATAATTAAGACGATATGTTATAATTTTGTGACAAAAAAAATAAGTGTATCATTTAACAATCAAATATTTTGTAATGAATTAGACAAAATTAATCTTCAATTTCATTGATGTTGCACGTAACTTCAAAGCTTGAAATGCATAAAATTTATATATGATTTTTCAACTTTGAATTTCATGACATGTCTAATGTCAAAACAATTCACCTAACATGTCGTAATATTCAACATCTATTTATATTTAAAGGTGAATATGTAAAATATAAAATTCGACGGAATATTTAATTATAAAAAAATTCATTCTTGTATAATATTGGGATTATTTGGGAGATTTAAGATTAAATTGAATTTGATCCAAACAAAAATCCCTATCTTCATTGAATTCACAAATGAATGTGGGTAGAAGAGGCCATGTAAACTTTGAAAATATAGTACTAGTACTAACAGCATGAGGGAAGAAAATACTTTTACATCAATAACTGATAATTTCAATATAGGTACAACAACAAAAGCTTTTATATATATATATATATATATTGAAAAAAGCAGAAGCAGGCGGTGGGGGTAAAGTGCTTTTAGGCCACTCCCCTGTGGAAATATTTTGTCTTATGCGTGTCAAAAACTGTGGTTTGTACACCATCTTAGCATGAAAATGTTTATGTGTAACCAGCAAAAGCAACTGTGACCTCAGTTATATATCCATGGAGAGCAGAGTTTCAGAAGCAGAAGCACTTTTCTTTTTTCACTTTGGCTTAATAAGGGTACAACAAACAAAATCCACAGCAAATGAACAAAAAACCCGCAAACACAGATGATTGCTGATCTTCCAGTGATTCACATATATCTTTACTGCTAAAAAGTTGCCAGTGAATTATTTTTCTCCTCTGTCTTTTCTATTATAATAAGAGCTCTTTTTGTAAATAATCATTGGGAGATTAATGGCTTGTTTGGTAGATGTTTGTCTTTTTTAAAAGCAGTTATGGCTGTACCTTTGAAAAATACAGCTGAGTATTTGGTAAACTATATTTTTAAGAAGTGTTGTAGATTGAAAAAATTGAGTTAAGTTGTTTGATAAATTATATAAGTGAGCTGATGTGGAATTATAAAATGATCAAAATTGATATTTTAATAAAACTAATTTATTTAATTTGTTGATGAAAAATTTATTTATATAAATTAAGTATATTTAAATATTTTTATTTTAATATGAAAATAGACTTAATTAAATTTATTAACTATATTCTAACATTAATTATAAAAAAAATAATTTTTCAATAATAAAATAAATACTAATAAAGTTTTTAATTATTATTTTTAAATATTGAAGAAAAATAAAATTGGTATAGTTTAACCATGTAATTTATATTTTGTCCGTGTGAAAATATTAAAGAAATATTAATTATTTTCTAATTTTTAACGTTTAAAGTGAGATTTTTTTTTTAATTTTAATATAAGATGAGAAATAATTTGATCTAATTTTTTTTAATTAAAAATTATAATCACTTTTTCACTTAAACTATAAGCTGAAGTTGGTTGAACTAGCTTTAGTTTTGGTTAGATTTTTAAATAAGCCACTTCTATAAAACCTTTTGGATATAACTTTTTAAAAAAATTAAAAATGCTTTTAAGAAAGTTGCCCCAACCGGCCCTAAATTTGTCAATTCCCAGTAAATTTATTGTTTTTATCAACATTTTCATTTGTGAACAAAAATGTACTCCAATCAGTTTTACATGAATAAAATAAAATAAATAAAATTCATAATTGGATCACAACATACCTCCAATAATGGATGTTTGCACATATCTTCAACCATGGAGATTATAAAAGAAGAGAGAGAAGATAGATCCAAGATAGAGAGAGAAAGAGTGAGATAAAAAAATATAAAGATAAAAAGAGAAAATTAGAAAGACATGAGTTAGAAGTCAGAGAGAGAATTGGAAACGAGAAAAAAGTTTTCGAGGAGAGCAAAAATTAAAAGTTTAAGAGAGAAAGTTATTTAGAGAATGAGAAGAGAGGTAGTTAGAATTTAGATAGAGAAAATATTTGGCGAAGAACGAACTCAATTTTAATTTTCAACAATTTTACAAGCTAAATTTTAGAAGTTAAATTTTACAAGTCAATATAGGAATTAAAATGAACGAAATCGTTAGTTTCTCTCCCTAACTTGTAACTTTTTCTCTCTTCCAATTCCCATGTCAACTTTATCTTTCTAACTTCTAATTTTATATTGCTTTAAATTCTCTAAGTAATTTTCTTTTTCTAACTTCTAATATTCTCTGATCTCTTCCGATTATCTCCGTAACTTTCTCTCTCTAATTTCTAAAATATTTTTTATCAATACATTATTTTCTCACTTTACAAATAACAAATAATGACATACAATAACAAAACTAAAATTCTTAAGTGCGAAAATAAAGAAAAATGTAGACAAAAAATAGGAAATGAGAGAAAAGAGAGACACCTAATGAAAAGAAATAAGAGAAAGAAACCTGGTAGAGAGGTGGAAATAAAAACATATGAGGGGTATTTTGGTCACACATGACTAAAGTTGATAAAAATGTAAATGTTATCAACCATTGATAAATTTAAGAGCAAATTACATACAATCTATTTGAGATTTGCAAACGTAAATAATTTTACGATTAATCCATACAAAGCTAATTGCCATTAGTCAACAGTTAAATTTAATTGTTAAAATGATATTTTCGTCCTTTTAACCCATTTAATTTTTTTTAAAAAAATATATTTAAAATTAAAAATATAATTTTAGATCTCCACCGTCCATCTATGGAGATCGACTGTCGATGGAGACGAGCTCTATATGGCATCGTTAGAGACCTGATCTTCATCTCTAGATGATGGAGAGAGATCAGATCTCCATCAGGGGGTGGTCCATATTCAATATGGATGGACAGTTCATATTGGATCTGGACATTTTCTTTTCTTCTTTATATATATATATATGAGATTTTTTTTTAAAAAAAGTGAAACAAAGTCTAAGGTTTTTTTGTCTCTTTGAAATAAGAGTATTACGAGTTTTGTTGGTCAAATAAAGTCAACCGTCAATAATGGCGATTCAAACTTAAGACATTACTAAGTAAAATGAGTGTCCTTACCACCGAACCATATTGTATAATAGTTTGTAAAATATGATTAAATTGATACTTAAGACTATTTTTTTTTCTACGGTTTCAATTAACATGTTAAGGACTTATTTGGTAGGGCTTTTGGAAGTCTGTTTTTGGTTTTTTAAGCCCAAAAACTATTTTAAAAGTGTTTGAATGTAAGATAGAGCTTTTAAGCTTTAAAAGCTCTTCAAGACAAAATTAAAATATAATTTTTACAGGAAGAGCTTCCAATAAGTAAAAAGTCCAAAGTAACAGCCCTATCAAATATGGTCTAACTCTCTTTTTCCTTTTAATTTTATTAATGTGAAACTTGTTTCATTTATATCTCACGTTATTTCTTATAATGTTATATCATCTTAGTTAAATGCATAAGTGTTGGATTTTTCGGGTAAATATTTAGTGAATGGTTAAAGCTTATTAGATTGAGAAAACAGTATAGTATATATATACATACATATATATATATTGTATATTAGTGGTATATACAACATTAATAAATGCACATAATTGAATAAAATAAAACAAAAGTAAAAGTATAAAGAATATAGTATATAATTGTAGATGGCGTGTAAATACAAGGAGGGGTACGTCTCTGTCAAGTTGATAATTTAATCTTGTACTGTGCTGACACAAGAGATATCAAGCAGCTTTATCGATCCAAGGTGAAAATCTCTCTCTCTCCCTCCCTCCCTCCCTCTAATATTTTTCTCTCTCACAAACGCAAAAAAAATAAAATAAAAAGCACTTCTCTCATAAAAACAACTTTTTGTTCCCAATTTTTTCCACATCATTAACGCAGAAAGGGAAAAAAAAAAAAATAATAATAAAATAAAACCCTCTCTCCTGCACAATCTCTCAATCACGCACGCATACTCTATACACAGTCCCACACAACACATACATCATCACCCCCCTCTCTGTCTCTCTCTATCTCATTCTATAGCTATGGTGTTGGCAGATAGGACCAGAGAGACATCAGAATACGACAGAGCAGAGAAAACACACTCGTTTTTGTACTTATTAATAATCCCAATAATAATAAGGAAAATAACACCCTCTTCTTTTCTATTTATCGTTTATAGCTTTATATTAATTATCATGCATTTATAAATATTTATTTAAAATGTAAAAAAAAATTTATATTAAGAGGACACTCGTTATTATATTTTATTATTGTTTTTGTCAGAACACTTTGATTCATCAAATCCCTGTGCAAACCACCCCTACAGGGAGGCCCCAATATAAACTCACTCTCTTGTTTCTCAACCAAAACCCAAATCCTAAGCAAAAGCACTTTTGAGTTTAGCTTGCAAAGCTGTTTGTCTTTCATGGATTCCTACCGTCAACTTGACAACAATGAAACCTACTTGCCTCCGGGCTTCAGGTTTCACCCAACAGATGAAGAGCTCATCATCTATTACCTTCTCAAGAAGGTTCTTGACAGCAACTTCACTGGTCGAGCCATTGCTGAAGTTGACCTTAACAAGTGCGAGCCCTGGGAGCTTCCTGGTAAATAAATTGAACAGAACACCCTTTTGTTTTGTCCACAACAAACCCACTTCTAAGAGACTTGATTTTTGTTACACTTTTTTTGGTTGTTTGCGTGTGGGGTGCAGGGAAGGCGAAGATGGGCGAGAAAGAGTGGTACTTCTTCAGCTTGAGAGATAGAAAGTACCCAACTGGGTTGAGGACCAACAGAGCCACTGAAGCTGGTTACTGGAAGGCTACTGGCAAGGATAGGGAGATTTACAGCTCCAAGACTTGTGCTCTTGTGGGCATGAAGAAGACTCTCGTCTTCTACAGAGGTAGAGCTCCAAAAGGAGAAAAGAGCAACTGGGTCATGCATGAATATCGCTTAGAAGGCAAATTTGCCTACCATTATCTCTCCAGAAGCTCCAAGGTACACACACACACACACACACACACATCATTCTCTGAATTTTATGGTTTTCAAATCTGGGTCAAAGATCATTTCCTGATTAGGTTAAGTTTAATGGGGTTGAGAAAAGATTAGGTTTTTTCAGTTGGGTTTTTTTAGCTAAGTTTGGTTTCTGTTGGAAAGTGGTACAAAATACTATTCTTCTCTAGCTTCGTTTTGCCTCTGAAACTACTCAGGCCATTGGTCATTGATAAGTTTATGGTAGTTATTATTGTTTATAGAACAATTAAAGTTCAGTTTTGATTATTGTTCCCTATTCTTTCTTCTTTCATTGAAGAGGAGCTGAAAAAGGCATGTTTATTGTTTTAATACTATCAGCATTGATTTGCAGAAAATAGTAAACCCTTTTTTGGTTTTCTAATTAATTTCTCTTAAAAACCTTCTGATCTTGCACCTATTCATCTTCACTGATATGTACCCTCTGAACAGTGTTATACTTTGTAATGCGTGTTTGTGAAGTATTTTTGATATTACTGTGCCCTAATAAATAGCTAGTCTCTCTAACATGTTTGTGAAGTGCTTTTGATGTGATTTAATTTGCAAATTGAATGACTTGATTTAAATTTTGTTTTATATATCATATGATTCTTATGGCCTATGGGTAAATGTATGCGTGCAAGTGCAAGTATACATACAGTTGTTTTTGTTTTGACATTTGTTGATGTAACTACTCTTGATTTGTCAGGATGAGTGGGTGATTTCAAGGGTGTTTCAGAAGTGCGGCGGCGGCGGCGGCGCCACCACTACCACCACCAGCACCAAGAAGACTCGGCTGAGCTGCACAACTACCACAAGCTCCACCATGAACCACTCCTACCCAGAACCCAGTTCTCCTTCCTCAGTCTCTCTCCCGCCTCTGCTTGACCACCCATCAAACACCAACACCAACGTTGCTGCTGCCGCCGGTGTAGTAGGTGATAGCTGCTCCTACGACGGCCACAATCCCTCCCATGAGCACGTGTCCTGTTTCTCCACCATCGCAGCCGCTGCCTCGGCTGCCGCCTCTGCCACCACTTTCAACCACCACCCTACCTTCGACCTCTCTTCCCCACCGCCGCCTTCCATGATCAACCACGCTGCCGACCCTTCTGCTCGCTTCTCAAGAAACGCTGGCATGTCTGCTTTTCCAAGCTTGAGGTCTCTGCAGGATAATCTTCAGCTGCCTTTCTTTTTCTCAGCTCCTTCAATGTCTCCGCCACCTTTTCAAGGTGGTGGCTCGAACTGGCCAATGATGCATGAGATGGGTGGGGTCAATGGCACCGCATCCGGTGGTGGTGGTGGCGGCAACGGCAGAATGGCTGTAGGTTCCACTGAACTTGATTGCATGTGGACTTACTAAGACTCAACTTTGAAACAAGTCATAAAAATCTCCCATGGGAGGTGTTTTTTTCCTTCCATGCTTCAACGGATATTATATTATCAGAGCAGATCACATTGATGTTTCGATTTTGTAGTTTTTATGTCACTGTTAACTCGTTAATTTGTAGAATATTGAACTTGATTTTCAGTGTGTATCATGTGCTTCTTTCAAGGGTATTTTATGTCGTTTTAATTAATTAGTGCATGTTTGGATATATATGATCAGAAATTAGAAATCTACATCAGAGAAG
Organism: Xanthoceras sorbifolium; assembly: GCA_003430845.1. Classification (NCBI taxonomy): domain Eukaryota; kingdom Viridiplantae; phylum Streptophyta; class Magnoliopsida; order Sapindales; family Sapindaceae; genus Xanthoceras; species Xanthoceras sorbifolium. The sequence continues at coordinate 10,013,754 of CM010613.1, read as the reverse complement.
ATCTTCTGCTGATTACATATAAGATTATATGAATGTTCTGATGCTAAGAAAGTGACTGTTAACTGGTTCATTTTACTGGGTTCAGTACTGAAGTAATCTATATATTTGTTGCTATATACTAATAGTTTTGGTTGGTTTCTTTGAGATGGTCAGATATTTTAATCCTTGTTTTGTGTGTAAGTAATTAAACATGGATCATTTTGAGAAGGGTTTTTGGTATCATTAAAGTTACTTTTTATAGTAAAATATATATATATATATATATATATATATATATATTTTTGTCTATTTTATATTGTTTGATTGAAGATTATAATGTCATATGGAGATTGGAATGCATTTTGAGATCTCAAGCTCTATGTTTTTGTATATTTTATAAAAATAATTCCTATCACATCTCATTAATAACATGAGGCCAAAGGTTTTGGTTTGGTACTGGAATTAATGTCAAGCTATGTAGATATTATGTTCATGTCGACTAAGTATAACAATTATTGATCTGCATTTATGTTGAAACTGGAAGACACAACGTTTGCCTGTGCATTAAAAATCTGCAGATTATATTTTCAAACTTGCACGTCCGTGGACCACAGCAAAACCCATAGAATTTTTACATACACATATGAGTTCATTTCTGGCTTTAGGTTTTTTGATTGCGTTAATAAGGGAATTCCACGTGTGCATTTGGGGTTTTCAAAGATAGTGACTTGTAGTTGAATAATGTTTTTACATGTACATGCTACATAAATCCAATTAATTATCAAATGCTTTAATTCTTGCAATGAAATAACGGAAAAACAGTCCCAAAAAGTTGGATACAAAATTAATTAAACATATATATACACACACACAGACCATTAAATATTAGGTACTTGGGAGTTAGGTGCATAATGGGGCTGTTGCCTCTCTTTTGAATCTGTCCCACAAAAGACCTATACAGCTCCACTTTGATATGTGGTTTTTGAGTGTTGGTTTAGACATTCAAATGGCTACATCTACATGTACATCCATATATATATATATATATATATATATACATGCATCATGTGTTTGCTGTTGCATGCCCCACTTGCAGTTTCAGAAGAGGAGAGACAAATTAAATGTGCACTCAGTAGCTGTGTCAGCAATAAGGGCTGCCTATATATGTATAGCCAGCCCCTAGGGAGCTTTCTCTTTTAGCTACCAGAAATAAATATTTTCCCCGACGGATTTTGCAATCGGTATCACATAATTAATTAACGTGGCATTCAGCTTCACATGCATGATTGTATTAACTTTGTAAAACTTTTGTTTACTATTTCAAAGATGTTCAGCTTCGCATGCATACCTCTAATGTCGTCGTCGTCGTCGGTGTTTTGAATCTCCACCACTAACTATAAGGGATCCATTTGAAGATAATGTGTGTGTAAATGTAGATGGAGTCAAGTAGGTAGGTAGATGTTTTGAAATTAATATCATTGCTATGGCCAATGATATATGGTACATCTTGGTGCTGGTGCATCTTTTTAATGCAAACTTCAAAAAAAGAAAACAAAAGAAATGATAACAATGATGTTGGGGGGTCAGGGTGATGAGCATCTACAATATAGACAAGCTCGACATTGGGGAGTCTGATCTGAGCATGATTGGAAATGCAATCAGTATGGTAGCAATTTGGGATATTGTGGGACCAGATCATCATGATGATGATGGGCTGGAGCTTACTGGGAACTGCTTGAGCATAGAAATGGCATGGCACGCCATGTACCGGATCGCTGCAAGTTTTGGAGTTATAACGTTTTGGGTCCCTGCAAGTTTTCAGGAGCAGAAATGCTGGAATTGGGTTTGAAAAAGAAAAAAACTTTGAATAATATATGGTTGTGATCCAAAAACACCAAATGACAAACACAAAAAGCTGGGGTTTGGATGTTTTATAAGAAGAAAATAATTATGAGTATCAAAATATAGGTTGTTTTTACTTGTCTGAGTTTGTTTTGATGTTGGTTCTGACAAGTGCCAATACATGTTTTGGATTTTGTATGTTTTGTCATCACAACGCAAATGAGATGCTGGGCTACACTTAGTTTTCAATGGATTGTATATTCCTCATTGTCTTGTCATAACTCATAAGCTTGTATAAAAACAAATACGTTTGTTTTATATAAGGTGTCTCTTGTAAAGTATATATATGTATATTTATTTATTTTTTCAACCAATCACCTCTTCTATTAGGAGAGAAACTTGCATGAACTCTTTGTATAGTTTATCTCCCACCATAGTAAATTATGCAGGGTACCAAAACCAAGGTGTGGAGATGTAACATGCATCACAATGGACGTCAAATAAGATTCATAAATTAGTTCATTTGAGCCCATTGGACCAATAGGTTGTTGTGGTTGGACTGGCAGTGAAATTGGGTCAGGAGAAGAGCCCATCTAGATTTATAGTAGGTACTTAGAAGTATGAATATGCACATAAAAGAGGCTTGTCATTTTTGTTAATTTAAACAAAATAGGAGCTTCTGTTAATTACAAAATGTTTTCAGTTTTGATCAATTCAATTCATAAATTTAATTTCACTCGCATTTTTAAGTCTATTTATATTTTTCCTGTACCCCAATTAAAATTTATTTGACATATTTTGTTTTTTCAGTTTTAGGGTTGAATGTTTGATGCAATTTATTTACATTTTATATTTTATGAGCAATACGAGACTCAATCCACTAGACACAAATAACCAACTGTGAAGTCATAAATTTTAAACTTTAATGTTCATTATTAATTTACAAACAAATTAAAATAAAGTTTAAAAAATTTGCAACATATAACATAAAAATTTATTTTTATGAATTCTCAAAAAGATTATTTTTTTTAAAATTATTAAAAAACGAATAAATAATACTTAACCTACCTGAGGTTTGGTAAATTACACTCAGAATCAAAGTTTGCATAAACTGATATTGACCTCTCCTCCCGTTAAGTTTGACAGTTAAAATAATTGTTGACCGTTTAAAAACAGTAAAAAGATCAAAATACTCCCTAGTTAAAAAATTAAAAAGAATAAATAACACTCAACCTACTTGAGGTATGAATAGTATGATAAATTATACTGGAATTAAAGTTTGCATAAACTGACATTGACCTCCCTTACCGTTAAGTTTGACCGTTAAAAATAATTGTTGACCGTCTAAAAATAATAAAAAGATTAAAATATTCCTAGTTAAAAAAATTAAAAATTTAAAAAATAAGGGTGAATTGCATTAAGGACCCCAAGTTTCTCTAAATTTTTTATAAAAATTAAAAACAATAAAAAAAATTTAATGGATCAATTTTGATGGAGGATGGAGATCATAATTAAAAAAAATAGACTTTTGTTAAAAAAATAACAATTATTTAAATAAAAAAATAAAAACAAATTTTAGTTGTAGACCATTCATCAGGATTAATGGACGGTGGAGATCTAATCTGAAAATTGGATCTACATCACAAACCAAAAATAAAAAAAAATTATTTTTAAAATTTTAATTTTTAAATAGGGGTATTTTAGTCTTTTTACTATTTTTAGACGGTTAATAATTATTTTTAATGGTCAAACTTAATGAGAGGGGAGATCAGTGTCAGTTTATGCAAACTTTAATTTCGAATGTAATTTATCAAACCTCAGGTAGGTCGAATGTTATTTATTCTATTAAAAACATAAAAGTAGTTGTTTTTTTTTTTAACAAATAAAAAAAACATTAAAGTTGACATTCCACTTACAACTTGATTGTTATTACAAATTTATATTGATTAACTAGCCATCATCAATATATGATTCATCCCTTTTTCTTTTTTTTTATAAATTGATACTTGGATCAGAAAATAGTTGCAGATAAAATTAGTGTAACTGATGTACATAGTATTTAATTTATTTTTAATTAAAATAGTATGCTTTTATTGATAATTTTGAGTGAGATATTTTTATAATTAAATTGTTTAATAAAATATAAGTAGGTAATCATATTTACGAGAATTAATATCGTCCTCTTTCATTTATATTAGAGTAATGCTAAATTGATAAAAAAAAAATTTGCATAAATTGATACCAAAAAGTATGCACAACCGTATAAATTTGGACAAATGTTAGGCAGAAATAGCATCAGTCTTTATTAACACCACCTGCTTTTTGACTGTTCCAAAAAAAAATAAAAAGAAAAAACCAACGCTTGCCGACTGGGAAGCAAAACAAATCTTAAATCGGTTTGGGTCGGTTTGTTGCAGCACCGTATAAAAAACAATCTCCAACGCGCCACTCTAAAATCCTCCATCTCTCTCACTTCACTTGAGCTTTCACTGCAAGCAAACAGCAGACAACAAACAACAATGGACGAAGAATTCTCTGTGGACGATCCGACTCACTTACTCGACTCAGTTTCTGACTTCGCCAATGAACCTGGTAACTATTTAATCACGTTTACTTCTTCATTTTTTTTTTTTCAAAACATTTCAGATTATATAAACAAAAAAAAAAAAAAATCACTGCTTTTCAGGTGTTCCAAACGACGCCGCAGCAAAGAACTTTCTCGACCGTTTTCCTCTTCCACTGCTTATCAAGTAACTTCTATGTGTTTTGTTCTTGAAAACTTGAGAAAGTTATTTAATTTGAACGTGACTTGGTTGTGTATAGTTTGGCTTCATAAATTTAATACTAGAAATTTAACTCTTTTATTTATTTACTTATTAAGTGATTTGTAGCTTTGAGCTTTGCTCACATTCTTTTCAAAGTTGTAATTTTTATATTGGAACCCCAACACAATAGATTTCATTCTAAATTTCTTAAGCTGGATTACTTGGGAGTTTTTAATTATATAAACATTTAGACTGTATTTGTTGTTTTATATATAAATTTGACGTTATTTTTAATCCTTTTCCCTGTGTGGAATTTTGTTTACATATTTTCCTTTTTCTGTTTGCAGTTGCTTACAAACTAAAGCGAATGAGCCCGGTTTGGAAAATACCTTGGTTGCTTGTCTAGAAAGGATATTTAGAACAAAATATGGTGCTTCTCTAATCCCACAATACATGGTATGTGCACATTTTTTTTTAATCTTCAGAGAATAGAGAATTCTTGTTGTTTGTTATGCGGTTTGCTTTGTTGCGATGTGCAAGGCATCGAGTTATAATATGAACTGATTGTATTACTAGAAATTTGCATTTAACAACCCGAAAGTGGCGTCTTTTATATATATATATTTTGCCGTAACCGATATAATGTGCAGCTGTAAAGCAGTAACGGTGGCATGAAAAATTACTCTTTCATTAAGCACGTATATTCCAGTAGTTAGCAATTATCCTTTGGTGGCTTAAGTGTTTCTATTTTTATTTTATTTGCTTTTTAAAAGTTTAAGACCACATCACATTCAGCATGCCTATTCTCTTTAACCAGCATCCTATTTTCATCTCTTGAGGAACGTGAATCTAGGTTTTTAAAGTATTTCCCTTGTGCTTGTTTGCTTTGGTGTTTATGCAGGATTTTGTACAAGTCGGTCTGAAAGCCAATTCTCATGTAGTTAGATGTTTGGCTTGCAAAACAGTGAGTAATCGTATCAACCTGTGCATTTTTACTTTGAAGTTGTTGATAGTATTGACGTTTCTATATTGGGCTTTTATGTCTTCCAATTCTCTATTTAGTATCACAGAGTAGTTCTGTTTGTTTAATATTTTGAAATGTGTTCTTTTTCATCTTTATTGCAGAATTGAGCATTTTGAATTTGCCTTCTCATATTTTACACAAAATCTCACCAAATTCAAAGAGTGATATAATCCTATTTAATTCCGTGCCTTCTTACAGCATCAGTGATATAATTATTCTCTTGTTTACTTCATTCTTACCTGTCGCTACTTCCCATATATGCTCTCTTTTCATTCTTGTTGCTGATTGATGCTGCTGCCAATCCCAATATATTACTGCTGTGCGACACTCCATATAAACTTATTTCTCGAATTGATAATTTGGCTTAACTTGTTTAGTTAATATTTAATCATCAATGCATTTTCTTAATTTATATGCTTCGTATACATTAACACTTCTATATAAATGGCTATCAATTTCCTTAACATCATTCCAATTGCATGCAGGTTGTTTTCCTTCTGGAAAATTCTTATGAAGAGACTTCGTATGCTATTCAGCTGATTATTGACCATGACATATACTCACTGTTGCTTGATTGCCTGATAAATGGGTATGAAATTAGACTACTAGATTATGGCATGTAACAGGCCTTCCAATTGTTTGTAAAATTTTCCTTTTTAATCTTCTTTTTTAATTTATGTTTTCAATTCCATATAAAGCCAAACACAATGGCAACTGACGAGGACTCAGCTTGTATGATGAAGTCCATTCCTTTTTCAAGAACGCAACATCTGTTGTGTTGCATAATTTGACTTTGACATTTGATAGTCTGACCAAGCATCATTTTTACATGCATAACCTGATTTGCCTAATAATTGAACGTACTACCATCACACTTGTTTGTTGTTGGTAATAAAAAACAATGTCACTTTTGGAGATTAGATGAAGTACAAATCACTTGAACACTAGAATATCTCATCTCCAAAAATCCATTTACTTGGGAATAACCTTTCTGGGCAGCTGATTTCGCATCAAAAGCTGCTAATTTGTTCATAAAGTTTCATTCTTCTTGATTCCTTTGGTGCACTTTTGCATATTGAGTTCACTGGTACTTGGTCCTTTTCAATTTATACATCCTTTTGCCCCTAAATCTATTAAATCTTATTTTCAGGAGGTAAATGAAGTAAATTTCATTGTGTTTTATGGTTATTTGTTGAGTGGTTACATATAATTAAACAAAGTATCAAGAATATCAATATGGTATAGTTATTTTATCGTCTTATGTTGATTTATAATGTTAAGTTCAATAGAACATTTAGATTGTCTCAGTCGTTTCCTTCCCCACAAAAAGGGAATAGAAAAATAAATTATGTAATCTTACATGCATGCCCATATCCATTTTTTACAATAGCTAATTGGATGTAGTCCCCCCTGCAGGAAAAAAAAAAAAAAAAAAGACTGCGTTTTGGCTTGATAGTTGTATAAGAGATATCAGGTTATAATTTTTCTCTGTAAGAATTATTTTTGTGGAAATAAAATGCACGTCTTCCTGTTCTGTAGCGATGAAACAGTTGCAGCTGCGTCAATGGATGCGATAATGAAGTTAGCTGTCATGCCAAAAGGCATTGTAAGTACTTGGCCTTTTTATCCTCTCTGACAGGCATGGTGCTATCAGTTTAAATTTAACTATTGTTGTTTAAATTGACTAATATTGTGATGCAAACTTTATGGAGGACATCATCTTTCCAGCTGATAACAATGAAGCTACAAACCTTGGAAACTTAGCGGCCCGATGGTCGTCAATGGTATGGTTGATCATTGATGACTTTTATTTGTTTAATACTGATGTCATTTGGAATTTCATTAAGAGGCTCTTTTTTAGAATTTTAGCCTTATTTGGTGGGCGTAGCCATGGCAGTATTATCACTTTATTTATTTCATGAACCCATGGAAACATTTTTAGTTCTGTTGATATATTTTAGCTGTTAAATTTTCAGTTCCAGTAATTCTCTGTGTATTTTAAAAGTAGGAAATTGAGGCTACATTTTGTACTTTGATACTGCTAATTTGGGGACAAATGACTTTGATTGTCTTTACTTTTGCTGGTCATAATCATGCACTTTATCTGGAGTTTCGGATTATTTTACAGACTGTTCTTACTTCCCTTCAAACACTGCAAAAATTTTCAGGGACGTGTGCGGATTTTATCTCTGATTGTGAAGCTATTCTCTGTATCAAGATCTGTTGCTTCAGTAATATACAGTTCAAATCTGCTTAATTTATTGGAGGCAGGAATCAGCAATACAAACGATTCAATTGAAAAATCAAGCATTCTGGAGCTCTTGTATGAGGTTAGCCATTGATCAAATACATTAGATAAATTTCTCTGTGTTATATGCCTCCCTTGTCATTTTTCTACGTTATTACTTCTTTAAGCAAATAATTTCTTATTAGCCAAGTAAGTTACTTAATTCTTGATTGTAAATATGTTGACCAATACCATTTAACTGCAAGTACTTTGCTCTGTCCTCAACCAGACATGTTAATATGTTTTTGTTCTGTGTGCTCAATGGATGAAGTTATCAGAGGTCCAGCATAGTACAGAGTTCTTGTCCAGAACCACCCTTCTTCAACTACTTTGTTCTATCATTGGGTACTTATTTGAAAATTTCTTTTCATTTTGTTTTTTTATACTCCTTCTATGCTTCATTAATTGTTCTTTCTTGCTGTACTTTATTCTTTTGGTAGCAATTCAACAATGGACTTATACTTAAGGTTGAGGGCAATGATGATAAGTGGAAGGCTTCTATCCAAGGAGAATGCACATGTCTTTGTTGATGAATCTAGTAAGACTCGTGCTTAACCTTTGGAGTTCTTGGTGTTGATGGAACTTCTTGTTTGAGTGGATAGAAATCTGATATGTTAATCTGTAGTCCATCTTTTCCTGAAATATAGAAAAATGTTGAACAATCTTGTTCTTTTTCTTTCTCATTCTGAGAATTAGACATTCTGAAGCCCCAGTGAATATATTATGCCACTTTGATGGTTGATTTATGTAATAATGATGTATTGCAGCCTTCAAGCAAATTGCCTGTGGCTTATACCTTTCATTAAGGGGAGCACTTCTTAAGCACCTTCAGCTTTCCTGTAGGAAGGAAGCTGTGTTAATATGATGCCAGGTGGAACAAAATTTCAATGACCAATTTGAAAATAAAAAAAACTCCTTCAAAAAGAAGTTGATGCTATCTGTCTTCTGATATAGTTTTTATTTCTTCATTCTGGACCACAATGTTCTATACATATACATATCTTTCCTCTTTCCTTATCTTGCATGCTTGACCTGATCTTTTCATGGTCTGGCTTGTTACAAAAATTAACAAATGCTCTCTACTCCAATTGTACTGGTCCACTTGTTCAAAAAGTAAGCCTGATATGGTCAGTTACCAAAAAATATTGATTCATCACATAAGCCTGAACTGCTTAGGTAGTTTGCGTGCTACAAATTTTGGGTTCAAAAATAGTGTTTTGGTCATGAATAGCTGTCATCTGTCATTTCTGTTAGGTGCTTTTACAATCATTATAATAGTTATTATATTATTGAGCTGGGTGGACTTCATTCTTCATATGATTTTAACTTCATTTTATTTTCTCAGAGAGATGGGGTTGAAACATTACTTTTTAGTTAATTCTGTCAGATATCAATGCAATTTGCATGAATTGCTGAAAAATACATAGAATTGGATTACATAATTTACACATTCTATCAAACACGCACCAGACTGGTCAAATTGCTGAAGACCCTGGCCTGGGGACATTCTCTTCATGTCAGATCTTCAGCTTTATATACTTTGAATAACCAATTATTGATCTGAGACTAAGTTTCATTAATTTTTGTAATTGAACATGATATTGTCTAATAGCAACTACTCTGTAGAAGTGGTACAATTTTACCTAGTGATGGTATGCTTGATCTACATGCCAGTTTATTACAAGAGCTGCTTTACATTATTTTCTCCAGGTGCACATTAAAGTGTGTACTAAGTGACCAAAACAGTGAAATGGGATCCCAGTATGTACATCTCTTAAGGACCATCAAATTGATGGTGCTGCATGCAAATGCTTATATATGTTTAGATCGAGCCACACCAGGTGTATATATTATCATAGTACTCAAACAACTTGTGGAAAAACTTGTATCACTTTATCAATTGTTGGATTTTGTCTTTCACTATATTTATCACTGCACAAGTTTCTCAAGTTCGAGATAAGGCTATTTCATCAAAGCGCAAAAGGGAAAGTTAGATTGCAAGTAAAATTGAGGTTACAGAGAGATATCTGATCCCCAAGATTTTCTACTTGCATTGTGAACGCTCTGAAAGTCTGAATGCATTTAGTTCATGGCTGGCTTAGGCTTCTCAAAAAATGAATAGTATAATAAGTGTTATTTTTTATGTTTTATTTCAATGTTATAGCTGTACCAGCTTTTACACCTTGTAGAATTTGTTTCCGCCAATATAAAATAGAAAATGCTCAATTTATAAGACTCTGATTCTGGTAGATGTAATTGCCTATCTGTAAAGATTGAGAAGTGGTTTGTAAATTTACTGATGCTTCTTCTTAATTCAGGCATTGAAACTGTGATTTCAGCAATTGATGGAAGACTCGGGTTTTTGGATAGTCAAGATACTGCTGAATGTGAATCTGCACTTGAAGCATTGGGTGATATAGGGTCATGTAAGTATGTAACAACCTATTATAGACTTGGAAGAAAAATACCAAGATATCAAGCAACTTCATTTATCAGTGTCTTTTTGTGTTTTTGGACTTCATTCATTTCAATTCTAAGTTTATTGATTGTTACCAATAACCTTTTAAAATTGCCATACTAAGTTTGTCATTTAAATAAAAAGGTCTTTTGAAATTGCATGCTTAAGTTATTAATCATAAAACACCTCCCATTCATGAGGTTAGCATAATGGTCAGGTATGTGGTTTGCTCCACAAGGTTTGGGGTTCAAACCCCTCCATGGTTACCTACATGGCCAAAGGCCCTAGTTACCTGCTTCCCAAAGATTATAGCATGTAGGGTTTAGTAGGGGCTCCCGTTTCGAACTTTGGAGGATTTGTGGATTATAAAAACTAATAAAAAAATAAATAATCATAAAACACATCCCTACATCAGCATTTAAGTTTGAATTACGATATATAGGATGCTTCTCCTTTGGATAATTAGCATGGAAGTGAATCTCATCTACCTCTGTCAAACCTATTCAAACTTAATTTGATCCCACTGTTTGGCTGGGAAAAATGCTTGTGATCTGACTGGCCACTTCTTCCAAGATCACATTTTCATATAGACAACATGTCTTGGTAGCAGCTCTTTGCACTATTGCATGTCAACAATTTTATAATTGACCTTCAAATTTTTGCTTAACCCGCCTAGCCTTGTGCCTGTCATTGTTTGGAACTATAGGTTTACTTCTACTGATTTGTGCATTTTTTTAGCAATTCGAGGAGCTACATTGCTACTCGCGAGTGTGCCACCTGCGGCAAGACATGTTATTGATGCCGCTTTTGATAGGCAAGGACGTGGTAAACAGTTGGTGAGGGCACAAATCCTTTTGTTTATCTATGTATTTGTTTATGTTCACAAACTATGAGAAGATTCTTTACTCCAAAAGTTCCTGAATGGGCAAGACTGATATGGTTGTGCATGCAACTTTAATAAAGTTTGAGTATAGGGAAGGTAATTTTCCCAATAATGGTGAGGGCCTCCAGACGAGTGAAGTTTCCCTAGACTGCTCGGTTTTCAAATACATTGTCTGTGTCATATTGCCTGCACAAAATGTTACCTGCAGGAAATAAGTTGATATGAAGTAAACTCTAATAAACTTTTGGCTCTTTAGTGCAATTCATGGGTATTGGTTAATCCAATTTGACTGCCATTTCACTAAATTCGAAATCCTTCTCCTTAAACTTTTACAATATTCAGGGAGCGTCCTTCCAAGACACGTAGCCTATCCTATGCCACATGGAATTGTATCACTAGCAACTTAATAGAAGAAGAATGAACCCACCTGGCATACTAACTACTAAGTTTGCAAACTATCAGCAGAGTGCATGTTATAGATGATCAATCCATTAAATAAGAGAATTGAAATGCTTGCCTGTAGTCTGAGTGATTACATATAGCACGTGTCAGCATTATTAGGTTTAAATACTATTGTTGCACCTTTTCCTATAATCTTAAGTTTCTATGAACATAAGTTCTTGGGTTGGGATTAATGATGTTTTAACATGGTATAAGAACATATGTGATCAGAGATGATAGGTTTGAGTTCTGAAAATCATTCTATTAATTTAAACTATGTACATTTGCGGTATGTTTGGATTCACTTGTCTTTGTATTTGAATTCCTGTGATCAAATCATTAATAAATTTTTCCATGCAAGTAAGGGGTTGTAAAGTTTAAATGCCATTGTTAGGCCTTTCCTGGCTGTAAGAATTATGCTCATAGTGATCTTATAGAGATAATATTCTCTAGAGCTTTTAGATGTCTCATATTTTTTATATTTCTAAGACGATTTGTAATCGCACTACAGGCCGCTTTGCATGCTCTTGCAAACATTGCAGGAGAAACTCGATCAGAAAACACCAGGATACTGAACACTATTGCGGAAGAAAGTCTTCGGCGTTTGATATATGAAGTAGCATCCAGGAGCACGAAGCTGACACCTTCTGTAAGCTTTCTTACTTTTCCAGTCAATTGTTATTTCTTAAAGGGTGCTTTTTTTACATAGTGCTGTTCCCTATTTCTTTCTTGAAGTAATTCCTATGGTTGTTCAATCACAATAAATTGGTATTTTGATTTCTCTTTAAAATGTAAGATGCTTAATACAATAATTTATGCATGTAAGGCATTCTTGAAGAATTAGGCTATAAGATACTATGTCCGTTTGCTCTATGGTGTTGGTGGTGTGCCCACAAGTTATTGTATCTCTTGAATTATTAAAAAGCATTTTTATATTCTTTCAGAAAAAAAAAAAAAAAATCTTTATGAATTATTTTTTAAGTTCACATTCTCTGTTCTTTTGTTTCAATATGTTGTTGACATTGGTTTCTTCATCATTAATCACATAAAAGTATTAAGCGTTTTGGTATTATTTGCAGGGTCTTATTTTATCAATTCTTCAACAGGCTGCAGAAATCCGATTGGCGGTTAGTATTTTATATTTATTATTTATAAGTTTACACTTGGTTATCTATGCTTTGCTAGTCAAACTAATCACAGCTCAAGTGAACCCCAAGTATTGGAGGATTAATATGTTTGGAGTCATTTTATCTTTGGTTATTGAATTGTTGGCTCTTTTCTCTGTTTCCTTTAAATCATAGCGTGCTTTGCTTTCGTCTCATTCCCTATTTGATCTCCTTCTGGCATTCTCTTATTTACTCACTCTGTTCAAGAGTTTCCCCACTCGCATTTTGACTTTCTTTTAGAAAAATATATTGGTATTTACTTTATTAATATTCTGTAGGAAGGGGATGCCAAGAACCAGAATTGAGCACTTTTAATTAAAATATGGATGGATTTTCATAAAGAAATTAATAATATTAATAATAATAAAAAAATCATGGGAATCCATCGACGCTCCATCTACTACGGCTTAGAAAATTGAAGGAAAACCTAATGACTGGAATTACATTAAATTTTCTGAAGCCAACCTTTTCAAGCTTCCTGTTATTTATTTATTTATTTTACTCTTTCCTCTTCATAGGAATCAAATGGACCATAAGATCTTTCCTAGTTCTTTTGTGCACCATCATATAAGAATCTGTTGTATACAGGTTTTATCTAGTCATGATCTGAATAACAAGCACTCACAAATCAGTCTAATCTAATCGTTGTTTTGTGTTGCACTGGAAATGGGTGTTTATTTATGAGAATACGTCATTATGCTTTGTTAATTGTCCGCTGTGCAATGAACATGCAGCCCTACAACCTTTTACTTTCTTTGTAATTAGGACAAGACTTTATGGTGGAATTTTCCCTTATAATTTTAATCCTGCCTTGTTCTAAAGGACCGTGATTATATTCTTATAACTGCATTTGGCACTTGTTGCTTTCATCTCACAACAGTGATACCAGAATGGAATGTGAGCAATTAACATGTGTTTTTCTTCTCCTGCCAAAGGCACCAAGCAATATGATCTTATATTGATAAATTTATTAGATCAGTATATGGAAAGGGAGAACATTGGAATATGAAGTGATCCAATTGTACCTATGATTCAAGTTTTTGCTTTGATGCTTACGGTTGTTGGAGACTTCTAGAGAAATTTGATGCGGTTTTCTCATGTAATGTTCCAGGGGTACAGAATGATAACAGGGCTGGTGGCTCGACCATGGTTCCTGATGGAGATTTGCTCAAAACAGGAGATAATAAATACAGTGACTGATGCAACTACTGAGACGACGAAAATAGGTCAATGTTTAAATATTTATGTTCTTTATCATTAAAATAATTAGCATATTGTATGATTATAAATATTTTCTTTGCTGCAATGACTATTTCTTAGCAATTCTGAATCTTCAAAAATATTATTTAAATAGAATTAGTTTGGAAAGACCAGAGGTGGTAAAAGGTCATGCCGGCCACTTAACTTGGGCCAAGTATGAAGTTTCTGAGTCCAAGACAGTTATGGCAGGCAATGGCAAGGTTTCTTTCCCAGTTTGTGGGTTTATTTTTAAGGCGTTTTTCACTAGGACAATTATAATGCAGGCTGTGTGATTTCATGCCTGGCTTGACATTATTCACCAAGTAAATTTGATAATTTGGATATATGATAAATCATTAAGAATGGAAAAAAAAAATAGAAAAAATAATAGACTACCTTTTTGAAACACATAGTTTACATCAGATTATTGCATATTAATTGTTCATATGAAATGTGTTGAGGATCTTTTAACTCCATACAATTCATTGCTAAATGTAATGGCTTGGTTTGAAGAGGCTTTAATAGCCACGTATCTAAATTTTTGGAGGGCAAGCAAACAATATGCTTAAATTTATATTTTGAAAACAGTTGTTCTGGATCAGAAAATTATATCATTTAGATTTTTGATTGTGGAAAGGGAAACTGGATAGAGAAGTGCAGTTTAAGTGGAGAGTGTATAATGACTTGGCAGTGACTGTAATTTAGATACCAAACTGAATGTGAACATGAGCTTTAGAAAGTGTGCACGTTAAGCTTTTCATTTGATGGTTTAATTATTGCATCATGGTTTATACTTTATATTGTACACATGGATGTGTTAGGACGCATGTGATGACAATTTCAACATTTACCAGCCTCTTTCATTAGGCTTCGGTTCATGTCACTCAGTTTGTCCGATTCTCTATTTCTAAACAATTTGGTGGCATATTCAGGCATGGAAGGTAGATATAATTGTTGCAAGGCAATTGATAAGGCTTTCACATCAAGTAAACTCATCGGCGACCCTGCTTTTGCTGCAATAGCCGAAAAGGTTAGATTTGTCTTTGATGTATTCTGGCTTCTTTTTTTATTTTATTTTATTTTATTTTTTCATTTTTCATTTGGGTTGGTGTCTCATTGGGTGGGAGGAGCATCACATTGTAGATGCTGATGTAGGCAGACAATCAGGTCATGTTGTAAGATTGAATAGAATTGGATTGAAATATAATCATAATAGGTCCGTCTTTTGTAGTAATTTCTAAGATAAAAAGTATAGTGGTCTTTACTTGATGGCTATACCTATATATAGATAGAAGAAATCATTTAAAAACACTTATCATTTTAACCCAATGTTATTATTTCCAATCCAATCCTATTTCAATCACAAGCAATGCAATATAAGTCCACAAAACATGCAAGAGATATGACCTCAGAGATAGATGCCTGTGACATCTTATGAAAATGCCCAACCCTTTACCGATGACCTGTTTATATATCTTTTTTGATGAAAATTTGTGTATGGGCTTTTCTTCGCCCGCGAATGACTGGATGATTTGTTCTCCTGTGTGCAGTTGGAGGAAACTGTAAGAAACGGTCCATATCTAGCAAGGAAGCAGCTTGGAGCTCAACCTTTAGTCATGACAGCTGACAGATTCTAGATATGTGACCAAACCGGGAGTGTATTTTCCAGACAAGCCTTTGCCATCTTTACATATAGATATAGGTTTATTCAGCAACTACAAGGTGTTGGTAAATCTTTTAGTTTTCTGTGTAGGATTGGGATTTCGCCACCTAAATTATCTTGTTTGGAAAATTACACATCAGCTAGTTTTGTGCTTTGATGAAATGTTACATTTTAAACTTTGTTCCTGGAATTGGCTGTATGGTCACAAATTTTTCAAAAAATGCTTCACATAATTCTGGGCGTTACAGGACGTTAATTCAACCTTATATAGGTAATTTGATAATGGTAATATCTATTGATCTGAAATCTATCCTTTTTTTTAACAAAATGAAAATTGGGAAATTTTCATTGCAGGTGGTTATTGTAATAACACATTTTCGGGTACAATAGGAACCATTTTTTCCTACTTGGAGAAAAGAAAAAGGAATGAGAAAAATATTAACTGGTTAAAAAAATAAGTGGGATTGATGGACATGTTACAATAATTCAAAAAAAATAAAAATAAAATATTTAGTTTTATATATTGAAGCATAAAATTTTGCTATTATTATTGAGGGTTTGGTTCAGTATCATGTCTTTCACTACCCTTTAATGAACTCGTTAGTTTTTTGTTTTTTTTTTTTTTGGGAGATTGGGCCATGTATTTTTATCAAATTATGTCATCTCTCTAAAATCTTAAACTGTAATAGTTTAATTAATAAATAAATAATTGTAATAGCTTAATAAATAACTTAGTTTTTTTTTAAGAGCTAATTGTATGATTTCCTGAGGTTATATTAATTACAAGCGGAGCTAACTTTATTGCTTATTGATAAACACCTTCTCAGTTCTTAGTAAAATTTAGTCAAATGTAACAGGTAATCAGGGAAGTTATTTGTAAAAAAAATTCAAAAGTTGACTATCGAGAGAAAATTTTTGTCAATAAACCTAAAAGTTGATTAATGAGAGGGGAGATCTTTATTGATAAACTTAAAAATTGATTTCGTCTGTAATTAAGTAAACCTGTTATTTACTTTTTTTTTTATTATTATTTTATTTTATTTAACGTGTCACATGATGAAGTTAAAAGCAAGTGGCGTCAAAACGGGATGTCGTTTTGATAAGGAAGACACAAGAGGAGAGTGTGCTAAGGTATTGAAATGGAATTCTATCCAAATTCACCACCCGCTATCAATATCATCCCTGTGAGTGGATAAACAAAGGCGAAGCGAAAGCAGGGAAAATACTTTCGAAAACTGTAGAAGAAGGAGAGAGAGATGGCAAGCTCACTTCACTTGTTATCTCCATCTTGCTTGACTGTCACTTCAAAACTCAATACCCTTTCACTAAATAACAATTCTTCCTGTCAGCCAAACTCCACCGCTTTCAGGTCTCTCAGTTTCTCCACCAATCTTTCTCACAATGTCTTCTCCAAAGGTAATCAATCTACTCTAACTTCACCTACCCATCGCTCTCTATTACTTTTCTTTACAATCCCACTGCAACTTTCCCTTTTTTAATTTTTTTTTTTTGCCTTTTCGACAAGAGATTTGTGTAGAAAATGTTGAATATCAGTGTTCCATTTTGTGGGTTTTCAAGATTTGGAGAAACCCATCTTGAATTGAGCCAACTAGTTGTGTCCTTTTAACACAAAGTTGGTTGTTTGGGACCAAAGCAGCAAACTTTATTTGGTCAGTTGGAGAAAGAATTCAAGGAAAAGTACTGAATTTGATGTTTCTTTTTGTAGATTTGAAGTATTTGTGCTAGAATTTTACTTTGTATCTCTTTCACTAGAGACCACTAATCGATATTGTTTGGATGGATGATTTTTGAGTGAATTCTTGGTGTTTTGTGGGAAGTAGGAACTTTGACAATGAGCACGCTTCAGAGGCCAATTCGTCATTCAGTTGTTTGCGAGGTAGCTCCCACGAAGAAAGCTGATTCAGCTGCAAAGAGAGCTCGTCAAGCTGAGAAAAGGCGCATTTACCACAAAGCTAGGAAATCTGAAGTTAGAACCCGCATGAAGAAGGTATGCAGATTGATGCAGACTTATGTTTAAAATTGATGCCACATTTTCTTATATCATCCGTTGCTAGCAATATAAAACAGTTTCTTTTTATGCTGATTTATAATAGAGGCCTTTTGAGTATGAATTATGTTTTGATTTTTGTCTTGTTTATACATAGATTTTTCATATGCAAATGGTAATGGAATTCTTTGTTTTGTAGCTTTGAGTCCTTTCCGGTTTATTATGCGTGATTGATTGTATATTTCTTTTTCAGTTTTGTTGTTAAATCATGAAGTTCAGCTTACAAAGCTATAGATTGTTGACTGAGGTATAATTAACCATATGCTTTTACATCAAAACTGATTTTGTGTATCAAAGAGAAATAAGAGCGGCTGTTAATTTATATCTCTATTATTTATAGGACAGTAAGAATTAAACAAATCTCTATTCCATAAATAGAAGTTATAGTTGGCTGAGAATCAATGACACATGCTTGGAAAGAAGATCTAATTTTCTTTCAAAGTCCTTTTTTAACTTAACTGTTCCACATACTTACGTGATGTGAAGCCCGTTTCTTCCCGTGCAAGACACGAATCCTTGTGCTTACTTGTTTCCTTCGCTGCTTTGCTTAATTATTAGGCAGGATTCCTGTGCCATATTTTTTCTTAATGGCCTTTCAGACTTGAACAGAAGTAGACATTTCTGTCCGTTTTAGTCCATTGTTGAACAAACATAGAGGCACGTTGTTTGTTGTACATCTTGAAGAGATACCATGTTTGGTATCCTGTATCCTTATCCAAATGGATCACCCATGTACATGTGGAGATGGTGTAATTAGAAAACTACCACACTAAAGTATAATTTGATTAACAAAGTGAGAAACTGCAAAATAAAAAAATTAAAAATTAAAAAAAAAAGGTGAGGAAAATGAGAGATTGGATTCTAGAAAGTAAGTTCTATTAATTGATGAAGACATCACAATGAGCTTAATGAATTTACAATTGAACAAAACCGGTTTGTATATATATTCATATAACCAATTCTCTTGATTTGCGGACGGGAACACCTTTCATTGAATAACTGTTTGACTATTTCATTTAGATGTTGTCATATGATGACAACTGGCATGCTGATGTGGCATTAACTTGGACTGGTGATATTATATGATGTAGAATTCATTTGCTGAATAAACATGACTTGGGAGATGACGTGGAGCATTTAAAAAATATGCTACTACACTTTTCTCCCTTCCTAGTTTTTGACTTTAGACAAAAGTTTTGGGGTTTACACTTTAGTAGACAGTTTGCACTTCTTAATTGGTTGTTTACTTTTTGTTTCCATGGCATTGTATTTTTGGCAGCTCCTTTCTGTTTTCAAATTCTCAAAAAATGTTTTAGTTTCTAGGCCCAATGTTATATTCTTTAATGTGCTTGCTACATGTTTTAGGGGTTCCTCTTGTAGTACAATAAGCTATCAAATTGAACTCGTGGTGGACTTTAGCTCTTCAACTTTATACTTCAAATTCTTCAAAATCGTCCATAAAAAAATGACGTAAAAAGTTGCATCTCTAAATGGATATCAACCACTAGAACTTAGAATTACTTTCTTCTATGGCTACATTCACATGCTTTTAGCTTACTCTTGCAGCTTACAAACGGTGATTGGTTGAGAAATTTCATTCTATCGTATTTAAAATTAAATGTGCTTGATATTCATATCTTGGTTATATCTGGTGATTCAGGTCGGTAATTCCATCCGTTTTGTGCTCTCCTCCTTTTCTTTTGTGCCTTTTTTTTTGTAGGGAAGTTGAGGAAACTTGTGGATGACTTTTATTTGTTTATTTTGATCTCAAATTATATTATTGAGGTTATTGTTAGTTTCAATGAAGTTAAAATTTTGTTTTCCCTTGTAAAAGCAATGCTATCAAGATATTCTTTATCAAGGGTATGATTGTTTTCATTGATATTGTTCTTACTGTTTCCAGGTTCTGGAAGCACTGGATGGTCTCAGGAAGAAACCCGATGCACAACAGGAGGAAGTTCTTCCAATCGAGAATCTTATTGCAGAGGCATATTCAGTTATCGACAAAGCAGTGAAAGTGGGAACGCTTCATAGGAACACTGGAGCACGCAGAAAGTCACGGCTTGCTCGGAGAAAGAAGGCTGTGGAGATCCACCATGGCTGGTATACCCCTACTTCTGAGGCAACTGCCTAGTGAAAAACACGAAAGAGAATATGGAAAATGAAAAAATTTGTTGTTCTGTTTTCTTATGTAGAGGATGTGTGAAACTGTCACATTTTTGTTACTGTATAATGTTTATTCTTCTATTTTGATGACCCACTTTTTTTTTTTGAAGCACGTAGATTCAATGTTATATATTCCAGCCTACCTCAGAAACTCAATCAAACCGCAGGAGCCACCCTATAGACTCCACAATACAACTTTAAAGATTTACTTTTTTTTAAAGCTCTTGCTGTTAAAGCTAAGATTCTTGAATACTATTGTTAATACCAATTGACTCAATTTAACTAGTTATTTTTTATTGGATATAGTTTATGATATCTAAATGGGTAAAAATTATTTTGGTTCATAATTTTTTTTTTTTAATTATGACTTTTTGATTGATGTTTGATATTTTAGTTTATGTGGTCCCTAACGTTTTTGAAAAAATTAAATAAGTCTCTTTGATCAGATTTTTAACAGTCAAACTTAACAGATTTTGCACATTGATCATTTTGTTCTTAAAAAATTAAAATTTTTTATAACTTATAAAAATAAAAAAAATAAAATTTTCTATTGTTTTTTTTATCACCATCATTTCTTTAATTTCAATTTTTATCAATAATTTAATTTTTTATTTTTATTTGTTTTAACTAAATAGTATTTTTTGTGTATAAAAATTGAAATATTTAAAATTGATTGATTTTTAACTAACGACAGGACTAAATTGATTGATTTGAAAAGCTTTAGGAATTACGGGAGTTAAAACATCAAACACAAAAGTGATAATTTGAAAAAAAGTGGAAGACCAAAATTATTTTTATCCTATCTAAATTGTTTTAGGGTCTTCTAGAAACAACCAATTATGAGTAATCATGAACATTAAGGGTGCGTTTGGTACATGGGACAGGATAGGACAGTATGGGACAAGTTGCTCATGTCCCATGTTTGGTGCGACATGGGCGTTGGACAACGTTGGACAACATGGGACAAAAAACCCAAAATCTTGTCCCATGCTAGACCCTAGGACAAACTGTAGCATAACATGGGACAAGGTCTAAAATGACTGATATACCCTTACTTATTTTAAAAATTACAAATAAACCATCACATATAAAAAAAAAACATAAATTTTTTTTCATCCGCCTCTCATCTCCTCTCTTGCACCTCTATTTTCTCTCTCTACTCAATCCTCTCTCTCTTCCTATCCTCCCATCAAGACCCACATCAAGTTTTTAAGAATAAAAAAGATATTTTTTTTACAGCAAACCCAGAAAAACAAAAATGAAGAAAGCATAGAAAAAATAAAAAAAATAAAAATGGAAGGAATCATAAAATTATATATATATATATATATGCTTTTGAAATTTTATTATTATTATTATTACATTTTTTTGTGTTTATGAGTTCTTGGTGTGGAGATCCACCAAGAACACAAAAATACAAAATAAAAAATTTTAATTTTTTAAATTGGTTATTTTATAAAAAATTCATTTTTTTTAATTTTCTTTTCAATACAATCTCCATCCATCTATTTTTATTTATGGAATTCCATATTCTTTTGGTATGGATTATATTTAATAAAAACATTCAAATTTTGTTCTGTCCTGTTCCATTTATCACTAATATGTTCTAACAAACATTAGACATGACAAGAAGGGTACTCTGGTCATTTAAACATCTTGTACTGTCCTGTCCCAGCCTTACCAAACGCATAACAGTACAATACACAGTTCTGTCCCAGACATACCAAACATAATATGGAACAACTGTCCTGTCCTGTCCCGTCCCACCCTGTTCTGTCCCGTCCACGTACCAAATGCACCGTAAGGGCTCGTTTGGTTCATGGGATTGGATTGGATTAGATTATTTTTATGGGATTGGATTGGATTGGATTGGATTGGACTAATTAGTACTGTGATGTGTTTGGAGTAGTATGGATAGGATTAAAAATAGTACTGTCCCTTGTTTGGTGTAGAATGAGATTGGATAAAATTAAATTAATTTCAAGAAAAATAAAATTATTTTTAAATATTATATAATTAAATTAAAATTATTTAAAATAAATCTAAATAAAATTTAAATATGTTTATAATATATATTTTAGAATTCATTGTAAATAAAATATACTATATTAATTAATTTATATTAAAAAAATTAAAAAGATACAAGTATTGTTTATTATTCGCTGTTGTATTAGGTTGGACGTAAAATAATTATGTTTAATATCTAAGATAAAATAAAATTATATTTAATTTAATAAAATAAAATTATTTAGATTAAAATAAATTTAATAAAAATTATTTAAATTAAATTAAATATTTAGAATTAATTAATTATTTTAATATTAAAATATATTATTTTTAATGTTAGAATAAAATTTATTAAAATAATTTTGATATTTTATATATAAATAATAATAATAATATAAAAAAAAACTGTGTTAAAAGTAAGTTTGTTAAAAAAAAAGTTGTTTTTAAAAAAAGAAAAAAAAAGTTGTTAAAAAAGAAGTTGTGTTTAAAAAGAAAAAAAAAATTGTTAAAAAAAAAAATATATGAGGTGGGACAAAATTTGTCCCACCATATGTGGCAGGATGAATTTATCCTGCCACAGTAGGATAAAATGGATGACACCGGACTGGATTGTCCAGTCCGGTGTCATCACCAAACGATGGATTTGACTGGGATTTGTCCAATCCTAGTCCAATCCATCGTAACAAACGGCTCCTAAGAGTTATAACTCTTTAAACAAATATTAGTTAAACACGTAAACACCCTTGTGTCAAATGGGCCGGGAAGCCCATTTAAAATTGTCTACAAGGACTTGTGGGTCATGCTAAGACCAGCCCTCATTGGTGAGGGTAAGCCTTGAGTCCAGACCCGCGACCTAATTATGTGTCCAACCTGATCTAAGGCCCAAGTTCATTTTACATCCGGCCCTTTTCCGGCTCTACAGGCCGACCCATAAAAACTTGTTAAATTAATGAGCAAGAATCATAAAATTAATTAATTAATTTTAAGATATTTTATTCATATTCAAATTATTCCTCTAAACTAAAAACTACATTTTTATATTTATTTATATTTTTATAAAAATGAACTATTTTTTATATTACAAAAAAAGAACTACTTTTAGTGGACAAATATAGGACAAATATTCATGAATAAATTATACATAAATAATTCATGAACCAAGGATAATAAACATCAAAACATGCATTTGTGCTACCATAAAAAAAACACTTAAAAATTACATAAAAGAGAAAGTCATATCTCAATGCTACTCATGAAAAATTGTGGTATCGTGGTTTGAATTATAAAATTTACTTATAGCCCTGTAACAACTCATAATTAATATGTGCTTTAACATAAGATATGTGGAGTGCTATCTTATTCTCATATCAGACATAAACTTTTTGCAAGGCAAATTAAATTAAATACAAATTTAAAAAAAAATTGTTTTCTAGAAGAAGAAGAAGAAATATAAAAATATTTATTTTACTACTCTAATAAAATTATAATTATGTCATTAATGAAAATTTATAATTTATACATTAATTTTTTGACGGGCATGACGGACTTTAGACCATAAATGTAACTCGTCCTTAAATCCGGCCATTAGGACCAACAGACCTATAATATATGTTCAAACCTGCCCTATCAAGTGGGCGAGTGGAACCCAAATCCTTAATACGACAGATCGGACCGAGCAAATTTATACAGAAATGGGTAAAGCTTGCTAGGGGTACCTAGACTTGAACACTTTATTTTTTCCAAAAGTTTTATATCTTACCATTTAGAATTG
This sequence comes from Xanthoceras sorbifolium, assembly GCA_003430845.1. Taxonomy (NCBI): domain Eukaryota; kingdom Viridiplantae; phylum Streptophyta; class Magnoliopsida; order Sapindales; family Sapindaceae; genus Xanthoceras; species Xanthoceras sorbifolium. The sequence continues at coordinate 9,989,995 of CM010613.1, read as the reverse complement.
GTCACTTTGTATAATTCTCGGTCTAGATGGAACCTATTAGCCAACATTTCAATAACCCTAAATTCCCTTTTTTACCCATATTATTTCGATTTAGCAAGATAGACTTTAGTTGATCAAGACTTTTTGAAATATCAAGATATAAATTCAATCAATTAAAGCTCATTCGAATTAGTAAATTTATTACTAAATAAGTCTAGTATTTTATGTCTATTTATATATAATATCGTCACTCGCATAATTATTCATTTATTTTTTGAACAATTACAATTAATTCGAGGGTTGGGGAGGAAGACACGACTCGAACTCACAATCTCAAAGTATAAATGTGAGGGATAAATTACTGGATCAACCTTATATTATCCGCTCGCATAATTATTACGGTTACAATTTTATTTATCATTTGAAATATCACAGAAAAAAAAAAAAAAGAGTTGGTAGATGTAAAGTTTACATATGATTTTGTTTTCTTCTCACTCCAATGATTTAAAAATATTATATAATATTAATATTGGAGATTTAAGACACTGCCCAACATACTTTCACTATTTGTATATGTTGGTAGGCAAATAGATTCTACATTCTTCTTGTGTGGATTCAAAGATAACCCATGATGAACACAGATTCCAAATAGCAAAGCAAGCTTCTACTTCCAAATAGAAGGGAGAGAGATGGCATCTTCTAATCCTTGCCACTATCTTTCTTGCAAACCAAGAAACCCATTTCTCAGCACCCACTCTTCTTCTACTCTGTCAAATGTGCTCACTTTCAGGTCGCTCAGTTTCTCATCAACCCTCTCTTACCATGCCTTCTCTAAAGGTCATATCTTCTTCACATAGTCCATCTCTCTTTCTCTCTCATTTACTCATCATCTTTATTGTGTCCAGAACTGTGAAATACAAGTGGCTAGACAAGAAAAGTTTGCATCTTTTATATGAAAATGTTGTTATTTCTTCAAAGAACCCTTTTAGCTGTATTTGTCAGGCACAATTTTAGTAAAGTTTTTATTTTTACTTTTTGGTTTAAAAAATTTGGGTTGCAACAATATCATATCATAAATTTAACTTTTTGTTTTGGGTTTTGTTCAAGTTTTTAGGGTGTTTGTCAATGAGCTATGTTCAAAGGCCAATCTTTCAGTCTATCATGTGTATGGCGAGAAGATATGCTTCCAACTCTAGGTTGAGAAAGGTACCAACTTTTGCAATTGCAAGTTGATATTTTTTTTAATTTTTTTTTTCTTCTTGTTTTCTCTTTTTTTTTTTTTATAAAAAAAACAATTATTTTTTTATTACATACATAAACCAAATCCCCGTCCCAAAACCTTGGAATGAGTAAGATTTGATCCCAAGATTTATAATTTTTAAAGCTGTGACTCTGTTTCTTTAAATGTCATTATTCTAGTTGACATAATCTTACCTTATAAATAAATAAAATAATTGACAAACTTATAAGCTGGGCCATCGAGATATTAGACGAAGTTGTGCATCAGAAAAATGGAGGTTCTCATCTGTTGTGACTATAGGAGAAATATAATAGTGTCAAGGAAACAGTACTTGTGAGTTTCAAGTTTCAACATACATTTGATAGTTGAAGACATAATAGGTGACTTAAAATGTAGAATTCTTTGGTTAAACAGGTTTTAGTTATTGTCTAATTTACCATCATTTTCCCTCGAAGTAATGATTTTTATGACAGAATTCAATCTATCGGGGTGTGTGTGAAGGCAAAAGTGGAGTTTTAAGGCTTTCTATGGTTATAGAAAGTGTGTATATGTTTCCATTTTCTGTTTTCTTTCCTTGAAAAAATGTAGTGTTGTTCTATAATGAGTGATCTATTGCACTGTATTGCTGCTTTCCTCAGAATTTGTTGATTTTGAATTTTCTCATTCTTTTAAAACTAAAAGCACTGTAATTCATCAAAAAAATTGAGGAACAAAAAATAGAAACATCTTTTTTGGGGTTTTAGAATATTTTCAAACCCAGAACTTTTTTGAACTAAAGATGCAGAGTAGGAAAAGGGGTGGTGACCGGGACAAGAAGAAGAAGCGGAGGAGGAAGAGGAGTGGGAAAAGGAAAGGGAGAGGAGAGACAAAGAAGAAGAAGAATCTAAAAGTCATCAGGCTTGTTTCATCTGCTGGGACCGGATTTTCCTATGCCAAGAAGAAGAATACAAAGAACAAGGAGAAACTTGAGATCAAGAAATACGACCCTCAAATGAAACGTCATGTTAAGTTTACGGAAGTAAAATGAGTTGCGAGATAACACCCTTTAGGATTAGGCCTGTCTACGCCCATCCTCTTTTGCTGGTTCAATATATTACCGATGTTTCTAGTAGATTAAACATGAGATTTAGGATACACTAACGTATGCTTATCCATGTTCAATATGGTACAACTGTTTCTTGTGGACAACTTTTGTGTTAGGTAAAGCTGAAGATATGCAATTATCATTGTTCCCTTCTGTTTTAGTGTATTAGCTACGGTCTCTAGAAGAAAGGAAAGAAAGGAAAAAGAAAGGGAACTTCATTCTCTCATTTTTCAAGAAAATTGTCAACTGATCAAATGAATTTTGGCATGTGATTTTCATTTAAGTGAAAGGAAAGTAGGAACATTTTCAAAGACCAAACTTGCACTTGGCTGATATTAGCAAGGAACCAAGCTCTGAAGTTGTCCTTGTTCGATATTCTTGCTGTCTCCATTCTTCGAAATCCACTCTGGATCTCAGCCCAACAGTTGGTCTCTATATTTATTTCAATAGGCTATTAATTTGAGTAGATGGAAGGACTTCTTGTTTTCATTATCAGATGTTTGTTGTGTTAAAACAAATTGATGTTATTTGAAACTTGATGCTGTTTGCATCAATTAAGGTTAAAATGCTTATGTACTAGTAGCAATCAAATGGGTTAGGGTCATTCACAGATGCTAGTAGTGAAGATTCTTTGCATCAGGGAGTTGTCGTCCCGTTCATATTATTAGGGCAATACAGAGCTTAATGTTTAAATGGAACATTCGAGTCCACGTTAAAATGGGACTCTTGCCTGGGCGAAATGGAGTGTGTATAAACGTCACTCTTACTCCTAATGCTTTTCTGCTAACTTGACTAATAAATATTTAGAGTTGGAATCAGATTCAAGGTCCTCAAGAAAGATGGGATATCTTGTGCAAGGGAATTTGTTAAGTATGCAAACAAAGCTGCACGTGAAGAGGAACATGAATGATAAATATGATATTAAACATAAATAAGGCGCAGGTGATTACTCTTCCTGCATTGCTTTCTGTAAAAGTTCATGATGAATAGCTTGTGGTTATTTTGGTACAAACTAGAGTCAGATTGAATGAAGAATCTGAATTGGAGAAATGGAGGACAGTAGAGAGGATCGATGTCACTTATATAAGGATAAAGGATCGACATCACTTATATAAGTATTTGCGTTGAGCAACTAGCGGAAACATCTGGGTGCCTCAATCTCCTAACTTTGTCTGCCAAAGATAATTGTTTGGAGATGATCAGTTGCGGATTCCTCCACTTCATGCCTGTTATAGGAGTCCTGGATTGATCTGGCAGAGAAAGACTTGTCATTCACCATCTTTGATCTGGTTTCATTATTGTCTCTTGAACCTAAGAAGCTCCGTTTAGCTATTAGATACACATGTTTAGCTACTACTATGGAGAAACATGTTTCTATTCTGACCGAAAAGTTCAACCATAAGAGATATTGGGAAGCCATAGAGAGCAGCTTAATCAGATGAACGGAATTAATGTTAGAGAAAACAAATTTCCTTTTTGTCAGAAGCAATTAGAATCCTCTTTCTCTATTCTAGGTGACATAATTGGACTAATGGCATTGCTATAAACTTCAGGCAAGCACCTTCTCATAATTTTTATAAGAATTTGTCAAGCACTTCCTCCTAGCAATAACTCTGGTGTACTTTTTAAACAAAATCAGGTACGAATCACTCTAACCCATTTAAACTAAACTATGAAAAGCAGTTTGCAACAATGCCTATAAATGTCGAGAGAAAGCAAAATATACGGTTTTTCTGATTCAATCATTTTCTTAGGGAAAGAGAATATTAGAAATAGGTTAGGTCATACATAATCGAAGCTAGTACTAAAAAGGTTTCAACTTCTCATTCTTTTATACACCGTCATTAACGACTCATTCTTTTTTGTGATTCCCATTTTGCCCTATTCTCCTCTTTCTCTTTTAACTTGATATTCAAGGTATTCACCAATATCTCAGTCGGTGGCTCCATTACCATTCCCTTTGATCTCATCTCATTGAAATAAGATAATGCATTCTCTAATCTTCCCTTTTCATAAAGCCCATGAATCATAATGGTATAAGATCGCTGGTCAGGTCCCATCCCATTTTTCTCCATATCATCCCATGTATATCTCACTCTTTCTTCACAACCCCACTTCATATACATCTTCAACATCAAATTGTATATGTCACCGTTCATTTTGCATCCGTTTTGCTCCATTCTCTCCAAAACCTTGGGAACTTCCTCCGGTTTCCTCAACGATTTAAGCAGGAAAACATAAGTTCTGTCATTAGGCAAACAATTCCCCTTCATCAGATCCATTTCATCCAAAAGTTCGTAAACCTTTTCCATTCTCTGAATCTTGCATAGATGCTTAATGAGGGTGTTGTAAGTTGTGACATTTGGCAGACAACCTCGCTTGCTCATCTCCCGGAAAACTTCCAAAGCTTCAGGAATTCTTTTCTTGAAACAAAGTGCATCAATGACACAATTGCAGGTTACCGTATCCGGGTTGCACCCTTTCTCCCACATAGCTCGAAACAGTTTCATTGCCGTGCCCAATTTCCCTTTCTTGGTCAGCGCATTAATGAAAGTCCCACCAGTAACTGAGTCAGGCTTACAATTACTAGCAATTATATCCTTCCAAAACCTCTTTGCCTCGTGTACATTCCCCAACACACACCATCCATTGAGAATAATATTCCATGCCTTTATATCGAAACCAAACTCATTCTTCTTAGATTGAAATAAAGTCTCCGCGTCTTCCACATGTTTATACCTACATAACCACATCAAAAGACCCTGAAAAGCAACAGAATCATCCCTGAGCCCGAATTCATTCCTTCTATTAAAAACCTCTATTGATTCCTCTACCTTATGCGCAGCAGCATATCTATTAAGCAATATCCCATACGTTCTCTCATTCACAAGTCCCTTCCTCTCAGACATTTCATCAAACACTTGTATCAACTCTTCAAAACGCCTTGCTCTCCCAAGAGCATCAAGAATCTCATTGTAAACGTCGGACCCAGGTGAATAACCGCCTTCCCTACGAACATATTTGAAGAACATATAAGCCGGTTGCCAATCTGACGGATTACGGTTAACTACATCTACAACCAAATCATCAGACAATTCGAGCTCACATTGATCTAAAGCTTTCTCAATCTCTTCTTCTGAGCTGTTCCTATGATTCTTGAGAACATTTTGAACTTTTACAACGATTTCGTCACCTGGGTATCGCTGAAACTGGCTGGTTTCATCAGAATCAGCAAGTGAATGAACAAGCTGAGTTGCTGTGACTCTGCCCAGAAAATGGAACTCAAAGTTTCTGGTATTGAAATCGTTGATGGGAAAAAGGTATGGGCTTAGGGTTTTCAGTGTAGTGATTGAATGATAAGAGAGAGGTTTTGTGGGTTTGATGGGAAATGCGAATTTCAGTTGAAAATTTTGCCGGGAATAGATTTTTAACGGTCGAAATAGAGAAGACATATTGAATGTTTTAGTTGGTGTCAACAAACAATAGCAAACAGAGACTTGCTAGTTGTCCCAGCAACACCTAACGCAATATGTTGCGCTCGGTTCCACAACAATTCACTATTGGGCTGGGAGGCAAATGCTGAATGCATACACAAATTCATGGACTTTTTGGGCGTATTTGGAATAACATTTATTTTCGACTTTTGGTACTCCAAGTCTGGATTTTCTATTATTATATGGATATTTATATTTTAGACGAGCTTTTATTGAGATACATATGAAAATTTTGTTTTTATGTTCACCTTTACCATGATAAAATATAGAAGGGTAATTACACTTCGTTATTCTGAGTTTCATTTATAATACACACATAATATCAGTTATCGATTGTTACAGTCAAGTATCCTTAACCGCATTGACCACTGTTCACTTAACATATATTTTAACGTTTCAAGGGTATATTAGAATTATATAAGTGAAAAAAAAAAATTACCGAACCAATCAGAACACGCCACATCATCTATTTATCATTATGTTTTAATATATATATATATATATATATAATAGTAATAATAATAATAATAATAACAATAGTAGTAGTAGGAAGAAATCTGGTTTCCAGATCAACTAGGTCTCTTCCTTCAACAAAAAAAAAAAGTAAAAAAAAAATAAGGGCTTTACCAATGCCGCTTCTTATTCTTTATGCTTAGATGATTGGTTGTGGGGTAATTTGAAGAATTCTGCCATATCGTATTTTGGTGCTCCTTGGTATGTTATTTCTTTGTGGCATATTTGGAAATGGAGGTGTTATAGTATTTTTAATGTGAATTTCAAGTTTCCTAATGCTCTTCCGTTTGTTATTGGGTTGTTTGAGAAAGATTGGTGGTTTGTTTGGGGGAGTAAGGACTCTGTTAAGAAGTCTAATTCTGTGGTGATTTTTTGGAAACCTCATGTGTTTGGTTGTGTTAAACTTAATGTGGATGGCAATTTTAGAGGTTGTGACAAATCTATTTCTTTTGCTGGGGTGGTGAGGGACCATTTGAAGAACTAGTTTGGAGGGGGGGGCGCGGGGGGTGGTGTGGGGTTGGCAAAATTGGCACAGGTTGTATCTGATTTGATTCTATTAAGAAGTCTGATTCTGTGGTGATTTCTTGGAAACCTCATGTGTTTGGCTGTGTTAAACTTAATGTGGATGGCAGTTTTAGAGGCTATGACAGATCTATTTCTTCTACTAGGGTGGTGAGGGATCATTTGAAGAACTAGTTGGTGGTTTTTTTTGGCAAAATTGGCACAAGTTGTATCTGATTCTGTTAAGAAGTCTGATTCTGTGGTGATTTCTTGGAAACCTCCCGTGTTTGGCTGTGTTAAATTTAATGTGGATGACAGTTTTAGAGGCTGTACAGATCTATTTCTTCTACTGGGGTGGTGAGGGACCATTTGAAGAACTAGTTGGGGGGTTTTGTTGGCAAAATTGGCACAGGTTGCATCCATTAAATTGAGCTGATTCTTTGGAGGTTGTTAATCTGGTTTTGAAGGGTTCTTATCTGAACCATCATCTTTTCAATCTTATTCAGGAATGCTCTAACTTATCAGCTGGAGAGTGGACTGTTTCTCTTGTTCATATTTACAGAAAGGCTAACAGACTTGCTAATGGGATGACTGTTTTGGGGCATGAGATGAAGCTGGGTTTCAGGTCCTTTGATGTTACTCCTCCTTCGGTTTTATCTTTGTTTGATGACAATTGTATGGAGCTAGCCTTGCTAGGCTAGTTCCTTGCTAGTTGTTGTTTTTTCTTGTTTCTGGGCTCTACCCTCCCCTTTACCAAAAGAGAAAACCATTTACAAAATCTCTTTATTTTTTTAAAAAAAAAAAGGGCAATTATCAATTCGGTCCGTAATTTTTGGGGAATCATTAATTTTTTAATGCAGTTTCTTTTATTGATATCCTTAGGTCTTCACTTTCTGAAAATATATCATTCTGGTCCCTTTGACTAATTTTTGAACGGTCAAACCTCATAGAATTGGTAAAAAGACTGATTTTTTCCATTGACTCTATTTAAATTAGTGAAATTACAATTTCAACCTCAAATTTTTAAAAAAGATTATTAATAATTAGAAGGGTAATATGGTCATTTTATATTAATTTTTAAAAAATAAAATTGAAAAAAAATTTAAACTTTTTTAAATGAATCTCCACCGTCCATCAAGATTTGATGGAGGGTGGAAATTAAATGTAAACTTAAAAAACTTAATGGACGGTGGAAATTAAATGTAGACTTAAAAAAAGTTAAGAATGGATTTGGACCATCCAATAATGAATGGTTGAGATCTAATAGAAAAAATAATTTAAAAAAATTGTAAAATAATAAATGGATCTTCACCATCCATTCATGGAGATTCAAATTGAATTTTTTTTATAAAAAATGGAAATTTATTATAAAAAATGTTCCGATCCAATTTGGCCGGTCCAGATAGGATATGGACCAATTTTTTTAAAAAATTAAAAAAGTCTATATCAAATTTGGGCCGCCCTCTCTCCATGAATTCATATGGACTAATTTTCGAACGGTCAAATCTCATAGAATTGGTAAAAAGACTGATTTTTTCCATTGACTCTATTTAAATGAGTGAAATTACAATTTCAACCTCAAATTTTTAAAAAAAAATATTAATAATTAGAGGGGTAATATGGTCATTTTATATTAATTTTTAAAAAATAAAATTGAAAAAAATTTCAAACTTTTTTAAATGAATTTCCACCGTCCATCAAGATTTGATGGACGGTGGAAATTAAATGTAAACTTAAAAAAATTAATAGACGGTGGAATTAAATGTAAACTTAAAAAAAGTTAAGAATGGATTTGGACCATCCAATAATGAATGGTTAAGATCTAATAGAAAAAATAATTTAAAAAAATTGTAAAATAATAAATGGATCTCCACCATCTATCTATAAATGAATGGATAGTGGAGATTTAAATTGAATTTTTTTTATAAAAAAATGGAAATTTATTAAAAAAAATGTTCCGATCCAATTTGGACCGTCCATCAGATCTGATGGACGGTCCAGATAGGCTCTGGATCAATTTTTTTAAAAAAATTAAAAAAGTCTATCAAATTTGGACCGCCTTTTCTCCATCGATTCACATGGACCGCCCTCTCTCTTATGGAGCTCCCACGCCGCCAAAAGTCGGAGGCGGGGAAGGCTCGGTGGGCGAGGTCAAGCCTCCCCGGATCAAAGGTCGAAGAACCCAGCGAAGAATCATTCTTCAATCCACAAAGAATCCAGAAACTTCTGGATTCTTCAATTTTTTTTTATTGGATCTCCACCAAGAACAAAAAAAAATAAAAAAAAAATATTTGATTTTCAATTTTCAAATTTTTTAAAAAAAAATTATAATATAATCTCGACTGTCCATCAGATGGATGGTGGATCCAACTAAATTTATTTTATTTTAAATTTGAACTAGGGGTAGGTATATCATTTCACCAAAAAAGTTGTTGTTGACATATTGATAAGGATAAAGATAAAAATACTCCTGAAACCGTTAAGTTTGACTAACGGTTGATTCACAGAAGGACCAAATTAATATATTTATGAAAATTTAGGACCCACGGGTACCCATAAACGAAACTGCATTAAAAATTTGATAATTCCTTAGAGTCCAAATTGATAATTGCCAAAAAAAATAAGAAGACGAAGAGATTTGGTTTTTTCTAGATCTCTTCTTTAGAAAAAAAAAAAAAAAAAAAAAGAAGAGTAAGAGTTTTGGAAAATCAGGACCTCTTCCTTAAAAAAATAAAAAATAAAAAATAAGAAGAGGGTAAATTGCAATGGAGTATTCTGACATTTAGATAAATTGTAAGGAAACTGTACTTTTATTTAAATTAAAGCTTAGTACTCTTGATTAACTGGTTGACTGTTACAGTTAACATTTTAATCAAGGGCGAAAATCATTTTGGTCCTTATCTTTTTTCGAATTATCATATTTTTTGCGTGTCTTTCATCTTTTAGCTCTTGTGGTTCATAACTTTTCAAAACTCTATCAACTTGGTCCTTCTGTTAGTTAATACTCAGTTGAATTTAACGATCTTAAGGTTATTTCAGTCTTTGTACACAAAAATAACAATTCATGTTAAAAAAATAAATAAATAATCAGAAAAAATTTACTAAATATAAATTTAATTCTTAATTCTTTATTATTTTAATAATTTATTTTATTTTTTAATTTTTAATTTACTATAATTTAATTTTTGTATATAAAACTTATTTTATATTTTGATATTAATTTAAAGTGATATTTTGAATATTTAAATTTTCATAGATTAGTTATTTATTGTAATAATTTTTATTTATTTTTTAAAAAAGTTTTTAATTTTGGTATTAATTTTTAAATTATTTTTTGTATTTTTTAAATATTTAAGGACCTTTCTTATAAATTTTATGGCGAATTGCACTCAAGTACCTTGACTTATAACGTAATTGCACGTTTAATGCCAGTGTTGCCATAATTGCACTCGAGTACCCTGTAATCCGTTGACCGCCGTTAAAGTAACGGTTGATCAAACGGATTCAAGTAAAATGACAAGATTGCCCCTGCATAAATGTGTTCTGACATAAAATTAAAAAAATAATTATTAAAAAAAAGATAATAATAAAATAATAATTTTTTTTTTTTTTGAAAAAAATTTAAAAAAATCACAGATCTGGAAATGGAAGAAATTTCCAGATCTGGATTCCTTCAGTAAAAAAAAAAATCAAAAATTTCATTCTCAGATCGAGAAATACTAAGATTTGGAGATGGAAAAAGTTTTCCAGATCTGGATTCGTTAAGAGTTACAAAGGAAAAAAAATTGAAAACTACTGGGTTCGAGCACGAACCCAGTTTCTGTGTTCGACCACGAACCCAGAACTCTGTTCGTGTTCTTCGAGTACGAACACAGATCTGGGTTTCGGGTTTGAGCACGAACCCAGATCTGGGTTCATGTTCTTCGAAAAAAAAATTTAATTTTTTTTTTGGTGATGTGGTGGAAGAGTTTCCAGACTCTTCCATCTGTTTTTTTAAAAAAAAATATTTTTAATATATTATTTTTAAAATTAATTAAAATATGGCGTGGCATGTTCTTATTGGTTGGATGATTTTTTAAATTTTTTTAAAAATGAATTTAAACGTAAAAGACCAATTTGCCTCTGAATCCGTTTGGTCAACCGTTACTTTAACGGCGATCAACGAATTACAGGGTACTCGAGTGCAATTATGGCAAAACTGGCATTACACGTACAATTACGTTATAAGTCAGGGTACTTGAATGCAATTCGTCCTAAATTTTAAGTGTTTATAATTTTAATTATTTTAAAAAAAAATTGATGACACATATTAGATTCTTATTAGATATACATGTTAAAGTTAATTTGTTATTTTTAAAAAAAAATAAAAGATAAAATTGTATTTTTAACATAATCAATTAAAGTTAATGGCAAAATAGTTAATGTGCATAATGTCATATTTCACTGCCAAAAATTTGGTCATATAAACTAAAGTGATGTATTTTTAAAAAGTTAGGAATCATGTAAGCGAAAAGATGAAAAATAAATCAAAAAGTGATAATTTGAAAAAAGATTGGGACCAAAATATTTTTCTCCCTTGATCAAAATGTTAACTCTGACAGGCAATCAGATAGTTAATGATACTACACTGTAATTATTTTTTAAAAAAATACGGTATCCGATGCAATTTATTCAAATGTGAGAGAGTACTTCATTGTTATTTACCCTAAAATCAATTAATTGATTATCCACAACATATTTGTACGTATTTATGTTGGAGGTTAAGGATTCAGATTCAATCTTAGGTTTTTGGTTTTTCGTCTAAAACTGAATAATGTTAGAATTTTACTAAAAATTTAATAGTGATTGAAAACTGAATAATGTGTTTGTGTGTGTGTTTAAAAATTGAATAGCATGTTTTGTGTGTGTATGTTTTTTTATACTAGAAAACATAATATAAATATTAAGTTGTTTGTTTTTTAATGTTACAAATATCTTAAAATAAATACTTTTACATCTATGTCATTACAACTATTAATTGTTATACCATTTAAACAAATTATTAATTATTATATATTTACATTTTAGTATAATAAAGACAACTAAAAATAAGAAACTTTAATAAATTCTAAAACAAAATAAATTAGTTATAAAATAATTTATCAATTTTAATTTACGAATAATAATGTCAAGAGACAACTATAGTTCAAGGGTAAAGTATTTTAAACGTGAGAAGAAAAAAAAAAATATTAATATGGTTAAGGGGTGTGAGAGAAGACAACAATTGGAAATAGATAAAATTTAATTTAAGAAGTAAAAAAATCAGATATTAATTGTAAGTGATTTCAGGAGATACTTAAATGATTTTTTTTTTTTAAACTGCTACTTAAATAATGTTACAAAAAGGTAAATTGTAATGAACTATACTAACGTTTGGTCATATTGCAACGAAATCTTAATTTTACACATTAATACTCTTGACTAACCAGTTGACTATTAGAGCTGACGGTAGATCATTACTCAGAAGGGTTATATAATCATTTTCTATTAACTTTTAAGAAAAAATTAAAGAAATAAAAAAATCGAATGAATCTCCACCTTTTATCAAGAGTGACGGACGGTGGAGATTATATTGATAACAAATTTAAAGAAGAACTTTTTAAAAAAAAAATTAAACAAAAGAAAAAAATTCTATGTTCCTGATAGAATGTAGATCCAATCTTGAAGCTCCATCAGCCACCAAGAACTAAAAAAATAAATTAACACCAACTCCATTGCTTATTATTGCCAACTTGGTCGAGAATTAATTAAGTTTCAGAAGTTGATATTTATATAGTTTGAGACTTAGAGCATCTTTAATGTAAATATGTATTTTTGAGTATTTAAATAATGTCACATCACTAAATAATATGGATCTACCTTATCAAAAAAATTATAGAAATACATATTCACTTCTCCAATGTGAATATGTAAATAGTAATTTTAAACCAATCATCCCAATCATTTGTTATATTCTCTCTCCATTTAATATGATAATTAAATGCATTGACAAAATGCTAACATTTTATTGGTGGGAAAAGTTAGAAATCATAGTCAGCATATCAAATAGGATATCTACAATTAGAAACTATACTTGATATTCTCAAACTTTTTTTTTGCCACATCATATCAATATTAAAGTTAAATAATTGCATTGGATAATGTTTTCTTAACTTTTTCAATATTGATCTTATGTGACACTCAATTTTCTCCAAATGCATAATAGCATAGGAGATGCTCTTAGTTTTTCGATTACATAGTCCAAATTTATGTATTATTTTATACATGTTTTTTTCAATCAAAATAATAAATCAATATCGATTTGAGATTTTAATTTAATTTTAATAAATATTTCAGTTTTAATCCACAAAAAATTAAACAACTAATCCTAAAAAAATTAAGTTCCAAATTAATCAAAATACAACTTTAAAGAGATATACCTACCGTTTCACTACAAACAACAAACTAAATCATATATTTGAACACCAAAAAAATTTCCCAGAAAAATAACATTTGTAGGGACAGAATGTGATAATCAAAACAGGGTGATCATAAATGTAAAGAGAAAGAAGATAGAGAAGTTGGAACTTTAAGTAAGGGTATTTGATTAGTTTTATTAATTTGATACCATAAAAACTCATCTTATTAATTTGCTGACAATGATACTAAGTCACATATTTACTTATAGTAAAGTGATTAGTACACCTCCCTCCCACTTTAGTGGTTAGATGTCTCCCGTTATGAGAGTAGATATCCGAACCGTACGTTTAGTGATTGATCTCGTCAGATCCCGACAGTTATTAATGTTGTAATTGTACCCTTAAAAAAAAAAAAAAAAGACAATGATACTAAGTCAGACCAAAAGAGTGCTGAGTATACTCATTTCCTCTTATTTATTTTAAATATAAATATATCATTTATTAATGTTGTGCTTAGAACTATTTTGATTTTTTATATTTTAAATGAAATTATATCATTTAATAAGGTTATTATAATAATGACTTCAACTTCTCTATATTTTAAATGTAATTTCAATATTTATTAGTATTTAATATAATATTATATCATGTATTTGTTTTTTTAAATATGCTTAAATGTAAAATAAAATTTCAATTGTTCAGAAACCAGTTGCTGCACGTTTCTTCAAGGAACATTCATGTTATAGTCTCTGTCATAGCCAAAGCCAACTTGGACTTTTTCAATTCAAAAAGACCAAGACTTTTTTGCAAAAAGCAAAATTCAAACCAAGACTTGACTCCACACTCATGTATAGTTTATATCATAGCCAAAGCCAACTTGAACTTATTCAATTCAAACTTCAAGACTTAACTCCAAACAATAAATACACCTGGTAACTTCCTGCAGGTTGGTTCTCACATTAGTGGTTAGTGTGTTATTGCTGCACTTGCTGCAGGTTGTGTTTTTTTTTTTTTTATACCACCTAGCTACGGCGATTTGAATTTAGAATTGGAACATTTTCAGGCTGGATGAGCTCTCTTTCCCACTAAACCATAATGAATGATGTTCTTGCTGCAAGTTGTTAGTTGATCCTTCTGGTATTATCTTCATTTGTACGTTTTGCTTACTATATGGGGTAAGTGTTCATTAGCACTTTCAAGTTGAAAAGTTTGTGGGATTCTTAATTTATTGTCTAGGGATTTGGTTTTTCAGGTGGGAGCTTGTGATTTCTCTTTAGTATTCCACATTGTTACTTCATTTTCAAGTATCAAGTTGGGTTTCTTTTTTGGTGTTCATTTGGGATGTGAGGGATGTCAAATTTCTTCATTAGGAATTCCTCTTGCATCTTAAAAAGAGTTCAACTCCAGCTGTATCAAATTGAAGTAACTATAGGGTTGTATCAGCCTTGAGTTGAGTTGGGGGGTTTTTTGGTTTCAGCAATGGTGATGCTGGGATTTATTCCAATGACTTACCTCAAATGGGTATTCTTGGCTTGCTTTGTTTGTTCATCTTTTGGTCTCCAAACCCAAAGCCAATCTTGTGATCCAAGTGATTTGTTGGCACTTGAGGAATTTGCTGGAAACCTCACAAATGGGTCTATCATCACATCATGGTCCAATAATTCTTTTTGCTGTCAGTGGGATGGTGTTGTCTGTGGAAAGGAAGATAATGGATCGGTTGCTAGAAGAGTGGCCATGTTGATTCTGCCCAAAAAGGGAATAAAATGGATAATTTCACGCTCATTGGGCCGTTTGGATCAGTTGAAATTGCTTGATCTTTCTTGCAATCATTTTGAAGGTGTATTGCCTGTTGAGCTCTCCAATTTGAAGCAGCTGCAAGTTCTTGATTTGAGTCATAACATGCTATCGGGACCGTTTTCAGGAGTGCTTTCAGGTCTGAAAATGATCCGATCACTGAATGTTTCTAGTAATTCATTCAGTGGGGACTTGTTGGAGCTTGGGGGATTTCCAAATCTTGTTGTGTTCAATGTAAGCAATAATTCATTCACTGGCAGGCTTAATTCCCAAATCTGGAGTTACTCAAATGGGACAGAGATTCTTGATTTCTCAATGAATCATTTTGAGGGTAATCTTGAAGGCTTGGACAATTGCAGCTTCTCTTTCAAAGAGTTGCATGTAGATGTCAACTTGCTTTCGGGACACCTTCCAGATTCTTTGTATTCATTCTCATCTTTGCAGCAACTATCACTCTCTGAGAACTATTTCTCAGGCCAGTTAAGCAAGGAATTGAGTAAGCTCACTAGCCTTAAATACATGATCATTTTTGAAAATCACTTTTCAGGTGAACTTCCTAATGTATTTGGCAACCTTACAAACCTAGAATTCTTTATTGCACACTCAAATTCATTTTCTGGTCCATTGCCTTGGAGTTTGGCACTCTGCTCCAAGCTCCATGTACTTAATCTTCGAAACAATTCTTTAACTGGTTCTATTGATCTTAGTTTCACTGGATTGCGTAGCCTTTATACACTTGATCTTGCTAGTAATCGTTTTTCCGGAACCCTTCCAAATTCCCTAGCTAATTGCCATGAATTGAAAATCTTGAGTCTGGCTAGGAACGAGTTTACTGGCCAAATCCCTGAGAGTTTTGCTAAGTTAAAATCCCTTTTGTTTCTCTCATTATCAAATAATAGTTTTGTGGACTTACCTAGGGCACTATCAGTGCTGCAGCAATGCAAAAATCTCACCACTCTGATCCTCACACAGAATTTTTTTAGTGAGGAAATTCCGAAAAATGTGAGTGGTTTTGAGAGCTTGATGGTTTTAGTGCTTGCAAATTGTGGTCTTAGAGGCCACATCCCAGTTTGGTTGTCAAGCTGCAAAAAGTTACAACTTCTTGATTTGTCATGGAATCACTTGGATGGCAGTATCCCTCCTGGTATTGGTTCAATGGAGAATTTGTTTTACTTGGACTTCTCGAGTAACTCTCTTACCGGAGAAATCCCGAGAAACTTGACCCAACTAAAGAGCCTCATTTCTACAAATTTCAATTCCTCCAACCCAACTTCTCCTGCTGGCATGCCACTACTTCTTAAGCGAAACCAGTGTTGTCGTAGTTTGCAATACAAGCAGGCCTCGAGTTTTCCCCCATCAATATTATTGAGTAACAATATGATAAATGGGACAATCCCACCAGAAGTTGGACGATGGAAGGAGCTTCATGTCTTAGATTTGAGCAGGAACAATATTAGTGGGACCATCCCCAGTTCCATTTCAGAGATGAATAACTTGGAAGTTTTAGACTTGTCATCCAATGATCTAATTGGTTCGATCCCCAAATCATTTGAGAAACTTACTTTCATGTCAAAGTTTAATGTGGCATATAATCATTTGCAGGGAGAAGTTCCAACCAGTGGACAGTTCTTGTGAAGAAATAACCTTTGTTGCTCTGGCACAAACACAAACGTGTTTGTGAAAAATACTCGAGAGAGAGAGAGAGTTTAGTTGAGAGAAGAATTTGAGAGTCAACAACTTAATATTTCATTTAATTGAGTTGTGAACAGTACAAAGGGTTTATATATGTAATACTATCACTGTTACAATCAGAACAAAGCTAAGTATTACAATAAACAAACTAATAATTGAATCATAACAAACTCAACTGCCTCTCCTTGAATTAAGGTGAGCTCTTAGATTATCCACTTAGATAGTCCATGATCAACAGCTCATATTATCTCCAATCTAGAGTCTTATTAGACTGTTGAGCATCTTGGAACTTGGATGGAGCTTTAACCATAGCAAGAAGAGTAGTGTGCTGCACTGATCTGTTAACATTAGTAACAGAGGTTGAAGCTTGAGATGTGTTCTCCAGCTGCAGATTATTACTCTGCTTCACATGCCCCCGCAAACTCATCCGGGGTGACGAAACCAGGAAGAGTTTGGCACGAAGAAAAAGGAACTGCTGAATAGGAAGAGCTTTGGTAAATATATCAGCCTTTTGCATGGCTGTGGGGACATATTGAACCACAAGCTTTCCAGCAGCTATCTTCTCTCTTATAAAATGGACATCCACTTCAATGTGCTTAGTTCGATTGTGAAACACTGGATTTTGAGCTAAAGCACCAGCCCCCAAATTATCACACCATATAATAGGAACAGTAGGAATGATGATACCAAGTTCTGAAAACAGTGATTGCAGCCACAAAACCTTTGTGGCAGCCTGCGATAACGCCCTACACTCAGCCTCCGTACTTGATTTTGAAACCACTTTTTGCTTCCTAGAGTACCAAGTAATTAAATTTGGACCAAGAAATACACAACACCCACTAGTTGACCTCCGATCATCAACACATGAAGCCCAATCTGCATCCGTATAGATTTTAAGACCAAGAGAACTTGCTGACTGAAACAGCAGCCCCAAATCAGAGGAACCCTTCAAATAGCGAAGGATCCGCTTACATGCTTGCCAGTGAACAGTGGTCGGAGAAGCAAGATACTGGCTAAGTTTATTTACAGCAAAGCTTATGTCCGGTCTTGTGTAGGTTAAGTATTGCAAAGCACCAATTACACTATTTGGTATCAGAGCAACAAAGGTTATTTCTTCACATGGTATCAGAGCAAATCATGAACATATTTGGTTTGAGTGAGATAAATTCCACTAGAGTTCCTAAACGCTTCAAAACCAAGAAAATAGGAAACTTGACCCAACGTTTTGAGAGAGAACTTGGAATTCAAGACTTTGATGGTGTGATGAACAAGAGATGAATTACTCCCCGTGATTAGGATGTCATCCACATACACTAGAACGTAGATAACCGTTGAACCAACCTTCTTAATAAAGAGAGATACATCCGAAGTAGAGTTAGTGAAATTCAAAGCAAGTAAGGCACCCCTCAATTTATGAAACCAAGCTCTCGGAGCCTGTTTTAAGCCATACAAGGCTTTATATAATTTACACACATGTGTGGGACAAGACGCATCAATGAACCCACTAGGTTGCTCCATGTAAACTAACTCACGCAAATCACCATTCAAAAAGGCATTATTTACATCAACTTGTTGAATCTCCCACCCATAAGTTGCGGCCAAGGTAAAAATAACCCGAATAGTAGACGGTTTAACAACCGGGCTAAAGGTATCGGAAAAATCCACCCCTGGAGTTTGATGGAAACCCTTGGCGACTAATCTAGCCTTGTACTTAGATAAGGAACCATCAGCATTGTATTTCAGCCTAAATAGCCATTTATGACCCACAATATTGCAATTAGGAGGAGCAGGAACAAGGGACCAGGTCTGATTTCGTAAGAGGGCCTTATACTCATCAAGCATAGCTTGTTTCCAATTTGGATCAGCCAAAGCAGCCTTAACTGAGTGAGGTTCAAGAGACACAGAAAAAGAGGCAGGAGACTTACACAGAGCAGAAAAAACACGAGGCTTGATAGATCCAGTTTTGGACCGAGTGACCATGGGATGAAGAGAAACAGTAGGAGCAGCTGGGACAGTGTTTGAGACCGAAACTGGTGCAGAAGTAATAGAATTTTGGACAGTGACAGGTGCTGAATGGACAGTAGGACCAGCTGGGACTGTGTTTGAGGGGACAACTTGAACACAAGGAGAGCTGGATTGAGACAACACAGGTGCAGAAACAGAACTAGCTGCAGCACTAGAAAAATTGTGTAATTGATGGACAGGAAGAGGCACAGTTGGACTGGAAGGAAATTGAGGAACTGTGGCAGCAGGTGTGCAAGAGGGAAAAAGAGTGAGATAGGGAAAATCTCGTTCATGAAAAAGCACATTACGAGACACAAAAACTTTCCCATTAGCATCCAAACACCTATAACCTCTATGATGTAGACTATAGCCAATAAAAATACATTTAGACGTGTGAAAGCCAAATTTCTGTTTAGTATAAGGCCGTAAGTACGGGAAGCATGCACAACCAAAAGTTTTGAAATAGGAGTAATTAGGAACTCTACGAAACAAGCATTCAAAGGAAGACTTACCACTCAAAACAGGTGTAGGAAGATTGTTAATTAAAATAGTAGCAGTCAAAAAAGCATCAACCCAAAAATGCAAAGGCATGGAAGCATGAGCTAACAAGGTTAAACCGGTCTCAACAATGTGACGGTGCTTACGCTCAACCACACCATTTTGTTGGTGAGTATAAGCACAAGAAAACCTATGAGTAATGCCCACAGATTTAAGATAAGAGCCAAAAGCTTTAAACTCTAGACCCATGTCAGTTTGCAACATCCTAATTTTGGTGTTGAATTGTAACTCAACTTGTTTTTGAAATGTAAGGAAGGTCGTAAAAGCTTCGGACTTAAGGGTAAGAGGATACAACCAAGAAAATCGTGTGTGACAATCAACAAACACAATATAATATTTGTGACCATCTAAGGAAGATATAGGGGATGGACCCCAAATATCAGTATATACTAGCTCAAGAGGACTCTTAGTTTTGATAGAAGACCGAGAGAACGGAAGTTGGTGCATTTTCCCATACCTACAAGATTCACACGGACTGAGTGCATTTATTGAACTAGGAATATGCATTTGTTTGAGAATTTGCTGCAAAATTAGATTGCTTGGATGACCAAGCTTGGAGTGCCAAAGAGATGCTACTTGACAAGTAAGAGCAGAATGTGTATGTTTATTATTTGCAACATTACAAGACAAGATTTGACGATCATACAAAGGAGAAGCTAAACCAGAAACAATATGCTTACAAGCAGAAAACTGAGAACAAGAAACAATTGCAGCATTATGCTTATTTGCAGAATTAAAATTCGAAGCAATTGAATTAGAAAGACCCCCACTCAGGTGCAGCTGATATAGACCGTCCTTAAGAGTTCCTTTGAGCAATATTCTCTTGGAAACCTTGTCCTTTATCACACAAGAATGACCAACAAATTCAGCAATCGCATTGTTATCATTAACAAACCTAGATATACTCAGCATATTTTTAGCGATGTGTGGAACATGTAGCATGTTATTCAACTTTAGCAATGTAGTGGGTTGAAAGTGTGAGTGAATAACAGTATTTCCTATATGCAAAATCTCCAATTGAGCTCCACTACCTACGGCTAATTTCTCACTACCAGAATAAACAGAATAAGTGAGAAAATTACCTAGATCAGAAGTAACATGGCTGGATGCACCACTATCAGCATACCAAGACTGATCTGCAACAACTTCAGGAGATGCAATATAAGCTGAGGTTTGATTGTAATGTACCTGATGAGAGTGAGGTTGATAACTGCCTTGCTGAAACTGCTGATTGTGGAGATTGTTAGGCACACTTGGATGGCCATAGCTGTGACCATAATCAGGAAAATAAGGCCCAGATTGAGTCTGCACGTGCAGGGCTCCTTGAGGAGTAAAAGTAGGCTGAGCAGATGGAGGTGCAGCTCTGTCATAATGATTGTAGCATTGAGTGGCAGTGTGCCCAACCCTGCTACAAATCTGACATGTAGGCCGATTTGTGCTACTGTTGTTCCACCTTCCTTTGCCCCTTCTTCCTCGATTGTTTGATCCTCGTCCACCACCATTTTGAGGATTTCCCCTGTTGCTGTTCTGACGGCCTCGACCACCACTGTTATTCACAAAGTTTGCTGACTGTGGAACATCAATTGAAGCCACTGAATTCAGATGCTCAATACGTTGTTCATGTATCATCAATATATATTGAGCTTTATGCAAAGTGACTCCATGTTGCTGAGAAACCAGCACCACTACGGGGTCATACTCGTGACCTTGAGAAGGATATCACGATCAGAGACAGCTTGTCCAGCAGAGCGTAAGCCATCACCGATTCCTCTGACTTTGAGGATGTAATCATTGATAGAACTAGCGCCCTTCTTCAGACTTTGAAGTTACTGTTTCAGCTGAAGGACCTTTGCCATAGACTGTTGGGAGAACATACTCTCCAATGTCTTCCAGGCCTCTAACGAAGTCAGGCACTCAGTGACAAACCCTATCAATCCTTCACTAATAGTGGACAACAACCAGCCAAGAAGAAATTGATCATACTTCTTCCACACAGAGAACTCGGGATTAAGAGTCAATTCTTTGTCAACACCATTAGAAGCTAGGGTTTCAACAAACTTACTAGGACATGGTCGATTTCCAGTAATGAAATCCTCGAGCTCAATAGCCCTAATATTCGGCATCACCAACGCCTTCCAGTAGATGTAATTGTCACGACTCAATTTGATCGGAAGATTGAAGTTCATCGACTTCGCAATCAGTGGAGATGAGAAAGGAAGCGCTGCCATCGGTGGTTCGGATCTCTGAACAGTAGAACTGGATTCAGCTGCCATTGACATCAAGCAAGGATCGGTGAGTGCTCTGATACCATGTGAAGAAATAACCTTTGTTGCTCTGGCACAAACACAAACGTGTTTGTGAAAAATACTCGAGAGAGAGAGAGAGAGAGTTTAGTTGAGAGAAGAATTTGAGAGTCAACAACTTAATATTTCATTTAATTGAGTTGTGAACAGTACAAAGGGTTTATATATGTAATACTATCACTGTTACAATCAGAACAAAGCTAAGTATTACAATAAACAAACTAATAATTGAATCATAACAAACTCAACTGCCTCTCCTTGAATTAAGGTGAGCTCTTAGATTATCCACTTAGATAGTCCATGATCAACAGCTCACATTATCTCCAATCTAGAGTCTTATTAGACTGTTGAGCATCTTAGAACTTGGATGGAGCTTTAACCATAGCAAGAAGGGTAGTGTGCTGCACTGATCTGTTAACATTAGTAACAGAGGTTGAAGCTTGAGATGTGTTCTCCAGCTGCAGATTATTACTCTGCTTCACAGTTCTATACCTTTCCTGCCTCGAGCTTCCAAGGTAACCCAGGTCTTTGCAGGGAAATAGATTCTCCTTGTGGTTCTTCCATTAAGCCTGTAATTCCTCAGCAATCAGCAGAACTCGAATCTACATTTGCACTTGATTGGAAAGTAGTTGTGTTAGGATATGCAAATGGGTTAATATTAGGATTGGTTCTTGGATATATATTCTGCACAAGAAAATACGAATGGTTTGTGAAGATATATGGAATGCGACTGAAATGAATAGAGATGAAGAATTGAATGTAATTACTAATTAGATTGTAATATTATGTATCTTCATTCACCTATTTTTCCCTTTTGTTATGGAACTTTGTTACATGAAGGATGTGCAAATTCATGCTAATAAAAGGTTTAGATTCGCACGAAATGGAGGTAAGTGCTGCTGTTTTGTACGTTTTGGAAGTATGGTTCTACTTATTTCCACTGATTTGTGATATGTTAAGAAATTTAACTCCAAGTTTGCTAAAGGTTTTGTATAGGAATATGTGTGTATGTAAAATTGAAAATATTTTATTAGCTTAATTTTTACTTAAGTTATTTGATATGGAAATATTTGTTTATTTACATATTGTTTTACATTGTTTACCTTTTATTATCATATTACTTAACCCAACATTTTTTTAATACATTTACCATATTATTTAATATTTTATTGATTTTTATTATGGATATATATATATATATATATATATATATATATACTGAGATCTACGGTCAAGTCGAAGGTGAAACCAACGCTCAAGTTAACAAATGTATGAAAATCCTGAATGTGTAGAGTAGAATGTGGGATAGACAAATCGTTTTGGTGAAGGTGTCAAACACGAGAACAGATGGCCATACGACCTGGTGAGATGACGTAAATCGTAAGCGCTGGGATGAAACGTGGCGACTAAATCCAGGGCTTTGTATATGTAAAATGATGGAGGCTGACTTTATGCTTTGTTCGACCAGGATGCAGATGTGGATAGTAGATTCTCCTATGAGTCAATATATTGCTATCAACTAGAGAGAATTCAGATATCAAAGTGCGAGCCCTCCGCTCAGAAGTCAAGACTTCTATTTATAAGAGTGGGTTTGCGCCCGTTTGAAAAATGTGGATTTGTAGCTACAGTAGAACCCCTACAAAATAATATTGTTATAACTAGGAAAAATTATTATTTTAGAGGGGCTATTTATTTACCGATAAATGAATAATTTGTTAATTTATCGATAAATAAATATTTATTAATTTAAAAAGAGTTTTATGTTTTTTTTTTAAGTTTTATGCTTTTACTTATACATGTATTATACATATTTTCGATCAAGATACTGGGCGTAGGTAGAAACTTTTCACTGGGTGAACTAATTTAAATTTATTTTTCTATTTAAAAATCTTATTATTTTATATGAAACAAATTATTTTTTTTTATAATAGTCAAATCTCGACGGTACAAGAGAATTTTTATTAATAATAATAAAGAATACACATAGTTAGGGGGGACATAACGAATCTTACCCTTAAGTACCTACCATATGTAAGAAACATACCCAAAATAAAAAAGAAGCAAAAATAATATGCATGTAATGCAAATAAAATAAAATATTACCGCAATGATGTTTTATGAGGTTTTTTAGCATAAAAAATATCTATTATCGATTCTGAATTAATAATATCAGCAAGTGTCCTCTCATTGTAGATGACCATACAATTTGCCAGAAATTCGTCATCCATCTTATTCCGAAGAGATGATTTGACAAGTTTCATAGCTGAAAATGCACGTTCTGTACTGGCTGTGGAAACTGGAAGAGTTAAAACTAAACGAATCAGTCTATCAATTAAGAAAAATAATTGTGACTTTCTTATTTCGACTAGCCCTCGACATAAATGAAAAAGTGAAGACATATTCTGAAAATTTGGATGAACAAGAACGTCATTCTTAAAATGTTGCAATTGTCTCTTCAAAACGGGAAGCTCTCTTTCAGTTAAATCAATAAGATAAAACTTTTTAGCAAGATTACATATATCATTAATGTTGAATGACTCAAAATTATTCGTAGGATCTAAAGCAAAACTGAGAGTAACAAGTTCCATTATTTGGTCTGAAAATCTTGTGCCTAACTCCATCAACTGAAAATCACTTACAGCATTGAATATATTAAAATGGTAATAATGCTCAACTATAATATATATATATATATATATTTTTTATTTTATTTTTTTTTTTGACATGAACGGTGTGTATCCACCATGTAGCGAGCAACCATATCAGGCATATCAATTTTATGACCTCCACAAAATATTAATATCGTGCATAAAAAGCTATCACAACCCTTCTGCCTTAATTCTTGAAGAACTTCTTACTAAATGCAATGCATTTAAAATATCTTGAGATTTCGATTGAAATGCTTGACATAGCATATGAGTGATTCTTATAATTTCATTCATCAATTGCAAAATAAACACAAATTCAAAACTTCTCAGTGCTTGTAATGCTCATTTAGCTTCTCCCTTTACATTGTTGCTAAGTCCATTTTTTATTGTGTTTTCAAGCACTGTACATGTTGCACCAAACATATCAATCAACCTATTAACTAAAAAATAGTGAGAGCTTCATCTTGTTGCTCCAGGTTGTGATAATGTACGAATTTGCTTAGCCCCTGTACCGGTCTCAAGTTCTCCTCAAGCTAGCATATCTGCAATTTCCACGAGCACATTTTAATTCAGAATGGCATTTTGGTGAAGTACCAAGAATATTGTTCATTGAGTTTAACTTTGAAAGAAAAAAAAAAAGCCACATATCATGCACATCTTTAGAAACCGCAATCAATACTAATTGTACCGATGCGCAAAGCAATGTACATAATAAGCGTATAGACAATCATTGAGAAACAATGCTTGTAATCCATTCCAAGTACCACGTATATTGGTAACCCCATCATACCCTTGACCTCTCATATCTGCAATCTGAAGATCATATTGAGTAAAAACAAACAATTATTTTTTGTTTAAGAGTTAAAGTTGTAGGGTCATCAACTCCAACAACATCAAAGAAACGCTCTCGAATTATTCTATGGCTATCAACAAACCTCAAAATAATAGTCATTTGCTTTTGATTGGATTCATCAAGTGCTTTATCAATAAGAAGGCAAAACTTGGCACTTCCAACTTCTTTTCGAATTTCTTTTTACACTTCATTAGCAAGAATTTTTTGAATCTCCTTTTGAATATCTGGAGATGTATACTTCGAATTTCCTGAAGCATTGTCTAAATAAACTCTACCAATATCTTCATTCATTGTTACCAAAAATTTTATCATTTCAATGAAATTTCCACAATTGAAAGAGGTACTTGATTCATCATGACATCGAATTGCACATGCTTGCTTTGCAAGCCATTTGATAGTTTCTATTGAAGTTTTGAGCCGTAAACGGTTTTCTAAGACTTGTTGTGAACTTTTTACTTTCATCACGTTGTCAATATGTCGAAATAGATCTCTCAAATTTTTCCATTTCTACAAATTAGCATCATGTAGTGAATAAGATTCTTTTTTCCTTTCATGGTGAATAAAAACACAATGGTCTCCACAATTAACCCTCTTCCAATTATTAAACCCATCAATAGTAAATACCGGAAACCTTGGCGGGTTACTATAAAA
The DNA here is from genome assembly GCA_003430845.1 of Xanthoceras sorbifolium. NCBI lineage: Eukaryota > Viridiplantae > Streptophyta > Magnoliopsida > Sapindales > Sapindaceae > Xanthoceras > Xanthoceras sorbifolium. The sequence goes on along the minus strand of CM010613.1, from coordinate 9,964,244 downwards.
AATGAAGCATGGAAAATAAAAATTTTATCTTTTGCAATTTAATACTCTAGCCAAGGGAATTTAGTAAACCATGCATATTGAAATCGACGATTTTGGTTTCATGTGTCTTCTTATAGTCATCTAATTTTGGTTGATATGGTCTCATGTCAACATATGCTATTCGAATCTCATCTTATTGATTCATATCATATATCCATACCGGTTTTCGCAACCCCGAGTCGCATTCAAAAGAAACATCAACCTTTTCAAATTCAACCCTTTGAAATTTAGAAAAATGTGGCTCATCAAAACTTCTTCTACTAATAAGTGCATAACTTAGTGATTGGTCTTCACTTTTATTAAAAAAGGAATGTATATTTTATTGCTTACTTGATTTAAATATTATAACTTACCATAAAAAGTATATAATATAAATTAAAAATTAAAAATTAAAAAGAAAGAATAAGTTTCAAATCTTATTATAAAAATTTGATTCCAAGTCCAATAAAAGATATAACAAATTGACAATACAAAATAAAACATATAAATCACCAAATTGAATAAATTTTAACTGATTATTATAAAAAAAATAAAAAGAAATAAAGAAATTCATAAATTCAATATAAAATAAAAACTTATAACTTTTTTCTGCCGAAACTACCACAAGTAGTGTACAAACCAAATCACCAAAGTAATAATTTGTTCACAAAATTTTATAATATTAAATACTTGTAAAATAAAAATATATGTTTCAATCACAAAATACAAAATTTAAAATTAAATATATTATACATAATTAAATAAATAAAAATTAAATTAAAAATAATTACCTTCGAAACTTCAAATAGGGAGAGAGATAACATTCAAATGCTCAAGAGATAAGATAAGTGAAAAGTTAGGATTTAAAATTTAGAAAAGTGAAAATAAAAAAGTGAGAAAAAGAGAGCTGCTGTCAAGAAAAAAAAATTGATTCGGCAATTGGCACTCGGTTTACTGTGCAACAAGAAGAAAAAACAATGAGAGAAAAAAAAAAAATTATGTCGGCTACAAGAAGGAAAAAAAGTGATGAGAAAAAAAAGTGCGTGCGCGTTGGGCCAGTAATGAAAATAAATTATATTAGTTTGTGTTGAGCTGTTGGGCCAACAAATAAAAGCAATTAAGTCAACACATAAGAAACAATAATTGTTGGCTGGGCCAACAAATAAAAGCAATTGGGTCAACAAATAAGAAGCAATATTTTTTTTAAAACAACCCCCCCAACACAACCCCCCAACACACCCCCCCCCCCCCCCCCCCAACACAACAAAAAGATACACATATGTACATGTAAGTTAATATATATACACACACACATAAAACATTAATAAGTACATACATATAATGTCAAAAAAATTAATATACATTCATAAAAGTAGATACATAAAAATTAATAAATATATGCTAATATTCATACAATACCAAAATTAAATGTACGTACATAAAAATTAACAAGTACATGCATAAAAGTTAATAAGAACATATGTACAGTACAATGAATGTGACTTTAAAATTTAATAACTTAAAAAATAAAGTGTTTTAAGATATTTAGTGTACATAAAACATACATCTATAAATAGTTATAAGTTTTATTTTTATATTCTAAATAATTATAATTTATATATCTTGTTCTTTTATAGCGTCTCATTTGAAAGGAGTGAAAAAATCTACATTGATCGATGAGATGAGGAGAGTCTTGTGTGAGTATAAAAATGATCATTCTTCATTCTTTTTCCAGTCAAAAAGATTTGCAACAATGGGCTCAACAAAATTTTCATCTCTTCATCAGCCATATCAAACACTCTCAAAAGGTTAGCAGAATATTTGTCAAATGAGATGAAAAATAGCAATATCAAGAGGCACAAATCAGCAAAATATCTAAATTAGAAAAAGTCTTGTATGAGTGGTTTCATTAATATCAAGAGAAAGTGAACATGACTGGAGAAATGATCTAAACCAAAGCAAAAGAGTTTTTGCAGAAAATGTCTAGTGAAACTAATCCAAAATTTAATTTCTCAAGTGGTTGGCTAGATCACTTCAAGGCAAGACATGAAATTAAGTCTTGTCGGTACTTTGGTACAAGTGGTTCAGTTGTCATGGAGAACATTGAAATTGCTTTACCTAGAATACGAGCTAAACTAGACCAATTCCATTAGAAGGATATTTACAATATGAATGAAACCAGGTAATTTTTTCGTTTGAAAGCGGATCATTCACTTGCCACTAAGCAATTGGAAGTACACAAGAATGACAATGAGGGAATTACTATTACTGTTTGTTGTAATGGCGATGGTTCAGACAAAGTACCTCTTTGGATTATTGGTAAGTATGCTAATACTTGATGTTTTAAACATGTAAATATGAGCAATCTTAGTTGTTATTATCGAGCAAATAAGATAGCATGGATGACTGGTTTACTTTTTCAAAAATTTGTTTATTGGTTTGACAAGAGAATGAATGGTAGAAAAGTTCTTCTGATAGTGGACAATTGCCTAACTCATCCAAAGGTTATCGAAGGTTTGACAAATGTTAAACTATTTTCCTTGCCTCCTAATACAAAAGGCAAAGATTCAACTATGCGATCTGGGATTATTCAAGCACTACAATTTCATTATTGACGTCGTTTCTACTCCAACATCCTGGAGAGCTACGACGTAGGAGAAATAAATCCCGAAAAAAATTAACATATTAAATGTTATGAAATTTATTAATGTGGCTTGGAACATTGATGTGAAGACAACAACCATTGCAAATTGTTTTCGACATTGCAAGATTCGTTCAAATGAAGATATGGCTTATGAACCATAAGTTGGTGAAGATGAAGGCATCAATGGATTACGTGAAGTCATTTCTAGTCTACACTAAGAAAAGTGATGGATGTTGATCACCTTTTGAATTATCCTAATGAAAATAATGTAGTGATAGAATCGCCTATTGATGAAGAAATTATTCAAGGGATAATGAATAAGCCTACCTATAATCATAATCCAGATGATAGCATTACAATTTTACCAAGTGTTTCTTCAAAAGAGACCTTTCAAGCAGTAGTAACATTAAATAACTTCTCGCTACAAAATGAAAAAATATATATACCAAATATAGTGTATGATTTGTAAAAAATTAAGGATCAGATTGAGTTCGGATGCATTACAAAGGAAATACAAACGACTTTAGATGCATATTTTAAGAAAGATTTGAATTGAGAAAATAGAAGTTGTTAAGTTTTTTTTTTTTTTTTTTGTGAAAGGAAGTTGTTAAGTTAAAAGTTTAGTGATGTGTATTATGAATTTTTATGTGTTATATATTTTTATATATTTAATCAATTATTAATTTATATATTCATTGGGACCTAAACGACTTCAAAAAAATATATTATCTTATGCATTTAACGAAGTTATTAATTTAATATACAGGCTCGAGTCGGGAGCGATTTTACTATTTCAGTGCGGTTATTAATTTATCGAACATTCATTTATCGAGGTTTTACTGTATTGCAAGCCTAGAAAGGGAGATAGGGTTGGATAGGTTTGACGAAAAATATTGCAGAATTAAAAACAAGTAAACCTAATTAAAAATCAACACAATGAATTTTACGTGGAAATCTCAACAGGTAAAAACCACATGACCAACTCATAGACCAATTAATACATCACACAACAATTTCACTAGTTAGTTTTTTACAACTCGCTCTGATTAGCCACTCAATCACACGACTCTTGGTATAACCAAATTTTACCTACCTGCATTCCTTTTGTTAGCAAACCTTGTTGATGCTGCTCACAGACTCCCCGTGCTGCTAGACTTCCTGATTATTTTGTTAAGTCGAAGAATCAAAACCCCTTAAATTATTGAAATCTACTCAAAGTGCTCAAGATGAATGAACAGTCAAATAACATGCATCGTCACAGTATATTATGAATAGACTAGAAAACAAAGAAATAATATCAATATAGTCTAGTCTAGAAACTCTCTAACCTCTCATAAAATAATAAAACAATATGAGAGTAAAATAAAAATTGAGAGCTTATGAATAATGAATTTTAGTTCATTATTTAAAGGCTTAATAGAAAATCCTAATTCTAGTATGAATAGAAAATAGACTACCAGAAGGTTTTCCAAAAAGACTTTAAGGAAGATTGTTAATTTTCCAAAAGAAATAAACATAAAAACAAAAACTTTCTAAACGATAAAACTTGAAGCTCAATAAAGTTTTCATACTTCCAAAACCATAAAAATTGCTCAAAATAATTTTAAGAACACATAAAACAAAGTTTGGAAGTCATTGGAATGAAAACAGGAAATCAGACGAAGCAAAGAAAGACGAAGCTCGAACCTAGCCCAATCCATAAATGCCCACCCTTAAAACAGGCTGACACGGCGTTTTTTTAATATCAAATGTGTTTTATAACATTCATCGCGTGCTATCACATGTAAAATTTGTTATAGAGCGTCTTATTATATGTAATTTGTAACTAGATCCTAGATTCTAAATTTCTATATGTTTCGTTTCATGGATAAATTGAATATTTTTATTATTATGGAGATTTTAGTTAGTATTTATTTTAAAAGTTTGATGGAATTTATATATTTTAGTTGTGTTGGTAATGATAGATAAGGTAAACTTTTTTGAACTACGGGTGTTCAGGCCAAACCCGACTAATCCCGTTTGAGGCAGATCATACTTAAGGCTCAAACCTCTCCCAACAAGTGTGTTTAGTAGGGATCGAACCTGAGGCTCTTCCTACATACTCAGCCTGTGTTGCCAACTAAGCCACAACTCATTAGTAATAAGTTATACTTGTAATGCCTCAACTCATAATGTACTTGATATATTTAGAGTTTGGAGAGTTATAAAATTTAATAAATCTTTTAAAATTATTGGATCAACCTTATTTTTTTGGGCCCTAGCGTTAGGTCATATTACAATAAAATTGTGAGTTTAGCCTTAATTACACATTAGTACCCTACCGTTAGTTGACTTAGTCAAAAGTAACGGTTTGATTAAAATTTTTACATAAAATAATAAAAATATTTCTTGTTAAAAAATAAAAAATAATATTAATTATTAAAAATTAAAAAAATTAATTTTTTTTAAAATGGATAAATCCATTTAAATTATTTTTTTTATTTTTTAAAATTTAATAAATAATATTATTTTTTAATTTGATGTATTTTTGTCATATCAACAGTTGCTTTTGAGTGAATCAACTAATGGTATGGTACTAATGTATAATTAAGATTAAACTCACGATTTCATTACAATATGGTAAAACGTTATGTTACTAATTCACAGTATTTTTTTTGTTGACCCATGAGGAGACCTGTGGTCTCCTCACAGTAGTGGGACTCATCCCTGCTGGGGAAGAGAGGCATATCCCTTAGCCACATGATACTCCAGAGCTGTTTTTGGTTGACCCATGAGGAGACCTGTGGTCTCCTCACAGTAGTGGGACTCATCCCTGCTGGGGAAGAGAGGCATATCCCTTAGCCACATGATACTCCAGAGCTGTTCGAACTCGTCACTGACAAACAATTCGACCGTCATAAATGCACTTTTACCACTCACACCACACTCTTATGATTGAATCATTCCTTATTTTGGACATAAAAACACTTCTCTCAACCTTAATTAAACATAAATTTATTTTATTTCAATTTTTTTTAATGAGAAACATTAAATCTTTATATTTTAATAAAATTATAAGAAAATAAATTTAGATATTTTAATGGTCTTATTTTATATTAAATATAATTTTAAATTCACTCTATTTTTTAAACTTCAAATATTTTGATAACTTTTTTTTTAATTTGAATATTAAACAGAAATTAAAATATTTTTTTATTTTTATGGCTGTAATACCTAACCAGTCAGTACTAGATTTGCTTTGGGAAGCAAATGAATATGCAAATGAAATTTGGTCGTCTAGTAATCAATCTACGTGGCATGGTTCGCATTTCTCATCATTGTCGTGTAGTTGGAGACTTGAAGTAGGAGATAAATACTTTCAACGATCTCTTATGCAACACGTGTGTTCATCTGAACGGCGAATTGATAAACCGTCGGATCCCACGTGAACATTCCTTTCGAAGCGGTGTTTAGGTGGAGCCGACTCACGCGGCGAGAAGCCGGAGAATGCCGACAAAAAAACTAAATTAAAAAGGTAGCCGTTATTTTCCGTTTATAAGAAGCTACAGCGAAACAAACGGCAGACAGAGTCACCGTCATAACCGCCGTTTCCCGCCGCCGCCCTTGAACCTGGTAGCTGCCACATATCGAAACGCACCGTGTGTCACGTGTAACGCCTTTTTGGGAAGACTTCATTGTCTGTCTGGGGTCCATCCCTTTTGGGTCTGCGTAAACAGTATTGGTCAAAGTTCTCGTTGACTGGGCCGAGTAAAAAGCTGAGGCGCTGATAGCACGTGAGGGGCGTGTTCGCGAGCGTACCTGAGGGCCCTGCACCCACCGCAGAGTTAATGGATTGGATAGCTTTTGTCTTTTCCGTTTTTTTTTTTTTTTTCTTTTGACAAAAGGGAAAATATATGGATGGCTTTTGTTTAGTAACCAAGATTCTACTCTTTCTTTTTTATTTTCTGAGAATAATAATAATGATTTGTTTTTTTGAAGTAAGAGTAACAACAGAATTTAATTACACTTAAATGTAAAATCAAACTACACCATCGGATGCATTTAATATAATCTCATAACTTCCACGCTTTTTTTTTTTTTTACTTTTCAAACAAAATAAATATAAATTAATTATAAATCTCGAATTAAACATTACAACTGCATTTTATATATTTACCCCATAATATTGAGAGAAAAATTCATATTATAAGACTTGAACCTCCATTAAGGATGACAACAGATCGGATTCGAGCAGGTTTTGACAAATCCACACTCGCGTATTTATTTGACTTCTACACCTGCCCGTAAACCCGAAAAATTTTACGGCTTTACGAGTGAAAGCTTCAGCTACATATTTTGTTTACATCCATACCTACGAACCCGTGAATTAAAAATAATATTAAAATTACTTTTTTTGAAAGAAAAAACTAAAACTACTTAATTATTAACTAATTTATTCATATTATATATGTCAATACAAATTGAAGTAAAAATTAAATAATCTTTGAGTTATAATCCAAGTCCATAATAATAAATAAAATACTAACAGTAGACATAAATCCATAATAATTTTCAAATTATTTCATAAGTCCATAAAATCATCAAATTCTATTTAAGTCCATAAAACCATCAAGTTCTACCATAACTCATAAGTCTTCGGAATACTAAAAATACACATAATACAATTACATAAATGTACAACACAAACTAAAAACATGTATTTTTTTTAATTTATGAGAGTTCGAGGGTTTGGGTGTAGATTTTTTATCAAATCCATACTCCAATCCGAGCTCGCATTGGGTTTCACACCTGTCCATTGTGAATGGGCATCTGCGAGTATGCGGATAAAATTATTATCTCTAATCCTCATCACTAAAGTGCATGAATATATATACTAATCATTTGAACTATGAATGCATATTTTAACTTAGATGCGATTTGCATAGCAACGTGCCAAATACAAATATAATTACTAATTTCGTAGCATATAAGAAGGTATTTTTAGGTTGTGGTATGATTTTTTGTATAGATATATCAAATTTAATAATAATGGACATGATATAATTGCATGAATGCCTTGTCACGTACAATAAAAATTACATTTTGAGAATTTACTTCTTTGATTATTTTAAATGCATATAAAATATTAATTTTATGTAGCTAGCATAGGAAAGAATAGTTAGAAATAAGAGTTGATACCACGGACATTTATATCCATTTAAACTTAATAAACACCTGCATCAAACATTTTTCTAAAGTATATATTCATGTTTAAACAATTATTAAATAATTTATGGATATTAGTAGGTTTGTTTTTGTTTTTGGTTTTTTTTCTTTCTTTTTGTTTTGAAAGGGTGGACATTAGTTGGTTTAACCAATAACATCTTCTTTTTTTTAAGAGGGTATAATTACAATATCAATAATTTACATGAAGTTTTGGGATTTAATTTATATTTTTTTAAAAAATATTATTTAAATATTTTAAAATTGAGTGAAGCTAGACATGTCACATTTTATATCTCACCTTAGTTACTAATGATGTGGTAATTTTTTTTTTAACATACCGCATACAGTGCTGACGACTCTAACTTAAGATATTATCAGGCTGAATGAGTACATTTACCACCGAACCACATTATGCTGTAATAATGTGGTAATTGAATTCACATAATATACATAAAATGAGTAAAATTATTATTTAACACATAGTAAATTGAGATACAATTGAAATTTAAGTTGAAATATTTAGTATTATTTTTTAAAATTATGTTGGTTTATTATTACAAATTCATTTTATGGAGAAAATTCAAGGTGAAATAATTTAAACTACTTTATTGAGAGAGAAACATCACCGTACAATTAATAGTAAAAAGTTTTCATTCTTCGAGGATATACCAGATTCAAGTTGTTGCAATTGGCATAAAAAGAATTAATTTGATTTAAGATATTTTCGTCTTACCAGTTTGACCAAAAATTATGAAAAAAGGTAGACATTGATGACATAACAACTTAATTGCACCACATTAAAAGACTTAATGTAATATCATAGACGCATATATACACACTAATTAATCACTTGTATGTAACGATTAAAAAAAAGAATCCTTAGAAGGCCCCAACGTGGCGAAAAGTGATTGGATATTCGAAAGTGAAGTTGGTTTGGTTCGTGCAAGAGAAGCCACATCTCTCGTCTCTCATGCTTTGACTGTACCCAACACCAACACAGCAAGCGCCCCAAAAGGAGCGTACCTTTAACTCCCCTCCTCCCTCACTCTCTTCTATAAAAACCGCCACGCACTTGTCTCTCCAATTCAAGGGGCTCACACGACACGAATACATATAAAAAAAAATAGAAAAACCATCCAAGATCATGGCTCCGAGAGACAAACCCAACACGCCCAACAACAACAACAACGCGAGTCCGAACCCGAGTTCCAAGGAGGCCCGGTTCAGGGGTGTCAGGAAGCGGCCCTGGGGCCGCTACGCCGCCGAGATCCGGGACCCCGGCAAGAAGACCCGCGTCTGGCTCGGCACCTTCGACACAGCTGAGGATGCGGCGCGTGCCTACGACGCGGCGGCGCGTGAGTTTCGCGGCGCCAAGGCCAAGACAAACTTCCCCACCCCGGATGAAATCAACAGTTTCAGTCGCAGCCCAAGCCAGAGCAGCACCGTGGAGTCGTCCTCTCCTTCGCCGCCGCCGCCGGCACTGGAGTTCACTCTCAACAGTTTCGGCAACCACCTGGGCGGCTGCGGCGGCGATGCTACCTACCCCGTAGCTGTGGCGCGTCCGGTCATGTTCTTCGACGTGTTCTCCGGCGTCCCTCGCGAGGCGTGCAGGTTCGATCGCGTCGGCGGAGCCCAGAGCGACTCGGAGTCATCCTCCGTGGTCGTGGATTACAGTCACACTTCGCAGCGGAGGAGATTGATCAATCTCAATCTCGATCTTAACATGCCCCCCGCACCTGAAGTGGCGTGATATTTTTGTTAAATTTTGGGACCCAAAAAGACATAAAATCTAAGCTGACATGTACGGATGTTTTTGTTTTCTTTAATCTATAGTTGTGTGTGTATAGTAACCGAAGAAGAAGATCTGACCGTATTTTTGCAACGGAGAATGAGTTTCTCGACGTTGTTTCGACGGTCGTTTTTACTAGTTATTATGGGAATCATATGTGAGAATTCATGTTGTTTGTTAGTCGCAATCTATAAGATTTTCTCGTTATGTCATGTTTTGTAGATCTCTCAACAGCTTACGCTTCTTGTTTGGTTTCCGTCCAAGCTCGAAATCATGAAGTTCAGTTGAGTTGAGCTCTGTTTCAGGTGTTTTACTATTAATGAAATATATAATTTTTTTACGAGAGAAACTCTGATGATCTAATTTAGATCTTATTTGTAATGTTTAGAACTTGAGATTATATGTTTTTTGGTAGATTTTTTTTTAATTAAGATAATAAAATATTAAAAAATCATGTCGAAATTTTAATATGAAGTGGAATAAGAAAAATATCCAATTAGACATGTCGCCGGCATTGATGGTTTCTTCTTTCTTTGCCGATTCGGCCTTACGTTGGTCATATATTTTGTCCAAACGTCACTTGTGGGACCCTTTCCACTCCACCGCCGCTACGTAGCTGTAAGCGGTTTCTATTTTGATCATGCTATTACTTTGAGATAGAGCCACTTAATATCTGATCGACTCTTAATTTTATGGTTCAAAATTGAAATGCTACTGTGTAGTAATATATAAGTCAAAGTTAATCATGATTAATTTTAATGTAAGGGTCCACAAAAATTATTTTTTAATAGTTATCCATTAATAATACTCTATTAATATTGAGCTAAACCTCAAAATAGTTATTTTTTCTAAATAAAACTTGAGCGCCTTTGACATCCGTTTAAATTAATTATAAATAAATAATACTAAACATATTTAAGATTTTTAAATTATATTTAAAATTAAAATTTATAAAAATTTATACTAAACTCTCTTAACTTTAAATTTGATAATTACAGAGTAAGCTCGAGTCTTTCATCGTTCATGATCCATGGTGAATTTCTTATATATTTTTTTTTTTTGTAACGGTCAAACTTAATACTATAGGAGTTTTGTGTAAATTTCTATAAACTTTAATTATAAATATAATTTAATAAATTTTAGTAAATTCAGTATTATTTATTCATTAGTTATAAATTAGATTTAAATTATATTTCCTTTCAATATAAATGATGGATATGCTAATATACAGGACATCTATAATTACCAAAAGATTGATGTAAAAATCAAAAAAAAAAAATTCAAGTATAATTTTGATATTTTTTGTGATGATCAATTAAGTATAGTGTTACAGTTTAGTAGCAAAATTGATAATTTGCTTAAATCTAATTTATTTCAAAAGCCTTTCATTTTGGTTATGTTTGGTGGTATGTGTTGTATTGTATTTAGGGTTTAAAATATATTAGGATAATAAAGTACCATATTTGTCTTATTTCTACGTTATTAATACATTTTATTTGGTCTAACATAATGGATGTTGTATTAGACAATATAAAGGGAGGAGGTGGTATGAAATACTACAGATAAGAGAGATGAATAATAATTATTATTATTTATAAAATTAAACTATAATAATAATAATAAATTTAGTAATAATTATATATATATATATATAATATGATAATAATATAAATTTTAAATATGACAAAAATTAAACATATATAATATGATTTTAATATTAAATTTAAAGAAATAAGAAAAATAACTATTATTCTTAGTACTAATTTAAAAGTAATTATTTTAATTAAGATGTAAATAAATTATTAGATATTGTTAAAAGTGGTTATATTAATTTTGATAATAATCTATTTAATAAAAATATGAATTATTACTTCAAAAATATCATACAATAAAAGTTTATTTTATAATATTATTTTTTATTCTATAAATATATTAATTTTATTATTTAATTATATATTTAAAATAAAAATTACATCCAAATATTATTTAACTTTATAAAAATAATATAATACGATAAGATACAATAATTCAATACAATACAGCCTTATTTAGAAGTTTAGATTTTAGGTTAAAAGCTGTAAATAGAAAGGGCGGCCTCATGATGACTGATTGAGAGGCCATAGTGGGTCCCCTCCTCTCTTCCCTCACTCTCCTCGTGATTCACGTACTTGCTTGTCCTCTTACCACGAATCGCCATGATCGCATGGTCGTGATTGGAGCAGTATTATGTGGGGTCCGCATACACAATTTTACCTATCATATATCTTCATGGATTATGGATCAACGGTTCAGAGTGGGGGAGTATCGTGCGGCCCTGTAGGTGGTGGCTCCATTTTTTAGAATAAAAAGAAAACAGAGGCGGCACCGACAGCGAAACCGCTGCTAAGTTAAAAGACCGAATCAAGGTTGTGCGGTCCTAATGTAGGGCCCAGTGATACCGTGTTGACGAGGTACATGTCGGGATTCGGGTTGTCGTCACGGGGCCCTCCCACAGTCCGATTAAATATTTTTCATTTTTCTTTCTTTTCGTTTATTGCAGCTTAATCCCAAATGTTTAACTAATTATATTTGTTTCCTTCGGTCTTATGGGTTTTCAATTGTTTATTATACAACTCAATTCCTACTTTTTACAATTTTTTTCAAGAGTACGATTATAAGATTAATAACTGGGATCTGACGAAATCATTCATTAAATATTTAGTTCCGATCGGATATCTACTCTCATAACCAGAGATATTTACTCTTATAATAAAGAGAGAAAACTACTCACACATGTTAGTAAATACATATGGTGGGACTTGAACCTTTACTATTAAGGTGGGAGGGAAATGCACTAACCACTTGAACTATGAGTGATTATACTTTTACAAAATTATTGTTGATGTCAAAATTGGTTTTAGTTCAACAGGCTAAATCCAAAATTTTAATTTTTTTAAATGTCTTCCGTTTTATTCTCTTATTAAATGAATAATGTAATTTCTATAATTTCTATCTATATAAAAAAAAAATTTGTTTTGCAGTATCTAGAAAATTGTTAATTAAACTCTCTACATTGAATTTAATGTATAAATCATCTTGGTTCTAAATATCATAAAATGTGATAAGTGCACACAAATTTTTATTATGATCACCCTTAAAAATATTGTTTAAACTTCTTTATAATCGATCTCTTAGTGAATTACGTGTTGTTTGCTTTAATCTTCGTGTTTTAAGACATTTATCCTAAATTTTGAGATAAATATTCTCTCTTTAAGTAACTCTTTAAATTTTATGTAAAAAAAAAAAGTCTCTTTAAATTTTTTTATATATATATTTATCCTTACTTTAGAAATTGTCCTTACAGAAGAATGACTAATGTTGAGTCGTAACTTATCGACATGTTTTCTGTAAAATGACTTGCAAAGTTAATTTATTTTCTGAACTTTTTACTCTTTTTGTTAATGTAATTTAAAATAACTCTTAATTAAATATAAATATTTTTACATTTATTTTTCTTCCTTTATATATCAATATTAAGTCCTACTAGTGTGCATTACCAACCTGGTAACTTTCTTTTTTTAATATATATATATATATATATATAATTACGCGTCAAGTGATATTTATAAGTAATAATTTTGATTTTTAGTCTCTATATTTTATTATCTTGCAAGTATGTTCAAGTTTGACTTGATGTTTGTGCCTTTCTCTTTCTTTATTTTGATTTTACTCATCTGTTTTATGTTTTAATTTGTAATTAATTTGATCAGTTTGTGTTGTTTCTTTTCTTTAAATGTAGTTTCCATTTTTTTTAAAAAAAAAAATTGTGATTACTTTGTGTCCCAACCTCTTATATAAATAATATTATTTATCGCTTAAAAAATTAATATAAATCGCTTAAAGATAAAATACACAATTATTTATAAAGTAAAATAAAAAATTAATAACTTTTTTTCTAACCTTTTATTTTTGAAAATGTGACCTGATACCACAATGTTGATAGATCTAAGCTTTGAAATCACTTGAGCATTTAATTCAAAAGTTGAGACATTCAAAACTTAAAAGAGGGACTAAAGTGAGAAGACTCAAAACGTTTTGGGGTCAATATTTAATAGCAGAGAGTGATTACGTGATACTTATAGTAATTAATTATTTTAATGACTTTAATATCCTGAAACCGATCCACGTGTGAAACAATCTCGTAAGAGGAGGCGCGGCGGCCGCATTTGTGTGGGTCCCCCTTTTCATGTCGTCTGGAATCCACCAACATCAATATTTTTTTTTTAATTTTTCTCTTTTTAACCCTTTCTTTAATTGTCCGAAGCATGAGTTCCATGCACTTGTACTATGATACAGACTCCTCCAATCACCTCACTCCACCTTTTCCACTTCACGTGGGTACACGTACGGATGTTCTGTATGCAGTGACGTGTCCGAAGTGACAGACAGTTAAAGCCGGCGCGTCAGCGGGATAAACAAGATCAGCAACTGAGAACGCGCGGATGGCTGACACGTGTGTGCGTCTACCAAAAGCCTAATTTAGCTGGTTTGGTTTGAGGCTTGGTTTGGGTAGGGGGCGGCTCCTGTGCTGTGCTGTGGGTGACACGCATTTAAAGCCGCGGTTTCGTTGGGTTGTCAGCCTGTCAGGTAACCGGCATCTCTCTTAATACCACTGCAGTTGTGGGGATAGGGCTATACTTCACTATTCAGGGTTGTTGTTTGACTATTTTATTTTGGGCAAATTTCGATTTAGTACCTATATTTTATCAAGTATTAATTTATTACAGTTTATTTAGTATCTTGACTCCGTAAGCCTAAGGCTATCTCCGATTTACTGTACTAAATTTTACATTAAAATGGTATAAAAATAGTATCTCTTTAAAATATTCTTATATCAAATTTTTTTTCCACTCCAACTCAATTTGTACTAAATTGGTGTAAATACTATTTTTAAATAATATTATATACATAATTCTTTAAATAATATTTATTTATTTAGTATAACAATGTTATTATTATATAATTATACACATTATATGAAAAAAAAAAATTAAATACTCAAATTAATTTTTTTATTTTTAATATAATATTATTCTAATTTTTTTTTCAACTAATTTTTTTATCCAACTAACTAATTTTGTATCTAATTTTTATGTTGTAATTTTCTTTTTTTTATTCATGTATTTTATTTAAGTTAATTTAATGTTATTGCTTTTATTAAATTAGTGATTATTATCTTTTTCAAATAGTAATTAATAAAATAAGTTTTTTTATACATTAAAAATTTAAGTTAAATTAAAAGGTATAAATTAAATATATAATTAATAAGTTAATTAAATAGTCTAATAATGTATATTAATATTATACTCATTTTAAAGCTCTCAACGAGATAATTTCAAAGGTATATTTTTTATAATAAATTAATTTATATATTTATTTATTTATCAAAATGTATAAATAAATTAAATTGGTTGAATAATATAGATGGAATAAAATTTGTTAAAGTTATAATACGAAAGGTAGAAATGAAATTAAAAAAATACTAAATAGAAATTTGGTGTAATGAATAGTATTGCACTATATTTAGTGCAATACTATTCACTTACACCAAATTTTTCCATTGGAACTTGCATTTTTGTGCACCATTGGAGAGCTTTTTTGCACCATAAATGCACCAAAATGTTACACCATTAGAGAAGCTCTAAGTTCTCTCTAATCAACAAAGGTTAGTCAACCTAAACGGATATGGGGTTATCTTTGTCTTTTAATATGAAGATGCGGCATGTTGACAAGTGTATATGTAATAAAAATAAAATTTAATAAAATTAGAAATTAAAAATAAAATAAAAAATTTATCCAAGTCTTCAGATAATGCTAGATCTCACCAAAGCGATGAAGACCCAGTTGGATCACCATGAAGACTCACTGCTGGGTCTCGCCAGAGCGATGGAAACCCAACATGTCAAACGATGATGGTCACACTTCCACCGGTAAATTGAATGCTGCTTGATAACGCTTGATGTTTGATGAAGCAAATGGCCGGGTTGAGTTGAGTTATTTGATGAAGCAAACAGTTGGGTTAGGTTGTTTGATGAAGCTTTTAGTTGCTTCATAAAGTTTGATTCGAATTTGCTTGCTTTATTTGTTGGTCTCCCCATCTCCTCAATTTCCAGTGCAAATGGGTCATTAAGAGTTGGAGCAGAGGTAACCTGCAACATAAAAAACTGTGCTCTGGATTAAGGTGACTCGAAGTACAAAAAATTGTATTTCGACTTGGGGTGTCTTGGGTCACCCCAACGAAAATACATTTTTTTTGTGTTTCGGGTTAGGGTGTCTTATGCTTTGGGTCACCCCCAACTTGAAACACAAAAATTGTGCTTCGGGTCACCCAAAAAAATAATTTTTGTAGAATAGATAACAACTTTAAAAAAAAATAATGTAATTACTCAAAATATTTATTTTTCTCAACTATTACTAATTCAATCAACAAATATATTCATTTCATACTTAATTTTTTTACCACTTTTTATTTTTCTTCCAAAATTGTATGCTCCTAAATGAAAATAAGTTTGAATGAAATAATTGAGTGAATAATGAATAATGAGAGAGGGTTATTAGTTAGTTGGGTTATTTTTTTAGATCTTGATGGGTGAATAAACGTAGTGGTTATGTTTAATTAGGGTATTTTGAGGTAAATTTGTAACTTTTTTCATTTAGGGGATAAGTTTACTAAATCAATTAAAGGTTGAGATATTTTTGCTAAAATCTCTTAAATATTGATGAAGTAAAGCTAGATAAATAGTGGATTAGATAAATAGTCAATGCACAGAAAACTTTCTCCAAATTAATGATTTACTAATTGATAAACAAAGAAAATAATAATGCAATCAGATCCTAGCTTAAATAGAAATATAGACCTATTCTAAAAGAGACTTGGTTCCTAAATCTTAAAATTTACCCAAAAATATAATTTGTGTTATTGACTAATTCTAACAAGGCTTCAATAAAACGAAATTTTATTAAAAATAAAAATTCCTAGTAAAAGTTGTTAGGATTAAAAATACTAGCAAAAACTGATAAATGGAAGCTTAAACGACTGAATCTGAAAAAATAGTTGCGAATCACGAGGTGAAACCCTGTGAATTTTGTAGAGTTTGTCAAAATGAATCCAACAAAATCTAAAATCGTTTAATTTTAACTCGTTTCGTGGGCTTTAGAAGTGTCTTAAATCAAATATTTATTAACAAGTGTAATAATTATTAATTTCTTTGAAGGTTGAAGTGGTTGTAATTGATGGAACCGACTCATAATTTTTAATCACATATTTATATATTTAGAAATATATATATATATCTTTTTTATTTATTTTTTTCAATTTTAAACAATTTTTAATTTTTTATAATAAAACTCTAATTTATTTTTCAAACATATTTTTATAGTTTATTACTGCCAAAAGCACTAGTATGCATATATTACTGACATCTATTAATTTTAAAAAATATATTTTTGTAATAACTAAACAAAATTAATTTTTTTATCAAAATCATAAAAGATCTACTCGAAAGTTTTATTTGAAAAGCAAATTAGAGACTCACTCAAAACTCCAACTCAAAAGTTTTGGGCCAAATGACATATGAATATGTCTAAATACATCCATCAATTTGTCTAAACAAAAAAAAACAATGTGCAATCTTCTAATGCACATGCACGTTTTTAAAATGAAAGGATAGGCCACAATCACTCATAGCTATACATCTCTTTTTTCACATTTTTAATAGGGGTTTAAATTTTATTTTTACTCCAAAATTAAAAAGTATTTGAAACTCTTGTCCTTATATCATGGGAGTTAATATACAGACGTATTTGTAGTGATTAATATTATATCATGGGAGTTAATATATAATCGTATTTGTATTTGTAGTGATTAATATTATAAGGTCACTTCAAACCTCTAACGCAGAGGGTGGGGTGTATTTAGCAGTAGTTTTGAATCATGTCACATTGGAAACCAAACGCAGCTCCATCAGAGTCCAACACATAATGGTTAAGGATATGGAAAAGCCAATACTTAGACAAAACGTCTTATTAGGCTCTCAAATCATGCCAAACCCTTGCAACTGATTCAGACAGGTGTCACTGTGTCAGTGTTCTCTCTCTCTCTCCCAAGACTTCATTTTTACTAGCAAATTTGAGTGAAAAGAAGAAGAAGAAGGGAAAAAAATGGGAAGAGTATTTGTGGTGGAGCTAGATGGGAGGTCTTATAGATGCAAGTTTTGTAGAACCCACTTGGCCCTTCCTGTTGATCTTGCTTCCCGGGTACTTTTTTTCTTCTTTTTTTTTTCCCTATTTTTTCATTGATTTTTTTAGTATTGTTTGTGGCTGGAAAGTGTCGACTTGTATGGAATTTTTGTTACTACAGTTGAAAATAGTATGTGGAACATGAGAAGTAATAGTCTTAATCGAGGATGTGTGGAGAAATTGGATTAAAAATAAAAAAAAACCAGCCATAGATGTTTGATTTTTATGTAGGAGACTAGGAGTGCATGAGTGATCAAGAATGGTGTAGAAACCGACACTTGAAAGAGAGCATGCATATAAGCCTGTTATCCAAATTGGAGAGCTATTCTTGATTTGGATTTGGATACAAGTTATTTTTCTGGAACTTTAACTAGATATGCTTAGATAATTGCTCATATTTTTGAGAAACACCAAGAGTCTCTCACGAAAATCACAGAGTTGATAGATTTGAGCCATACGTTCTCTACAAAATGATGATGCAGTTCTTGAAATTCTCATAGATGACCAAAGCAGCCTCAAGTATTTCGACAAAATGGCTGTAATGGATATTTTTATAATCTATTATAGCAGGAGGCTAAAGTCGGTTTCAAGAATTATTTTGATCAAACACTCCTAACCATATTTTAGGACTTATAAAATGCTGATCCTCTACTGTTTCTGGTCCATATTTATTCCTAAAATACAATTAACTTGTATTAAAACTAATAAAAGAATACATGCACTCTGTAGTTATTTTGCAAGGATCTTCTAAGCTGGCGGAGGGAGCACATAAAGTGGAAAATTTGTATTTAATCTAAACTAGGCCATTAAATCGTAGAGCATTACTTTCTTAGAATATAGCTTCATTCCACAAGTAATCAAAAGCTATCTCTAATTCTTCAATAAATGGTTCTAGTCCTCCAAGCAACAATCTGGTGGTTCAACTCTGTGCCCCTGTTGAGAAGAAAACAATACGTCTATTATTGCCTGGAGACCAAGCATAAAATTTCTGAGAAATCACATGTAAGCTCCTTTCAGAAGTCTAATAAAATACAGTTTGCCGTCTCAAAAAGATGTAAATCATCTATGAAGCTTACATATGACATCTTGGATGAAAACCAAATTTTGCACCCGCATCCACTTCCTGCAATCTTCTAGGCAGATACGTCATGCTGCTGCGGCTATCTTTTTCTAGGTGGAATCATATATTGCTTTATCCTGTTTATCCTAATAGGAATCCAAAAAATGCTGCAATATTATGTCTCATGCATCTTTTTCTAGGTGTAATCATATACTGCTTTATTCTGTTTATCTTAACAGGAATCCCCAATGCTGCAATATTATGTCTCATGTTGTTTATAATTTTTTATTCGCGGTATTCGTTTCTAAAAACATGATTCTTGTTAGTTCATTTATGCATAGCTGGACAATGTAACTGCTCTGCTGGATTGATAAACTCTTTTTGGTTGATTTGGTTAGGCTTTTCATAGTCGCAGGGGAAAAGCATACCTATTCAATAAGGCGTAAGTTCTTTACAGATCAATTGATGCAGAAATTTGTTCCTAGATAATAAATTTTTTAAGCTTACCTGTTCATTTCACTTAGTAGTGGTTTCAGTGTTGATTTACTTACATGTATTGCCATATTATGATGCTGTTGCACTGTGTATAAATTTTAATTTTTTGGAATGCTGGAATCATGGTTCTTTTGGAAAGAATATAGCTAAAAGCATAATGCACATGAAGTTTTTCACAAATAGGACCAGTGAATTATAATGTCATGATGATGAAAATATCATTGTCAACAATTGTCTGATGATTTTAGAGATACCATTATAAGAATGTGGCAGGTGCACTGTGTGAAACTCAAAAACAAAGTTTGAGGTCTGATTCGACTAAGAGCAATTTAAACTATTATTATTGTTAATTTTGTTGCATTAGAACTTTTAACTGGTATATGGTTTGTTACAAACTATTAATATCTTCAAGCTATTTTCAAATATTTTGGTTTATCATGATAAATGTGATACTTGTTCAGAAGGCACAGCTGATAATCTGTAATCTAGAAGTATGAACCCATCCAAAGTTGAACTTGGGATTGCTACATACTGAATTGATTTTCATATTTTTCTGTGGAATCAGTTTGACTGTTTAGGTCTTCTTGTGATTTTGCAAATTTCATTTGTTAGAAAAAAACATCATATCATAAATATATTTCGTCTGAATTATCTAAAATACCAACAAATTAATCTTGAATTGACTAATAATTTAGTTAGTGATATATGTCTTGGTTGATATGCTATGTCGATTTCTATTGCAGCAAGGGAAGGAAATGTAGCGTTTTCTTTTTATAATTACAATGAAATAGAGGGAACCATTACCGTTGGCTTCCGTTAGAAAGTTTATTTGTATGTTAATTACTGCCAAACAGAAATGACAAAGGAGCATTAAGTGACAAGTTTTTCTGCTAGTGCATTTGATTTCTTGTCTTTCCTGCTTGGCTAAAGCAAACAGTGATATCTTTTCTGAGCTTACCTGAACCTTTGATGCTTAAGTTTTGGAGAAGAATTATAATTACTTTGAGCATTTTGTAGGCATCCCGGCCTACCTCTTTGACAGGCTTGTGTGCTGATATTGATCCATTTATATCCGACTTCCTTCAAATGAAAATAAAACTTGAATGTGCTTGTCTAAATTTATGATTTCTTCAATTGGTTTTGATTTTTACTTTCACAATTATTTTAGCTCAAAGCTAATGAGTACCGATTTTGCATATATTGTAGGAGCTACTAATTAACAATCTCTATCCTGTTTGTTTGTTTCAAACTTGAGTAGTGGTGACCACTGAATCTGGATTATGGTGACTTTTATTTAGTCAAGGTCTACAAACGAAAATAAAAAAGTGAAAAGAAAATAAAATGGATGATAAAGTGAGATAAATCCTAGTGTTACTATACAAGCGAAAATAAAAAAGTGAGGGGGACCATTGGATGGTTATAAACTTTCAAGTATGGTGAAAGATGTAGTTTCACCTTCATCCATCGATGTTTCAAGGAGAAATAACCTTGGTAGATAACTCTGTTTGAACTTTTTTTTTTCCTAAAGAAATTGATTGAGACAAACTTTCTCGTCTTCCATTATGATCTAGAAAGAAAGTCATCTTACCTTCTGTTTTCTTTCTCCTAAGCAACATATTTCGGAGAAAAATATCATAATCAAGGTTGGCACTTTGAGTTGTTATGTATTGGAGTTCATATTTCAGGGTTAACATCAGCATTGGAGCTTTAGAGCAGAGGCAGATGCTTTCTGGAGTGCATACTGTGGCTGATATATTTTGCTGCTGTTGTGGCCAAATTGTTGGCTGGAAATATGTAATTTCTCTCTCTCTCCCTCTCTAGATATCTATCTATTTATTTGTCTGTCTGTTGGCCCTCTATCCTTCTCTAATGCACACACAATCATGACTCTTATGTGTATGTACACATACGTAATTTTATGAGGACATTTCTTACAATGAATTGGGATGAATAATTATTTCTCTCTGAGAATCTTTTTATCTGCTTCCTTCTGTCTGATCATACCAAAACCTTGCTAACTTCTTTTCCATGATACCTATCATTCCCATGCAGGAATCAGCACATGAAAAGAGCCAACAGTATAAAGAAGGGAAATTTGTTCTTGAAAGGTAACATGTTCATTTACGTTAAAAATGAGATGTATTTCTTTTCTTTTTCACTAGACATCCAACAGGCAGTTACATTTACTTGTTAAATATATATGGATTTCTATAAAACAGAGGGAGAATCGTTGATGAAATTGACTTTTCTACTGAAGTCTACATCGACACTCGTCCTAGTGTGAGTGATGATGAAGATGCATAAGATGTACCTTTAATCTATTAGTAGTTGTACCAAATATCTTGACAATGGGAGCAGATGCACCTCCTTTGTGTCTATGTGTGGACCGTTTAATTTATGTGGAAACATTGGCGTTCTAGTTTGACTTTCTTGAACAAGTAGTGCTACTCTCTTCTCAGTTTAATTTTGCACAGTTTTTTGCTCTTCTACATCTTTCTCCTTTCTCGAGTTAGTTGTTGCTTCTATTGCCAAACTTTTCATCTCCAGGTTGCCTTCTCTTTTCACCAGCTTTTTGGGATGTTATGAAAGAAGCATGGTATTCCGGAGACATCTATTCAAGTTTGATGATTATCTAATAATTGCTACCAAGTACTGGCTATTTTGTGGTTGTAAAAAGGACCTGAGCATACAACTACTAAATCATGAACCAAATCAAGTTATTCTTGCTGCATAGGTAGGAAAAGAAAGTAAGATTCTTTGATGTACAATGGTTACTGATTTTTCGCACTACTTTCTGCTTTTCTTCCCCATTAACTAAATAAGTAAATATAGTTGTGTTATTGTATTCCTGATTGAACTGTACAACACTAGGGGTGCGTTAGGTACGTGGACGTGGACGGGACAACACAGGACAGCTGTTCCATATTATGTTTGGTATGTCTGGGACATAACTGTATACTGTACTGTAGTCATGGCCAAGGTTTCGGAACCGGTGGTTCCGGTTTTGGAACCGCCGGTTCCGGTCCCCTTTGAAAGGGAATCGGGGGAGGAACCGCTGTTACTGTTCCTCCTACGGTTTTGGGATCGGAACCGGTTCCTCCCAATTTTTTTTTCAAAAAATTAAGAAATATAAAAAAAAAATTAAAAGTGGGAACTGGGTTGAAATAAAATTACGATAATATCATAAAACTATAAAATTAAAAAGAAATTTAAATAAGTAAATAAGAAATTAGGGCTTGCACTTAATTTTACCTCAATTAAGCTGTCTACGTATCCTTTAGGAGGAATTAAAGCCCACGTAGTTCTTTTACCTGCTATGTTCCGGATGATCAATCGTCGCTTGTACCTTCGGTGGCCGTTGTCGTCGGACACCAAATCCATTTCCTGCTGGCGGTATGAAGCCTTGGTCGAGTGGTTAACACAGACCTGGATCTGGATTGAGTCTGGACTTATCAACGTTCATCTCTCGTAGAGAATGTTGCCACCTGCACTAAATTCCTGTTTGATTGCCACGGTCGAGACCGGGGTTTCAAAAATTTGTTTGGCAATGACGACCAAAATTGAAAAGTTAGTATGGTGATCCCTCCACCAATGTAGAATGTTAAAGTCATCGCTATCTAGATACTTAAATGAGGTGTTTATGTAAACATCAACATTTGAGAGATAGGTGGATGAAGACGAACTCCCCGGTTTCCTTAATTTTTTGGACAACACGCTTGACCCTAACTCTCTTAATGCGGAGGGAATACGAGAATGACTAGTACTAGTACTACCGCTTCCGCTTATTTTTGGTTGCTGAACATTAATGTTCAGTGAGGGACCGTATACAGATCGGTATTCTTCATACATGGAATAAAATAATTCCTTAACATTATTGTATAAAGCATTAATATCTATAGTAGGTAGCCCTAGAGATTAATAATAAAGAGTAAAATATTCATATAAACTATCAAATTTACACCTAGGGTCAAAAAATGATGCAATTGTATAAATTATAGGAATCTCCCTATAATAATTTAACCATTTTCGTATCATTACACTAACATATGCAGTTAAATCCAGTTGTTGTGCCCACTTATTAAGTGCACCTACAATATTAATGGCTTCAATTAAAAATAAATGTGAGGTTGGGTAATATATATCAGATAAAGTGTGTGTTGCATTATGAAAAACTTTTAATAACATGCAAATTTTAGTACAAACATCCCAATGTTGAGCATACAAATTAACGCTACTAATATTATGTTGTATAAGTCTAACTAATAATTATATATATTCATGACTTTCACAAAGCAATTTATATGTAAGTTCAAACGAGTTGGAACATCATAGGAAAATCTAATTGGATGTTTCCCGTGAGATTTGCAATACCATGGTGCTATGATGTTTTCACAAATAATAAAGAGCATTCCTAATTGGTGTAACAAATTCTTGTAGTGTATGTACACTATCTTATACACATATATTTAAAACATGACAAACACATCTTTGATAAAAAAATATACCGCCAAAATAGAGATTACACAATTGAAGTAATTGTGGAACGACGGCAGTATTGTATGTTGCGTTATCGAAACCAATTGTAAAAATTTTATTTTCAATACAATATTCTTTAAAAATAATTTTCATCAATTTATAAATATTATCAACAGTACGAGTGTCGTCAAAAACTCTAAATACAAGAATATTTTTTTTGCAACTCCCATGCTTGATCAACGTAATGGCAAGTGAGTCCTAAATATGAATGTTTTTGCCAATGATCACTTCAGATATCAGCACAAACAGACACACGACCCATATAATTTTAAAAATATTTAACTAATGATTTTTTTTTCTTTTTTATAAATTTCACATATAGTATGTTTTAACGTGATCCTAGGTACCCCTACACGTCCCGTATTCTCCGGATTTGTTCCACTTAAATTTCTTGGAACAATAGTTGTAAGTCACCATCATTACCCTCGGTTCATTCTCCACCCTCTTCATATGTACTTTAACAAATTCAGATTTTTATTTTTCCAAATCCAGTGGCGGCATTTATACGGTTTCACTTGGGGGGATTTGACGAGAGGGACCAGAGGGTTGAGAATATTGACGAGTAAAATTAGGAGGAGTTTGATTACCAAATATTACCGCCTTATATTCTTTCTGTTGTACATATTGAGCAAAATTTTCATCGTTGAAATATAATTCTGGGGGGAGGGCGACTTTGTACTTCTTGAAGGTTCAAATTCGGCACCGGCTCATTGTCTCTGGAACAAACAAACCTTCTAGAAATGGACCTTCGGCTTTCGAAAACAGACGGTCTCCCGGATGATGCTATTATAATTTTATAAAGAAAAAAAATAAAGTATACAATTTAAACAAATAATGAAAATTGAAGTATTGAACAAATTGAGATTTTAGAGAGAGAAAGATTGTGAGAGAGAGAGAGAGTGAGAATTCTTGAGAGAGATTAGAGAAAGATTGAGAGAAATTGGTGTGAAGTGAAATGAAGATAAGAGGGGTTTATATAGTTTTTTAGTTTTTTCAATCTGCCACTAACACATATGGTTGTTGGCCAAAAGGCCAACGACCAAATTTTGGTTTTTTAAAAATTTTTTTTTTTAAAAAGAAAAAAAAAAACCGTGAACCGACCTGGAGCCAGCGGAGTCATCGGTTCTGTGAATCCCTGGTTTCTAATCGGCGGTTCCGGTTCAATTTTTTAGCTAACCGGAACCGGGACCAGGGGTTCTGGTTCCGGTTAACCGGTTACAAATCGGTTTTGAACGGGGATCGGCGGTCCCAGTTCAAAACCGTCGGTTTGGTTCGAGCTGTCCGGTTCGAATCAAACCAGGACAATGACTACTATACTGTTATGTGTTTGGTATGACTGAGACATAACAGTACAAGAGGTTTAAATGACCAGAGTAACCTTCTTATCCTGTCTAATGTTTGTTACAACATATTAATTATAAATGGGAACAAAATTTGAATATTTTTATTAAATAATTTTTTTTTATATAATATAATAATAATATAATTAAAAAAAGTGTAATTAATAATTTTTGAGAAATTTCAAATTGATTACATTATTGAGAAAATGAGGTAAGTCCAACGAAATAGTGCAAATTAGATAAATGAGATATCCTTGTGTAGAAAAATCAAAATTATTGACCTGGTTATGATTGTTGTTGCTTCTCCACAATAGACAATAGTAATACCACTTGGACTCAAATGATTGATGTAGCAAACACATAAACACTCCCTCCAACTGATTCCAAGTCCAAAATTTTCACTTGCATTCCTCAACCCAGGTCACTAATTATTCTTACTTCTCACTGTTGCTATTCTAACTAATATTTTACAGAAAACTAAACTGAGTCAGACATTATTATAATGAACGATAACAATAATAATAATAATGTGCTACAATTTGAGAGGTACGGTGATATCAATTTCGTATTTGTATTGATTACATTATCGAGAAAATAAAATAAGATGGATTTGATAGTACAAATTACATAAATGAGATACCATTTTCGTGGAAATCAAAACTCATGACCTTGAAATGTTGTCTGTGAGCATTCTCCACAATAGAAAATACAACTACTTTTAACTAAAACGATTCAAGTCAAAACTTCACTTGCATTTCTCAACCCAGATCACTAACTATTATTCCTTCACATTGTTGAAAATTAAACTTACCTCTAGAAGCCTATAAACATGGACTCAACAACCATCATTCTAGAAGCTATCCACCATTGTTGAAATCAAACTTGCTAGAAGCCATGCAATATTGACTCAACTACCACAATTGACTCCAACAACTCTTATCTCCCCAGCTGTAATTTGCATGTGTTTTTGATTGTTATTTTGTTTTTTTGTTTATCTCATTTCCTATATAAAGGAATGAAGGTTGTATTAAATATGTGTGGAGTGGTGTAAGTTGATAAAGAGAGAAATAAAATCTTCTCCTTCTTGTGTGTTTCGAAATCTCTCTCAGAGGTGCACCACAAGTGACCTCAAACCATACCATCCCACCAACAGTGGTATCAGAGCCTAGGAGAACCAGAAATACGAAGAACAGAAGCCAAAGACGAATTTGCCCAGAAATCAAAGTAGTCAAAATTCATTTTTGAGCATCCCAGTGTGTTCTACTCGTCCCCACGAGTTCAACGGTGAAAACCTCACCCAAATCGGAGTTCCAGAGAGCCCGCACGCGCCGTTTGAAGTTGGAGAGTGAACTACACGCTCCGGTCGTCTTCTTCGCCCGTTTTCAAGATCCAACCCAAGATCCGACCCGGTATTCGATCCGTGTCTAACCCGTGTGTTGACCCCGTTCCAAGATCCGACCAGGTATTCGACCGTGGACCGACCCAGTTGCTGACGTCACTAACGCCGTTATACCGGATAGAATATTCCGTCAGTCAAAGGAATATTCCGTTAACAGCGGTTGACTTTTTCAAATAAGTTTGACCGCCCGTTTCAGACGCTTCCGAACTCATTTTTTGACAAAATCAGAATGGGTTCCAAGGTTTTGGACCATTCCGGACGCAACCGTGCACTCCATTGTTGCAAATTCAGACTCTAAATTAGTGTTCTAAGCACTTCAAGTCTTGATGGCCAACAATAACGCGCATATTGTCATTCCAAAACTCACCAAAGACAACTATGACAATTGGTGCATACAAATGAAAGCTCTACTAGGCTCTCAAGATGTTATGGAGATTGTAGAAGATGGATATACAGAACCTGCATCCAAAGAAGCTGAAGGAACCCTGACAGAAGCTCAAGCAACAACTCTCAGAGCCGATCGAAAGAAGGATTGTAAAGCAAAGTCCATAATCTATCAAGGACTAGACGAAGCGATGTTCGAGATCATAGCATCCGCTAAGTCATCAAAAGAAGTCTGGGACACCCTTCTCAAAACTTACAAAGGTGCTGACAAAGTGAAAAGGATCCGTCTTCAAACATTACGGGGGGAGTTTGAATCCCTACGAATGAAATCAAATGAATCCATTGCTGAATTCTATACACGAGTGATGGTCGTTGCGAATCAGCTAAGAAGAAATGGAGAAACTCTCACAGACATGAGAATTTCGAAGAAAATCTTGCGATCATTAGATCCAAAGTTTGATTTCATTGTTGTGGCCCTGGAAGAAACAAAAGATCTTGAGACAATGTCTGTTGAAGAACTAGTGGGTTCATTGCAAGCCCATGAGCAGAAAGTCACAAGAAGAAGTGACGACAGAGTATTGGAGCAAGCTCTCCAGTCAAAGCTCTCCATCAATGAAAAAAGGTACGAACAAGGGGGGACCTCACAACAAGGAAGAGAACGAGGTAGAGGATCTCGTGGAAGAGGTTCAGAAGCCAGAAGTAGAGGCAGAGGAGGAAGAGACACAAATAGAGGAGGACGTGGACATCAGAACTATGTCCCACGAGGAAGAGGACGAGGAGGAAGAGGCGGATACAACAACCGTCCGATCATTGATAAAAGAAATGTCCAATGCTATAATTGCCACAAATATGGCCACTATAGCAACGAGTGCAGAGGCAACCCAAATGAGGTAAATGAAAGTTCTAACTTTGCAGAGAAAGAGCAAGTTGGAGGAGAATCGTTGATGTTGATGGCACACAACTCAACCTATCAAAACCAAAATGTTTGGTTTCTTGATTCTGGAGCCAGCAATCATATGACTGGCAGAAAAGACTTATTCACTGAACTTGATGAGAAAGTTCATGGAGAAATTTCATTTGGCGACCTCTCTAAAATCCCTGTCCAAGGAAGGGGAGATGTTATGATCAAGCAGAAGAATGGAGATCATGCTTTCATCTCCAATGTTTATTATGTTCCAGACATGAAGACAAACATCCTAAGTTTCGGACAACTCTTGGAGAAAGGCTATCATATTAGCCTTCAAAATATGCAATTCATCATTACAGATGCTCAAGGAAAGCTGGTTACTCGAGTTCAGATGACGAATAACAGGATGTTTCCTCTCGCAATTCACCATGATACGCCAAGGTGTTTAACAGCCATCATCAATGACAAAGATTGGCTATGGCATCTCAGGTATGGACATCTCAATTTTGAAAGTTTGAAGCAGCTGGGAAGTAAGAAGATGGTGAAAGGATTGCCAAACATCCATCACCCTAATGAGATATGTGAAAGTTGTGTTCTCAGCAAACAACACAGAAATAGCTTCGGAAAGGAGGCAAATTGGAAAGCAACCATGCCACTTGAGCTCGTTCACACAGACGTGTGTGGTCCATTGACGCCGGTATCAAATGGACAGAATCAATACTTCCTTACATTCATTGACGACTACAGCAGGAAGACTTGGGTTTATTTCCTTAAAAGGAAATCTGAAGTATTTGGTTACTTCAAAGAGTTTAAAACTCTTGTGGAGAAGCAAAGTGGCTACTACATCAAAACACTGAGATCAGATCAAGGTGGAGAATACACTGCAGGTGCTTTCCAGGAATTTCTCAAGCAACAAGGAATTAGACATCAGTTTACACCAGCTTATACTCCTCAATTAAACGGTGTAGCTGAAAGGAAGAATCGAACAATCCTTAACATGGCCAGAAGCATGTTAAAGGATAAAAATATGCCGAAAAGTTTTTGGGCTGAAGCAGTCTTGTGTGCGGTATATCTACTAAACAGATGTCCTACGAAGAGTCTTGATACAAAGACACCGCATGAAGTATGGAGCACGCACAAACCAAGTGTGAGCCACCTTAGAGTTTTTGGCTCTATTGCCTACATCAAAGTCCCAGAAGCAAGAAGAACCAAGCTTGAAGATAAAGGAGAAAAGTGTATCCTGGTTGGATACGGTGACAGAACTATGGGTTACCGGCTATACAACCCCGTCACCAAAAAAGTAATCTTCAGCAGGGATGTCATTTTTGAAGAAAATGAATCTTGGAATTGGGATCAGACTAAAGCTTCCACAAGTACAGAGTTAGTACATGAAGGAGAGACAAGAGAAGTGGCTACAGAGCCACAAATCCCCAGAGATCAGCAGACTCCTCAACATGGTTTCCCTTCACCACAAAGGTATGATGCTCCATTACCAATTGAACGTGAATTCTCTGATATGAGGCCTAGAGGGACACGTAGCCTAGAAGATCTGTATGAAGAAACAGAACAGGTGGAAGAAGATATTACTCTGTATTGTCTGCTGATGACAAGTGATCCAGTGAGCTTTGAAGAGGCTAACCAAGAAAGAAAATGGAGAAGTGCAATGGATGAAGAGATTCAATCCATTGAAAAGAACAAGACATGGGAATTGACTAATCTCCCAAAAGGTCGAAAAACCATCGGAGTGAAATGGGTCTTCAAGACAAAAAGAAATGCCAAAGGAGAAGTCCAGAGATACAAAGCAAGACTTGTAGCAAAAGGCTATAAGCAAAAGGAAGGAGTTGATTACGGAGAAGTCTTTGCCCTAGTTGCCAGACAAGAGACCATCAGATTGCTAATATCTTTGGCAGCCCAGAGAAGTTGGTAAATTGGAAAATTTACCAACTTGATGTAAAGTCAGCATTCCTGAATGGCTTTCTTGAAGAAGAAATCTATGTAGAACAACCACCTGGATATGTGAAGAAAGGCAGAGAAGATAAAGTATACAGACTGAAGAAAGCTCTATATGGTCTGAAGCAAGCACCTCGTGCATGGAACATGAGGATTGATGATTACTTCCAGAAAAACGGATTTGATAAATGTCCGTATGAGCATGCACTGTATTTGAAGAAAGAAACTGATGGAAGTATGTTATATGCATGCCTATATGTTGATGATTTGATCTTCACCGGCAATAATCCAGCCATGTTCGAAGATTTCAAGCGGAAAATGGTGAAAGAATTTGAGATGACTGATATTAGTTTAATGGCGCATTTTCTCGGAATTGAAGTTGTGCAGAGCGAAAAAGGTATTTTCATCTCCCAGAGTATCTATGCTAAAGAAATTCTGAAAAGATTTAGTATGGAAAAATGCAATCCTGTTACAACTCCAGTAGAAACAGGATTAGAATTAAGAAAGAATGAAAAAGGAGATGTTGATCCAACCTATTTCAAGAGCTTGGTTGGAAGCCTGAGATACTTGACGTGTACCAGGCCAGATATACTCTATGGAGTTGGACTAATCAGCAGATACATGGAGACTCCTGATCAGTCTCACCTAAATGCAGCAAAGAGGATACTCCGTTATATAAAAGGTACCATTAATGATGGTATGTTGTATACAAAATGTGAAGATTGCAGGTTCACTGGCTATTCAGATAGTGACTGGGGAAGAGATCTGGATGAACGTAAAAGCACGACAGGTTTTACGTTTTTTATGGGAGATACAGCGTTCACATGGTCATCCAAAAAGCAAGCTATTGTGACACTGTCATCATGTGAAGCTGAGTACGTTGCTGCATGCTTAGCTGTCTGTCATGGTATATGGATAAGGAATGTGTTGGAGTACTTAGGATTTCCACAAGTTAATCCTACAGAGGTTTACATCGACAATCGGTCAGCGATTGCACTAGCAAAGAATCCAGTATTTCATGAGAGAAGCAAACACATTGATACGCGGTATCACTTCATCAGAGAGCATGTGAAGAACAAAGAGGTGGAACTAGTCTCTTGCAGGACATATGATCAGGTCGCTGATATTTTCACTAAGCCACTCAAACATGATGTGTTTTCAAGACTGAAGTCCATGCTTGGTATGACGAAACAATGAGAGTTAAGTTTAAGGGGGGATGTTGAAAATTAAACTTACCTCTAGAAGCCTACAAACATGGACTCAACAACCACCATTCTAGAAGCTATCCACCATTGTTGAAATCAAACTTGCTAGAAGCCATGCAATATTGACTCAACTACCACAATTGACTCCAACAACTCTTATCTCCCCAGCTGTAATTTGCATGTGTTTTTGATTGTTATTTTGTTTTTTTGTTTATCTCATTTCCTATATAAAGGAATGAAGGTTGTATTAAATATGTGTGGAGTGGTGTAAGTTGATAAAGAGAGAAATAAAATCTTCTCCTTCTTGTGTGTTTCGAAATCTCTCTCAGAGGTGCACCACAAGTGACCTCAAACCATACCATCCCACCAACACACATTTCACTATATAAAACAGAGATTATGTTGCTATTCTAACTAATAGATTAGACAAAACTAATAATAATAATAACAGAGTACTTTCTAAGTTCTCCACTATCAAAAGAATAAGATGGATTCGAAAGCTGACGAATTAGAAGAAAACAAAAGAAAGAAGAGAGCGAAGAGAGAGAGCTTCTTCTTCATTTTTCTTTTTTTAAGCTTTCATGGCAACAACGTGAAATGAGAGGAGAAAGTGAGAAAAATAGGTGAGGGTTTTAATTTATATTAGGTTTAATTGTAATTTTTAAAAGAATTAAGGGTACATGAGTTATTTCCAGGTTTATCCGATGTCATGAAATTACTTGTCCGAGGGTTTGAGTTGGGATAAATTTTGAGTTTTTTGTTCCACGTCCATATCGTGCCAAATATGGGACAGAAACAGATTGTCCTACATTATCTTGTTCTATCTCATGTACCAAACACACCCTTACCGATCTTAATATACTCATATAGGTTTAAAATTCCAATACGGAGTTGTCTTCCTGCTTTTTCCATGTTCAGTGTTTGAAGTTCAAAACAAAACCCAGAGACAGTTTTGGTTTTTCATCAGATTTGGTGTTGCAGTTGATGTCATTATAAGAGTAACAAAGACCCCATCTGTTTTAAGTGTTCTAAGTGGTCTGACCCATTTAGGGTAACTGATCCTTCTTGGCCCCAATGCTCGGCTTTAAGTATGTGGGTTTGAATAAATGTCAAATGCTTATACAGGGCGACGCACCATTCCACATAAAAAATATGGATCTTTTAAAAAAAAAAGAAAAAGAAAAAGAACTCCATATTTTTTATTCAATAGAATTACATCACTATCAGAGTTAATAGAGTCCTTAATGGCTATAAACTTTAAAATATAACATAAGTCTAGATGTTAAATCTTGAAAGTCGAAGAGTTGGCTAATTTATAGCACTTATTGATGCGTTTTCATTTAACTTTCACTATTAGTAATTTGAGTTTTTACACCACCAAAGTTAGTTACCGGAAAAAAATACCATCAGCTCTCTTCTCAAACCAAAAGCTAAGAAATAAAGAGTCATAAATTAGAGAAAGAAATGAACAGACTTTGACGAACTCACTATCGCATTGATTATTGTTTGCCCCTTCCAGATTCCAATTCCCTTTTGAGATCGAGATCTTGAAAGGGATGAAGATTCTTCTCGTCGAGACAATTCTAACGATATATTATGGGTTGAAATTCGATATCGTTTGTCATTTCAAAGGCTTTTCAAAAATGTTATACATTAGTAATGAAAATAGATTACATTCAAAGGAAAATAAATTATGATAAAGAAAAAATAGTTTACGATCAAAGTGAAATAGTTTACAGTTAAAGAAAAACAGTTCATTAGTTAAGGGAAAATAGTTCATCAGTTAAAGGAAAATAGTTCACGCTAAAAAAAAAAATAGTTTATGGTCAAAGGAAATAGTTCACGGTTAAATGAAAATAGATCACACGATCAAAATAAAATAGATTACATATGCATGTTTCCAACTCCAAACATAGATTTTTAGAGTGAAATCAAAGAAATTTAATATGCAAATCAATAACGAAGATGTTTTCTAAGAATAAGAAAAATCTCTAAAACTATTGAAGAATGAGTTCCACACAATCTGTAAAATAAATGCCAGGTCAAAGTCTTTAATAATGAGATTATTTTTTAAACTAAGTTGTAGATCTAGGGATTTTGAATGCCCAATTATTGAATTGACAATTTTTAAGAATTTCTAAAATAAGAAAGTGAGAAATGAGAGAGAAGAGTGAGGAGAAAAAGAGAAAGCAACACGAGCTATGTGAGACAAAATTAATGTGAGATGAGATAATTTAATAAAGGGTATAATGGGCAGTTTATATTTTTTTGGTGCTAGATTTACAAAACTTATTATTGTAGTTCTATTCTATATCCCACCAATTTCTCAAAATGAGTTAAATACACTTAACAAATAAGAATTGCTATAAATAGAAAAATAAAAAAAAGAAAATAAATCTGAATCTCAATCGTCTATCTTTGAGATATACCATTTTAAATAAGAAAAAGAAAAAAAATATGTTTTTTAATGGATTTCAACAGTAGAGATTCAATCTCTCCGATCTCCATGGAGTTCTCAAAACGGGGAGGCGAGGGGAGGTCGAGCCTCCCTGTTCTCGGCGGGGGAGGTTTGAGGTCTCTATCCATAGAGGCTAGTGGAGATTCATCTATTCTTTTTTAATATTTCTTAAACTGTTTTATTTATAAATTTTTGTATTTTATTCAATCTTCATTGTCTAATGATGGGTCGTGGAGATCCATCTTAATTTTTTTTTAATTTATATTTAATTTTAAAATACTAAAATAAAGACAAATGACTAAACTTTCCTTCTTTCGATTAACTTTAACTATCAACACGATTAATCACTAATGGCTGGAATGATCAATACAACTTTTTTGAAAAATTGTTTTTGTGTAAGAGGAAAAACCTCAAGTAGCATATATGTAACTTGCTAATTTTTTGTATGGCGTAACATGTCTTAATTAAGTGGCACATCCACTTGTAGTAAAGTAGTTAGTGCACCCCCCTCCCACATCAGTGGTGAGGGGTTCGATTATCACCATGTGCACGTGTGAGTAGTTTTCTCCCCTTATTATGGGAGTAGTTTTCTCCCACTATGGGAATAGATATTCGGGCCGCGCGTTTAGTAGTTAATCTCGACAGGTCCCGGCAGTTATTGATATTGTAATTGTACCCCTTTAAAAAAAAAAAACATGTCTAATTAAGTGACTTGTTTCATTCAAGATTTTCTACCCATTTAATGATGCAATATAAAATTCTCCAAAACCCTTAAAAAAAATTATATAAAATCTACAAATAAAAAAAAAAATTATTGCACTAACTTCCCCTAATTTTAGTAATATAAGCAAAATTTCAAACAAATATTTAAAACTTGTACAAGCACTCCCTTCCTTTAAAGTCAATCTATTGACTAAATAATAGTTTGATTTCTTTTTTTTTTTTTTTTTTGGTAAAGAGGAGGGCAAAGAGCCCAAGGAAACAAAAGAAACTACACTGGGGAGCAAACAACCATAGAGGTCGTTAATCCCTTAAAATCATCAAGAAAAAGAGATGCCACATATGTGTAGGGAATAAAAAATAATCTTTTTATAAACACAGTGGAAAGAATTAGGTTTTAAAATTTTTTCCTTTGTTGAAAACTCTTTTCAAAAGAACTAGCAATTGTACATAAGCGAATAGAAATTTAATCTACACTACCTTTGATGCTTTTCTTGGTTCTTTGATTTCTTGATTCACCACCAAACCTTTCGAGCTATGACCCGCGGTCTAACAATGCGCGTGTGGGCACGTTACGGATGAAGAGATGGAGGTTGTAGACAAGCGAATAATACAACTTCTTTGTCTCCTCTAAAGGCTGGCCGAACCTGCAGGGAAGAAGAAGAAAAAAACTTTGTTTTTCTTTTTGCCTTAGTGTTTGCCGCTCATGTGTTTCTTGCCTAGAGTTTGCATATTTTTCTTTTACTAATATAATGTATCTTATATATCAGTCTCTAGGGTTTTGGTTTGATCAGGTCAAATAGAATTCTAAATTCTATTTAATCTTGGTCACCATTAGAATTTGAACTCTTGACCTCTAGGAACTTTAAATAATCTTATTATTTAATCCCTCTTTTTTTATTAGTCAAGGTTCGAACTTGCAACCTTCTATTTAAAAATTAAAATAATTAATAATTATAAATTATTAATATTTATTAAATTATTAATTAAATAATTATATTATTTAATTAATAATTAAACATTGTCATTTTCGTAATACAATTAATTAGACTATCCAATTAATTTACTGTGAGCCTCGTTACCAACAATTATAAGGGCTAACAATTAGACTTAATGAACTTACAGTTTTGAGCTCCAGTATTATTTAGAATTATTAAGTAAAACTCTTTAATCAATATTTCATGATTATTAATCTAGAAGTTACTACACTAAACCTCGAGGCTGAACTCTCGAAATTGCAAATGTTTTATACAATCTGAAATCTTAATGTCCATCAATATAGCTATTACATATGGTATGATCCTCCACAAGTAGTTCATAATTAGAGGAATGTCATAAAGTCCGTTATACCCTTCTAATTATATCTTTTCCTTTAAGCACCGTTGATTCTCTAGTGAACAATTAAATTATATCTTTCTTATGGAAGAAGGAGAGCACTTATAATTGTTCAAGTCCCGAATCAACCTTTAAGAGAACTACTCATCTACTTCTTCCAAGAAGAAGTTGATTTCTTTATTGTGTTCAAACCTTTCAAGCCACAAGCTAAAACGCAATTCCAAGATATGGAGGTAATGATCGAGAATTCTACATTCGACCTCACTTATGGTAAGTCAAAAGCCACAATCTAAGCTGAAGGAGTCGATAACACTCAGAATTAAGATCACCATATACAGCCATCATTTGTCAATATATATGAATCTCATCTACTAACGGATCTTAGTGAGAGATTCATATAAATCGTGACCTAGTCTTATATGATCTTATCATATAAGGTGCCTCCATTCTCATGTCAACTATATGAACAATTTAGGATAAGACCACTGTACACTACAGAATGGACTGCAGCAGTAGATCAACCAAAAATAAAGTACCCACCTCGTTTGCTCTCTATGGACTTTTTAAATTGCATGTCTTAAAATGAATAATTCTATATGTGATATTCATATACTCAGTTTGAGATTACATCTTGTAATCTTGGATATTACGGACACATTATATAAACATATGAATATAAATAAAAACACTTTATTCGAATGAAGAACTATTACTTTTATTTATGTTTAATTATATTTACATTTACAAGCTTCAGGGCATCCCAACAATATGAGGAAGAGTCCTCAAAGAATACAGTCCCCAAACCTATTGAATGCCCTAGAGTAGTAAGCCCATTAGCCACCTTGTTGCCTTTAAATATGAGATGTACCACAACTCCAATCACCTTCTCTCAGCGGAATACAACTCCTAACAATGCTGAAGTAAGGATGATTGTCACCCATCCTCCTGGAAATCAAGTCAACAACAGAACATGAATCACTCTCAATAACTACTTTTCTGAAACCTGCACCCCAAACATTCTTCAACCTCTTAAAGACAGTCCAAAGTTCAGCTTCTAACACAATACCATAAACCCTTATTCGCTGCAAAACCTATCAGCCAATCATTCACTGCGTTTCTCAACACTCCTCTAATTGCAATCGAGCCAACCTGAGTGCATACTGCCATCCACAATAACTTTTATCCACCCCTATAAAGGAGAAACCCATCTGATCAAACTACACTTCTTAGCATTAAGGTTCCCTTTCTCCTTACCAGTTAACACCCATTCTTTACAAGAATTAAAAATGACAGTATGAGGGAGAGAAAGGATAAAAAACTTCTCCTAAAAAACAAAGGAACATATTTACTTCCAAATATACCACAAAACAACATATTACTCGGACCAATACCTTTTACCCAATTAGAACTACCCAGATTATTCCTCAACAATAGCTCTCAGTCATCATTGAAGCTCACAGTCTTTGTGGAACCCCTATTACAACTCTCCCAAATGCTATAAGAGACAACACACCCTCTAACAAGATGATCAATATCCTCATTCTGAACCTGACATCTAAGACACACAACAAAATTGGTCAGCCCTCTCACAACCCTCTGAGCATTCGTGAGAGTTTTGCCATGCAAGAGCCTTCACAAGAACATTTAGATTTTAGGAGGAATTTTGAGGTTCCATATCCCACTCCATTTCCACTTAACAACCCCAAATATCTCAGAACCTACTGCATAAGCAGTTTTAACAGAAAACTCCCCATTATTGAAATAACCCCAAATACATTTATCCCTACTAATACCACTTCTGTCAATGTGAATGCATAATATATACCGGACCACCAAAACAGGCAGCACCTCATAAAGTTTGTCATAATTCCATTCAAAATCCACAATAAAATCATTAAATTTAGCATGCTGCAAATTAACATCTAAGTTGCAAAGAGAAGCCCCACTTTAGGGAGCCAATTGTCTGTCCAGAATGAATCACATAACCATTACAAACTCTCCAAATCAGCCCCTTAGCAAGGCTCTTGGAATCAAGCTTGATACCCTTCCACACATATGAATTGATCCCCTTGTCATCCAGGCTGTCTAAAATAGACTTACCTTTGAGATATTTGCTGCTAAGCATGTTACTCCAAAGACTATCCTCCTGCTACAGTAACCTCCAACTAACTTTAGCTAATAAGGCTTGATTCAACAGCTTCATACTCTTGATACCCAGCCTACCATGCACTTTATGAAGACAAAACTCTATCCCAACAAATGAGATGGACAACTCTTTTATCACTCGAGTGACCCCATAGAAACCTTATATTTAACTTTTCAAGCTTATAACAGGTATCACTAGGGATCTTCACAATTTGAATAATAAAATAGGTAAGGCACTAACCACAAATTTAATAAGGGCAGCTCTGCCAGCTAAGGAAAGGATGAGACTTTCCAGGCAGCCAACTTATTTTAAGCTTTGTTGAGAATATCCTTGTAGGTGAATTTACTGATCCTCCTATGAATAAGAGGTGCCCCTAAATACTTCCCCAAATCCTTAGTTAGGGGAGAACCATAAACATTAGACATCTCTCTTGCAACAGCGTCACTAATGTTCTTAGACACAAACACCCTCGACTTAGGGAAACTAACTTGCTGTCCAGATTTATTACAAAAATTATCCATACAATCTTTCATAACGTTAGCTTGATTAGTGGTAGTCTGCCTAAACAAGATCAGATCATCCGCAAAAAGAAGAGATACAAAATATCAGGCCCTCATCGCGAGACCTTAACCGGTTTCCAAGCCTTAACCTCAAGCTTCCTCTTAATGATATGAGAAAGCTTTTCCATATAAAGAACGAAAATGTAAGGAACAGATCCTCTTGTCTAAGCCCACAACCTGGAACAAAACTTTTAGTAATCTCTCCATTCAAAATCACCTTATAATGAACACTAGAAACACAATCCATAATTAACCTTATAAACTTATCTTCCAACACAATCTCCTCTAGAACATTATTGATAAATTTTCATTGCATTCTATCATAGGCCTTAGCTAAGTCAATTTTCCAAGTAAAAAAAAAAAAAAACCTTTTTTCCCTTTAAAGAGGTTGAATTTGTATAGGACTTCTTGGGTAATCACAATATTATCAACAATATGACGTTTAGGTACAAAGGCAACCTAATTAGGACTCACTAAAGAGGGGATCAACTGCCTTAGTTTACTAACAATCACTTTGCTACTTGGTCTGAGATGGGTCATATCCAAAGGAATAGGAATTTTAGGTATCAAAGTAATAAGGGTATGATTAATGCTTTAAGGAACCTTACCATATCTAAAGCTCTCCACCACCAGTTTGTAAATCTCATCCTTACACAAATTCCAACCTTTTTGAACGAATAAAGTAGCACAACCATCAAGCCTTGGGGCTTTCAACCCACCCATACCATCAAGACTCATTTCAACTTACTCTACACTCACCCCATTCCTTTTCATCTCATCTTTATTATGAGTCCACTCCCCATTTTCCATATTAATACCTTCTAATTTATTATATCTCCTTCTAGCAATCATGGATAGTGAAAGAATCTCGTATCTCTATCATCTTCCTTAAGCTAAGAATTTTTAGAATTTTGTAACAAACAAAATCACCTTTTGAGCTATGATATTATTGTACTATTCTAATAACTTTTCTTCTAACTTTAGAAGTTGAAAATACTACCCAGAACCCTTAAAAATGCTGATATGATTATGCACACCTTGAATTCTAGCCATCAACCTTCTTTTCTCATGAAAGACACACCCAAAACTCACATTATTCCAAGTTTTAAGATTTTCAGCAAGCTTAAGCAGCTTAAAATTCACACTGCCTTGCCTACACCACGACTCCCTAATCACCTCCCATAATTCTTGAGTTTAACCTACATAGCTTCAAACCTAAATGGTTCATGGGTACTAATAGGGATATAGTGGCTCATTGGAATCAAAAGTAAAGGACAATGGTCTGAATTGATATGAGGAAGATATCTCACAAACCCATCCGCATACTGAATTCTCCACTCACTAGAACCCAAAGCTCTATCAAGTCTACACCAAATATCCTCACCCAAACCCCTTTTATTAACCCAAGTATACTTTTGACCTACAAATCTCATATCCACCATACCACTATTATTAACTCACTCAATAAACCTATTCTTGATACAACCCCCTTATCCTCTTATTTTTTCAAAGGAATTACAAATTTCATTAAAGTCTCCCGTAACAACCTAAGGACCATCAAAGTAATTACAAATAGAAGATAAATACTTCCGTAAGTATCTTCTAATATTCACACTCAGGCTACTATAAACAGCAGTAAAAACTTAACAACCAGACCCATCATCAACTAAGGCAGTAGTGGACTGCTTGGAACTAGTAATAATTTCAAGCTTAATCTTATTACTATTTCAAAGTAACCAAATTCCCCCAACAAACCCTTTAGCCTCTACCACAAAATGATCAGAGAACCCCAGTTTCTTAATTATTCTACTACTACTAGCACCACTAATACGATGTTCAAGAATAACAAAAACATCAAAAGAATACACAACTCTCATATCAAAAATAGTTCTCACAAACAACTTTTTACTCGCACCTCTAACATTCCAAACACAATAAATGAGGAATGAATAGAAAACAGACATGATAGCAAATTACTGCTAGATAGCAAGCAGAGCCTCTTTAAGCTTCAAGGCAGCTTCTTCAAAATCCACGTTGCTAATAATGGCTTTCAGCTTTGGATCCTCCAATTTATTGCCATGAGGGTCCGAGCAACTACCCTTGTCACCTCCTCTATCTCATCCATCTTGCCCTAACTCTTATTGAAATCAAGAACATCTTGATGAAGTTGCTGAAGAACTCCAGAATCCTCAATCTCATCCTCCAACATAGTATCCTGATTTACATCAGAATGTAAATAATTTTGGTGTTTACCTATGTACCCTTGCTGCCTGTTCCTCACCTTTAGACTCCTTACTGCTACCAGAGCCCTTAGCTTTAATTTTGTATCCCCCATCACTTGACTTTTTACCATTACTCCTATTAAAGTTAGTAATGTCAGAAATAGCTATACTGCCTCTAATCTTGACACAAAGATCTCTGTGGTTTGACTCCAACTCCTCCTCCATATCCATATCAAGAACTTTAAATCTTGATCCCCTATTTATGTTCAAATTGTTGCCTTGTCTAGCTCCTCCAACATCTTTTCCAGCTTTGCTCATACCTCTCACAATAGAGACAGTCTTGCTAACCTCTTTTTTCAAGTCCATGATTTCCCTTAGCATGAGCATAATTCACCTTTGCCTTATCACCTTGAGCACCAACATTACCATATCCTCCCTCATTTTTGTAGCTGGTCTCAGAATTATCATTATATCTGAACGCACTTCCATAACCAACTCTAGAATTCTTCTTGCTATTGTAACCAC
The DNA here is from genome assembly GCA_003430845.1 of Xanthoceras sorbifolium. Classification (NCBI taxonomy): domain Eukaryota; kingdom Viridiplantae; phylum Streptophyta; class Magnoliopsida; order Sapindales; family Sapindaceae; genus Xanthoceras; species Xanthoceras sorbifolium. Next base: position 9,923,069 of record CM010613.1, on the reverse strand, counting down.
TCCCAATTCTATTTTCGTCATAAGAAATCATCAGCCATGACCCATAGTGGTCGTTCTTACCCTCATTTTACTTCTCAACTATGTCTGTCATATCTGATTCCTCTTGACTAGCTATCACGCCTTCCTTGCACGCTTCTCTAATATGGCTGTACTTTCCACATTTGAAACAAACAACCCCCAAGCTCTCATAGTCAACCCTGATAGCTCTACCCTGCACAGTCAGAGAACCGACAAGAGGTTTCAACAGATCAATATTAACTCTAAAGTATTGTATAATTATATATCCACCTAAACAAATATTACAAGTTAACCACATAAATTACTATAATTTTAAATCTACCTCAAATTAGAATTATATGCATAATTAAATTATTTTTTTACTTTCTTTTTTATAAAGAATTACACTTATTTTTTAATTGAAAAAATAAACACATTACAAGAAAAAAAATTAAAAGCTAAAATAAAAGAATATATAATAGATTAATGTAACATCCCTAATTTTGAATAATTAATTTTGAGTATATGAATATAAAAATGTATGATTTGAGGGGTGTAAAACGTAATTAAATGTATGTTTATTTTTATGGTTTCCAGATGGACCAGATGGAGCGGTTCAGAAAGATTGCATGAAGTGAAGGAAAAAGTGGACAGTGAGTACCGCGACCAGGGATCGCGATGAGCTGTTCGCAGTGAAAAATAGAATTTCTGACAGTGAGCACCGCGACCAGTCACCGCGACCACAGATCGCGCTGACTAGCTCGCTGTGAAAAAGATCAAATTCAGGCAGTGAGCAACGCGATCACCAGCGCGACCATGGTACCGCGATGGGTGATCGCAATGAAAGCGGTGGAAGCCTTCCAGTGAGTATTGCGACCAGGTGGCGCGACCACAGGTCGCGATGACTGAAATTGTATATAAAAAAAAAAATTGGCTTCTGGAAGAAGCAATCGAAACAGACAGAAAAGAGAGAGAGAGAAAATACCGTGAGAAAAGGAAAGAAAGAAGAAAAAGAAGGAAAGAAAAAGAGAGAAAAGAAAAGAAAGAAGAAGAAGAAGAAGAAGAAGAAGAAGATGAGAAGAAGAAGAAGAAGAAGAGGAGAAGAAGAAGAGAAGGGAAAGAAGAAGAAAAGAAGAGGAAGAAAAGAGGAGGAGAAAGGAAGAAAAGAAAGAAAGGAAAAAGGAAAACTCAAAAGGAAAAAAGCGTAGAACCGGTAAAACGGTATCCAGGTTGGTGTACACACAATTTCCGCACGGTTTAATGAAATTGATTTATGAATATTTTGAATTAGTTAAAAGTGATTTATATTGAAATTTGTGATTTTATTTTCTGTATTCTGTTATTTGATATATATTATGAATTTCTTGTTTTACAATTGGTAATGAATATTGATTTTTGAATTGTTTGAGCGAATTTTTGATTATCTGAAAGTGATCCGAAAAGTAAATAGAATATTTGTAAACTTTGAACTTTGATTTTATGGCCCTGATATATGTATAGGGATATATGGATATAGGAGATTGACATGTCAATTGGGTAAATATATGGCAGTACTGCACCGTGATTTATGATGCCTCTGATGTTGATTATACGGATATCATTTCCTTGTGAAATGGGAAACCGACTGTGAAACACGGATACCATTTCCTCGTGAAATGGGAAACCGACTGTTTATATAGGGATACCATTTCATATGAGATGGGAAACCCGACTGTAAAACCCGTAATCCAGTTCTGTAAACCCTGTTATGTGTGTCACGGGCCCAATTGAGAATTTATAGTTAGAAAATGTTATGGAAAATAAAGAAATGATATTGAAACTGAAACCCAGAAACTTTTGAAATACTTTGTGTTTATATAGTTTCAATAATTGAAATACCACGTTTGTTTTATATATTTATATTTCTGAAATTATGACTTTAAGCTTTATTATTTATTTATATATCTTTCTGAATTTCTGAATTTACAATTTAGTGTTTTATATTATATTGAAATTTATTTTAGTGTACACCCACTAAGCATTATTGCTTAGCGCGTTGATGTTTATCGCGCGTAGGTAACAGGGATACTGAGGAAGCAAAAGATTGAAGAGAGAGAGTTGCAGGCAGATATCCAGAGTCACAGTCACCACATTTTGGGTAGATATCCATATTACTGTAGTTAGTTATGCATGCATATACAGAAAATTTGTAATTGAGTTAAATAATTCTGTTTTGTAATTAATTGTTTTCTGATTTTTGTTTTTCATTTTCATTTTAAAAAAGGATTGTAATGGGTAAATTATGAACTATTTTATTTTAAAACCTGATTGGAAGTCGCACTAAACGGTAGAGTGCGCATTGGTTTGAAAGTGGATATAGAAGTGTTGCTATTAAATTGTATTGGATTCATTTTGTTGAAAATAGGTTTTGGAAACTCAGAAAAACAGAGGGAACTATGTCGAAATTTTTGAAATCTGATTTTACTGGGCTCACTAGAAATGATTTTTAAATTATAAATTATTTGATTTTCAGCTTATAAACAGAATGAAGAAAGTATTTGAAAACCCGATAACGCTCTCTGGGTCGATCCAGATGGGTCGGTTCAGGGGGTGTTACAATTAATCCCGTCAAAAAAATAATTATATTTATTTTTTATTTAAAAAATAAACACATTAAAAAAATATAAAAAAAATATAAAAAAAAGTTCATCATCACTATCAACTTCATTTTCATTTCCAACATCATCACTAAGTCATCAATTTTCATCACATTCAACCAATACAAAACATTAAAAAAAAAATAAAAATTCAAACACATCTATTTCTTTATTAATTCTGTTTCCATCACAAGCAACTAATAAAAAACATCTTAAAAAACTATAGAAAAAAAAAATTCAAGATCTGCTGCAAAAAACAAATCACCAAAAAATCTAAAATTCTCTCATCATCACCATCAACTTATGTTCATCTTCAATATCATCACTAACTCATTCATTTTCATCACATTCAACCAATATAAAACATAAAAAAAAAAAAAAACTACACAGAAAACACAAACTCATGCAATTATTTTTTAATTCTATTTCCATCAAAACCAACTAAGGGTGCACAAAAAAAAAAAAAAAAACCACGAAATTGAACTGATCCACTGGATCGAACGAATCCAATCGGTTTTAGACCGGTTCAAGGGTCCCAAATGGATCGATTCGGTTCGGTTCACAGTTCGAAAATGCAAATCGAGAACCGAATCGGTTGATCCGATATATAAATTTTTTAAAAATAACCCTAGTTGATTGAACTTTCTTATTTTTCTCTTCATCACTACTCTCTCGAAACTCTCAAAATCGAAAAACAATTTCTGTAAATCTGTCGCTTGAATCTTCATCTTGTTGTTGCGCTATCGCGGGTCCTGCCTTACTTCCTACCATCTTCGGTTCCTAACCTTTGTCGTCATCTCGCTGCTGTTGGTTCTGCCTTGCTTCTTGCCATCCCAAATCCTTAATTCTCGCCTTCCTCTCACCGACACTAGTCCTGCCTCGCTTCCCATCGTCGCCGATCCTTATCCCTTGCCTTCTTCTCGTCGTCGCTGGTCCCGCCTCGCTTCTCATCGTCGCCAATCCCTAACCCTACCGTCCTCTTGTTGTCGCTGGTCCCGCCTCACTTCTCGTCTTCATCGATCCCTAACCCTTGTTGTCCTCTCGCAGCCGCTAGCTTGTCTCGCTTCTTGCCGTCAGTGATTCAGGTGAGCTTTTCCTACACTGCCTTTCTTTTTTGTTTCTTTTTGTTCTTTGATTATACTCACTGCTTTCTTGTTGTTCTTTTTTCCTTTAGGTGAACTATGAAGAATTTTTATTGGTTATTTGAAATTTTTTCTTATTTTTTATGGATCATTATATATTATTTAGGACTTGTTTATGGATTGTTATGCTTGTTATTTATAGATTTTTTTTTTTGGAAAAAGTTGTTATTGATTGTTATTGTGTTGCAATAGCTAAGATTTTAAATTTATTGGACTGTTATTTGAACAATCAATTTAACTTGATGAATTTTTTAAGCCTCATATGGAGGTCTCTAAATATTGATATAAATCATTTTAAACCTGATGAATTTTTTAAGCCTCATGTGGAGGTCTCTAAATCAACATAAATCAATATAAATCATTTTAGTGGTAATTGTCAAAAATAGCCTCCTAAATTTATAAAAAATTATTTTTAACCTCATTTTTAAAAATGATTGTTGGTGGCTTCTTTAAAAATTTTATTTCAAATTTTAACCAAATATTTACAAAAACTATCCCTAAAAAATTACAAATATAACCCCCTATTAATTACATGTAAACTTATAAAAATACCCAAAAAAATGTAAAATTATGTAAAAACCCTTTGACCAAAATTTCTAATTGAAAAGCAAAAACATTTCCTTCTCATGTTTCTTATATTCTTCTTCGTCATTTCTCTCCTCTCAACATTTTTTCTCAATTCATTTTATACTTCTGTATTGGTTCGTAAATCCACCACCAATTTTGAGGTATGTTAATGCATCATATATTATGAGTATTTGTTGCATTGATCTATTAATTGAGTAAGGATGGTGTAGATTGATTCCCCAATATTTTCTTCAACCTATAAAACGTTTCATGCTAAATTTTGACGTGAAACATGTACAATTTATGCGTGAAACACGGTTTGCATGAATCACGGTAAAATTTTTGCGTGAATCACGCTAAAATTTTAGCATGATTCACGTAGAAATTTTAGCGTGATTCACGCAAACCGGGTTTCATGCAATAATTTTTGCGTGAATCACAGTAAAATTTTTGTGTGAAACTCGGTTTGCGTGAATCACGTAGAAATTTCTACGTGATTCACGATAAAATTTTAGCTTGATTCATGCAAATCGGGTTTCACGCAACAATTTTATTGTGAATCACGCTAAAATTTCTACGTGAATCACGCTAAAATTTTACCATGTGTCACGCAACAATTTTAGCGTGATTCACGTAGAAATTTTAACGTGAAACACGTCATTATTTTTGCATGATTTACGCAAACCGGGTTTCACGCAACAATTTTAGCGTAATTCACGCAAAAATTTCAGCGTGATTCACGCTAAAATTTTAGCGTGTGTCATGCTAACCATGTTTCACGCAACAATTATAGCGTGAATCACACAAAAATTATTGCATGAATCACGCTATAATTTCTGCGTGAATCACGCAAACCATGTTTCACGCATAAATTTGTACATGTTTCACGCTAAAATGAAAGTTTATGAAATATGGCTTGAGGCACTCTGAAATTTTACGTAAAATAAATTCTAACCAATTTTTCTTTAATTTTTTTAGAAAAATGGCTATACGCAGGCTGATAATTAACTACAATGGGCAGTGGGATGGGTTGAAATATGTTGGTGGGGAGCCGTTCGTTTAGGTGGTTACAGATGATTTGACATATGCGCAGTTGTTAGATTTGATATATGGTTTGATTGGGGTTGATAGAAGTATGCATGGCGTAGTTGTCAGTTCGGTCGTCTTCAATGATATGAATGAAAGAAGAAAATACATTATTCGATGTGACAAAGATGTTTATTTTTTGCTAGTTTGTGACCGACCTGTTCATGAGATATATGTCGATGTTGTTGAAAAGGTAGACAATCATGTTAGATATTCTCCGCAAATACCTGCACCGATTTCAGGGTGGTCCACTGAAATTCCAGATGCACTACGTCTTCCTTCTCTTAGAACCAATTTTGTAGGTGCTAGCATTAGTAATATCACTCCGTCTACGGATATCCCATTATGGGAGGGTGACCACGGGATCCCACCATCTTTGCAGATGATTACGAACACTCAGATGATGTTCCTCATTCAGATTCGTCCGATGATGATGGGATTCCGTTGCCTCCAACCTCGTGTCATACTCCAGAGCACTTGTTAGATGAGGATTGTCAAGGAATGGAACAAACAGATAATCAACCTGCTGGTGGTGTTTTTCCCCCATATTACCCAGTAGTTGATGCGGTTCCATCCAGATGGGTCATTCCGGGGGTAGATCAGTATTGTATTGAACCTATCAGAAGTAAAACTTCTAATTCGTTAAATGGACCTTTGTATACTGGGAAGATTTTTCAAACTAAGGATTAGTTGAAAGCTGCGCTGGGTAAATATGCTATGATGTAGAAGTTCAATCATAGGGTAAGACAGTAGACGAAGAGGCATTTTGAGGTAGGGTGTAGGGACATTAACTGCAAGTTTGTCTTACGAGCCATCCGTAAAGAGAATTGCTTGGTGTGGCATGTCCGGAAGTTCAATACTGTCCATTCATATTCATTGGATGCTTATGAGTCACACTTTCGGTCTGTTAGTGCTGTTGTCATTGGTGAGATATTTGCACCTAAACTTAATACGAATGGTCATGTCATTCGACCCGTTGACATCATTTTTGATATGAGAGAGCAATATGGTGTACAGCTAATGTACACCAAGGCATGGCGGTTAAAAGAACATGCAAAGAAAATTCTTTACTGTAAACCTGAGGATTCATACAGTTTACTAACATCATATTTTCATATGTTAAGATAGACTAATTCAGGGACTGTCACAGCGGTAGAGAAAAATGAAAACAATAAGTTTATTTACTCATTCCTTGCACTGAAGCCATGCATACATGGGCTTCGGTCAGTTATACGACCAGTCATAGGCATTGATGCTACTCATTTGAAGGGTGCATTTTCCGGGGTGATTTATGTGGCTACCAGTAAGGACGAGGACGAAATGTTCTACCCATTGGCCTTTAGTTTTGGGGATGGTGAATCAGAAGAAGGGTGGACTTGGTTTCTAAGACATCTACGGGATGCGTATGGTAATTCTGCTAACTTGGTAATAGTTTCTGTTCGACACAAAAGCATTGCAAAGGCAATGAGCAGCGTATACCCGGGTGTACCTCACATAGTATGTTATTACAATCTGAAGGAAAACCTAAAGAATCATTGTAGGGGACGTAAAGATATCATGGAACTTTATGCCAAGGCCGCTTACTTATACCAAGTTCATTCATGTAATACAAGCTTGACTCAAATTCAAAATTCTCACCTATCCTTATTTAACATGTTGGTTGAGGCTGGGGTTGATAGGTGGGCACGTGCATATTTCCCAGGCCAGAGATACCAAATGATGACAACAAACATTGCAGAGGCCCTGAATAATTGTATTAAGAGAGCACGGAGGTTGCCTATTATCGCAGCTTTGGAGTTCTTGAGGGATATGTTTTAAAGGTGGTTTTACGATCAACGGGAGAGGGCGGTTAAAAATCAAACTTATCTTACAACTGCAGCTTCTAATCACTGTAAGGTTATGTATGATGAGTCATTAGCATTCTAGGTGTATCCTATTGACCTCACCAAATACTTAGTAAAAGGTGGTGAGCATGATGATTTAGTTAACATCAATGAGAAGACGTGCTCATGCCGACATTGAGACTTAGATAAACTCCCTTGTACACATGCTATTGCAGTAGCAAGGTATTTTCACACTATGTTCTCATTTTTACTTTTGTTAAATTGTAAACATGTTATTGTGTTCATACTCATTTAATTTCCTATTTATGTTTTGTTTTTAATAGGTTCTCGAAAATAGACTTCAATTCATTTTGCCACGAGTTCTATAGCACATCATGGCTTAAGACAGCATATGCCTCATCTATAAATTCAATTCCTAATCCATCCTCATGGGACGTACCTAGTGATGTTAGCAGTCAAGTAGTCCTACCACCTAAAGGTAGAAGGCAATCTGAAAGGTCTAGATAGTCCAGGATACCTTCGGCCGGTGAGACCCAGCGTAGAAAGAAATGCTCCAAATGTGGTGAAGCTAGACACAATCACGTGGGTTGTCCCAATCCACGTCGTACATCAATAGTTACAACTCTTCTACACCCACCAGTCAGGATGTCTCGGTTCGTAGGCAACGTAAATGTGGTACATGCAAACAATTGGGACATTATCTCGTGATATGTCCCTTTGTTGACCACTCTCATACTGAGGATGACATAACCACTGAGATGCCCTGAAGTTCTGATGCTTAAGGTATTTATATATTATTGTGGACCTTATGTTATTGTGGACCTTATGTTATTGATATTCAGTACGTGTTATTGATACTCAGTACGTATTTATATGGTTAACATAATTGATAGTATATTTCACCTTCTGTACTTGTTATGTTGTTAGTGAAATACGTTGATGTTAGCTTCAAACATATTGATGTTAGGGTGAAACACGAACTTATTTTGCCGTGAAACAAGGTAATAATTCCCATGAAACATGTTGATATTTGTTTATAATCAAAGACAATCTAGGTTTGTAAAACTAAACTTTAAATCATTAAAAGAAATAAAACTTTAAATGTATTTGTATTTTTTTTAAAATGGTCAAGTCTATTTTTCCATAAAAAAAATTTAATAGAGTTTCCCCTAAATTTTGGACTTTTCCAACCTAGTACAGAAAATCATAAGTCTTTCAAAATAAATTCCAACACTTCAAAATTTATTCAACCACTATATATACCCTTCCATTGTATGGTATGACTTTCCATATCATTTCCTACCATTATATTGTCCCAATTTCCCACCATATATATACAATACGAAAAGTTATTATAAAAAATACACATCAATCAACTGGTTCACTATTTAAAAAAATATCTCTAGCTATTTCCTCTCATATACGCTTTTCATCATTCCCATCAAAGTCCCATTTGTGGTCTTTAAACGTCATTATATTTTCCATGTACTTCATCATAAATGCCCCGCAACTAACCCTGAGAATGAGTTAAAAATTTATTTTCAATTTGTTAATAGTATACAAAAATAAACAAAAAACATTCATCATTTGACAAAATGGACATACCCAGGTGGCTGCTGGGGAAGTAATCGATGATCGACCACGGACACATCAATACCATCAACCCATGGATCTATGTTCGTGTGATCGAAGAAACCCCCACATCTCAGTATGGATGGTAAGAACCTTGTGAGAGGTTCTACGTCTTTTATTCGCTGCTTTGGAACCTTACCCCGGCTAAGCGAATCATATATGCATATCTTCTTTTGCCGTAGAACTATCTTGTACAAGACCCAGTGACTGTAACATCCCTAATTTTGAATAAATATGAAAAATATGGTTGAATTAATCTTGAGTATGTGAATGTGATAATTATGATTTGAGGGGTGAAAAATATAATTAAATGTATGTATATTTTTAGGTTTCCAAATGGACCAATTTGAACAGTCGAAAACAATGTACGAAGAAAAGAGTGAAAAACTGGACAGTGTGCATCGCGACCATCCTCGCGACCAGGGATCGCGGTAGCTGCTCGGGATGAAAATGGAGAAATTGGACCAGTGAGCATTGCGATGAGAGACCGCAAATTTCCACCAGTGAGCATCGTGACTGAGCGACACGAGGACGCGACCACCGCTCACGATACGCGGTCGCGATGGCTCAAAATTTTTTTTAAAAAATATAGCACCGAACGATTTGAAGCGGTGGAGCTTCATGAAACAGAAATTGAAAGTGAGCAAAGCTCACAAACAGAACAAAGCAGCAAAAGAAGATAGAAAAGATGAGAGAGAAAGAGGAGAGAGAAAGGAAAGAAAAAGAAGAAGAAGAAGAAGAAGAAAAAGAAGAAAAGAGAAGGAGAAGAAGGAAAAGAGTAGGAGAAAGTGTTCAGGTTCGGTGTACATGAGTTTTTGAATTTTTTCGTTTTCCAGAATATTTCGGATTGATTGAATTTGATTAATTTTGAGTTATTTGAATTATATTGATTATAGATTATAGTTCAGGTTCGATGTACATTCGTTTTCGAATTTTCAATTTTTCATAAATTTTCGAAATTATCGAATTTTATAGTTTTTGAATTATTTGAATTCTATTGAGTAGAATTGATAGTTTGAAACTGATTTCGAATTGATTTGAATTGCGAATTCTTGAAATATAGTTTATATTCGAAATTTTGATTGTGAATAATATTCGGAATTGATTTTAATACGTTTTGATGCTAAGATTGTTATGGAAATATATTGTTGAAAGTGATTTTAATTATATAATATTTGTGAAATGTATCGGAAAATGATTTTGGAGCATTTTGATTTGATATGGAATTATGAAATACGTTTGAATATATTTTTGGATTGATTTGATATGTTATTGATTTAGAAATATATTCGTATATTTCCATTATATGATGTTTGATGAAATTTAAATTTAAAAAATATAGATATATCGATATGAATCGAAATTGAATACATTGAAAGTTGAATTTGATGATTCTGAAAGAAATGAAATATGTTGACATTGGATTTGAGAAAACGTTTTGTGAAATGGCTCTGATATGTATAAACATAGATATGGATATAGGAGGTTGACATGTCAATTGGGTTTCTGTCTGAACAGTACTGTGCCGATATACCACCTTTTGGATAGTACAGACCCAAAGTGCTGGTCCTAGGGTTCTGAAATTTGTTATGGGACATTTACAGCGGGTAATTCTGTTGGTGTTCCATTCTGATATGATGTTCGGCGGGTAGCCCCATTTGTGTGTTCGATGCCGAACAACCTGTAATCCAGTCCTATAACTTATGTTATATATGTCAGGAGCCCAGCTTGAAAACAGATTTGTTATATGAAAACATTCGAGAAATTATGAAGAATTAATCCGTTGATTGATTTTGGGATATTATACTTGTTGAATTTATTTTGGTATGATTTGATATGAGCCCCATATATTATTTATATTTTCAATAAACCAATAAAATTATTTGATATAGTATATTTGTATATGCAATTATGTGTACATCCACTAAGCAATATGCTTAGTGTGTTGAGTTTTCTCACACGTAGGTAACAGAGGTTCCAAGGGAGACAAAGACAAAGAAGAGTAGAGACTGCAGAAACAGAGTCCGGAGTCACATCTGTCCTACATATATTTTGGTAGTTCTTTTGTAATAAGTTTATATATTTTGATACCGCATGCATATACAGAAACTGTTTGTATATATTTAAGGAGTTTCCGCTATGTAAATATTTTATTATATATTTATGTTATTTGAATCTTTATAAATTATATTGTGATAAATTGGTTGGTAAGTCACACTATATTTGGAAGGGTGCGCAAAATTGATTTGAGAATTTAGAAGTTAATTTTTATGAATTTTAACTGTAAACAGGTTTTGGAAAGTCAGAAAAACAGAGAAAACTCTGGCAAGATTTTTGGAAATTCATTTGGACCACTTTCAAATGTTTTTAATATCGTTTTAAATTATGGTTATATAAAAGTAAAAGTTAGATTTTAGTATATAGTAACACTCCCTGATTTGGTCCGAGCGGATTTGGGTCAGGGGGTGTTATAGTGACAGTTGCTAATGCAACACGAAATTAGAACCTGGTTGACAAATATATATAAATATATACATTTTGTCAAAATAATATATACAATTTAAATTGTTTAGTAAATAAATGATACTTACATTTTCAATATCCCACCAAGGAATGCCTGCGTCCTTTTCTCCACTCACATACGCTGACCACAAATATGGGCACTCATACGTACTAGCATCATAATCCATATCCCGTTCGGTTGCTAAAAATTCACGTTTTCAGGTAGCTGCTAAATGTCCCTGTAATGTACAATTATAATGGAGTATTTATTGTGCAAGCTATAATGTGCGAGAAAGTTTATATAAAACTAGAATAGAATAATACATACAAACAACACTGTCCCTTGTATAACGGTCTTCTTGTCCCAATTCCACGAACCATGATTCATCTTATTATGTAGTACACATATGTACGAATCAATATGCTGTAATGTTGATATTGAATTAGTGTAAAATTAATTAATTATGATGCTCTATTTAATTTGAATTTATATTTACCATTCCTTCTATCTCCTTTGATGGATCCAAAATATGGTGTAAATCATGTTAGGTAAAGTGTTCGGTCCAACCACACGTACGACTTCATTGTTTCACCAAAAAACAATGTCAGTTGGAAACAAATAAGAGTAAACGTAGATATAAATCCAAAAATTTAACTCATTCGCAAAAATATATATTAAACAAAAATTTGCTTACTACACTATCCTTTCCTCTGCCATATATTTATTAAACTCCGTCTCCGACGCCTGACAGTTCTCAGAGTTGTTATCTATTTGATTCTTCCGCCGTGTAACATTTCCTTTCTTTCCTCGTCGCAACAAAGTGTATGGTGTCCTACATGCTGCAGAAGGCCTATGTATACACCTTTCATCTCCTACTCTCTTATGGGTAAATTGATGCTTCTCAATGGCCTCCACACTCAACGTATTATTGTCCGCTTGAATGTTAGGTATGAGATACATATCTTCCCGCAGTTGCTTATCAGGTTGCACGATCGGCTCTACTGTCATATCTTGCAACATTTATAACAAATCAAATTAGCGAATCAGATTACCATTCGAAATATTTACACATATAAATGTACGTACATATATTTCTCCAACCCCATCTGCCTTTTTTTCTGCATCGTGCATAAAATCCTCAAAATGTTTGTAATTGATATCCGACCAAGTATCTTCCCCATAATCTTCCACATTGTCTTCAGCAGAACGGGGTGCCGCTGGCACACCAGGGAGGACAGCATGTATATCATCCCTGAGATCATATATCAAACGTCGAGTACGATCTTCCGAACATCGTATCTCCTCCCGTAACCTGTCGAACTTTGTACTGATAAATGACAGAAGATCCTCCTGCAATGCACTCTAAAATTAATTCAAAATAACAGTAATTAGTGTACGTGACAAAGCCTAATACTGTTATGAATTAAAGTTTTAAAAAGCAACCTGTTTTTTCTGTTTCTTGCATTTAACAGTTGGTGTAGGGTGGTCCGCTACCATCATAGGCTCCGTCCTGCGTCAAGGCACATCAAACTGATCATGCTGTATCTTCGATTTGGACTCGCAATGTTGCCTCTCTTCGTGTATTTCAATGTCCTCAGATTCATTACATATATTGTCCGCAGGGTCTACATCATCCTCTGCGGGGACATCCTTCTCCACATCATCCTCGGTGGGGATATCCTTCTCCATATCATCCTCGGCGGGGACATCCTTCTCCGCATCATCATCCGCGGGGACATGCTTCTCCGTATCATCATTGTAACACCCCCTGACCCTACCCGTCTGGATCGACCCAGGGAGCGCTACCGGGTTTTCAAAACTTTTCTTAATTCACTTTATAAATAACAAACCATTGAAAATCAAATAAATTATATTTTATAATCCCTTTTCTGGTGAACCCATTCAAAACTATTTTGAAAATTTCGACAGAGTTCCCTCTATTTTTCTGATTTTCTAAAAACCTGTTTTAACAAAAACTCAAATATTATAATAACAAACACTTCAAAATCTCAACAACTATTTGCGCACCCTTCTATTTGCTGCGACTTTCCCAAACATTTTCAATAAAATCATACGTCAATTATATATACAAATATAAAGTATAAAACATTATAAAACATAAACTATTATACAAATATTTACAAAACTCATATATTCGCATTTTACAAACTTCTGTATATGCATGATTAAGTACTTAATTTACAAACAAAGTTTAAATAAAACTACCCAAGTAATGTGACCCTGACTCTTCTTCTGCAGCTCTCCACTCTTCAGTCCTTTATTCACTGAAATTTCTTCTACCTATGCATGATAAAAATCAACGCGATAAGCATATCGCTTAGTGGGTGTACACAAATTAAATTTACAAATTTCACATAATCTCATTTATAACGTATATAAAACGAATACAAATCATATAATCATATTAACAACACATATAATTAAACAAAACCTTTCACATATAAAATCAGTAATACTCTATCCAAATTATGTTATATATATATATCAACCAGTACAAAAGGACAAATAAACAAAATTTCACAATAATAACTTATCAATCAAATAATAGCTTATAAATATCAAACAATAAGAACAATAAATAAACTGTTAAAATTTAAATATCAACAGGAATCAATATATATTTTCATAAATAAAATTTCAAACCAAGTATACATCAAAATCCAATGATATTATAAAAGTATTCAAAATTCTTTTCTATAAACTTCATTCATTTCTTTTCAATCCTGGCCCTACGGTATACTCAACATAAGTCACGGGACTGGAATATGGGCCTAATATCTGTAACATCGGTGTGACGTCTGGAGCTGCTTTAGAGACACCCGCCAACAGTCACTGGTATCGGTGTGATGTCCGGGGCTACTTTAGAGACACCCGCCAACAATCACTAATATCGGTGTGATGTCCGGGGCTGCTTTAGAGATACCCGCCAACAATCACTAATATCGGTGCAGTACTGCTAAGATAACCCAGCTGGTATACCAATCTCCTATATCCGTTTTCTATGTTCCAGTATCCTAGTGTCCGTTTCACAATACACAAGTTTTCAATTTTCATTCCAAATCATTTTATTCATTTCGAAATCAATAACTTAATTCGCAAATCTAAATCAATTCCAATAAATCCAGAATCATAATCGTATATATGTCATAATTTAATAATCGTAACATCATAATCCAAAATCACTATTGATCGATAACTAAAAAACATAATATTCAAAACATATTTGAAAACAGAGATTTCCTTTTGTCGATATATATTACAAAATTAAAAATCATCAAAATCCTCAATTTTCGACTTAATTAAATAAATTTCACAAAACGGAAACCCTCTTCATTATTCCAAAATCGATATCATGCTATTTCAAAATCAATATCAAACAACTATTTAGAAACCAAATATTCAAATCACAAATATATAGATATAGAAACCGAACGTTAATTATAACAATATATTCTGGAAACTAAAATTATCAGAATCAACAAAATCTACATATATAACATTTCAAAATCATTTTCAAAAATTTATTCACAAAACAATTCAATTAAAACTCACGAATTATTAAAAATTCAACTAATCAATTTGAATATGAAAAATAATACTTCAAATCAAAGTGTACACCAATCTGGATACCGTTTTTACGTCTTTTCTCTTCTGAGTTTTTCCTTTTTCCTTTCTTTTTCTCCTTCCTCTTCTTCTTCTTCTTCTTCTTCTTCTTCTTCTCTTCTTCTTCTTTTCTTCTTCTTTTCTTCTTCTTCCTCCTATTCTTCTCTTTCCTTCTTTCTCTCTCTTCTTTCTTCTCTCTCTTCCTTTCTCCCGGTCTCTCTTTCTCCCTCTCTATTTCTCTTTCTTTTTTCCTGAAATTTCCACCGCCTTTTATTTATTTTTTTTATAAAAATTCGGTTATAGCGACCGCTCCTCGCGACCTGTGGTCGCGCCACCTAGTCCCATTGCTCACTGGAGTGATTTCACCGCCTTTATCACGATCAGCCACCGCGGTGTCTGGTCGCGATGTTGGTCGTGATGCTCACTGCCCAGAAATCAACATTTTCGCCGCGAGCTGCTCATCGCGATCCCTGGTCGCGGTACTCACTGTCTCAAATTATCATTTTTCACCGCGAGTGACTCATCGCGATCTCTGGTCGCGGTACTCACTGCCCAGTTTTTCACCCTTTTCTTCGCGCGTTATTTTTCGACCGTTCAAATTGGTCCCCAAAATTATAAATATCATATTCACATCCCCAAAATTAATTCAACCATACTTTTCATATTTATTTGAAATTAGGGATGTTACAATCATCCTCTGAGTCATTCCCAAAACTATCAATCTTGTGCAACATAGACCCAACGAATTGATTGGGATCAAACGAGACATAATAATCCTGCTTTATCTCATCCTCCGAAGCAGTCAATGTCGTAAGTACTTCTAACTGTGAAATATAGACAAAAAAAGGTTATAAATTTCAATATTTACACAGTCAAAATAATTTTAAAATAAATATATTTTTTTCTTACATCATCTTTGAATTCATTAACAAGCCCCGTTGGTTTTTTCCTGCAATACCATCTACAAACATAAGGTATTCCATCACCCAGTTGTATCCCACACTTACCATTCAATGATGGGATAGCCTCCAATGCCCATATCTGAAAAAAAATAAATTAAATTACATGTAAAAAAAAATTGAATTTATGTCCCGTATACAAATGAAAAGCAGCTAAATTATTTTTCTTAAAAAACAAACCATTAGTGACCACGGAAATCCGTAGATGTTGATACCCAAATTCTGTTTCTTGGCTGGCGTTTTATCTTTCAAATTTTTTTTCTTACTCCTGCCACCAACACGGTTGCGAAGGACTTTCCCTAGCCAGTATATAGTACTGCTGTAAATGTAAGTCCCCCACGGAAAGTTCTCAAATGCAACCAAATCCTCGACCAACCCCCACAACCAACCAGGAACAGTGCACTGTCGCTCATGTCCAAGCAGGAAGTGAGCGACAAAGAATACGTACGCTAACTTCATCATATCATCATCTCTTGTGAAATTCATCTTCTCTAACTTTAATTTAACCTTGTTAATGTGAATACGCCGCTTACTGAAATACCTCTGTTGAACACCATCATTGCTGGCCGGGTAATGGGATACAATTCCATCAGGCTGTACAAAGTAAAAACTTCTCCTTCCCAAACCTCATAGCTTTACCACCAACCTTAAATCACATCTCATCCTCTCTTGCACCTGGGTATTCGATCTCCCGACACAACAAGGTTTGGTATAGTTTACCACTAAAGTATTGGTCTCCCCTCGTTCTAAGGAAATGACCAAATACTTCATTTATCTATCGATCTAACTGACCCTCCCTAACCAAAGCCTCCCGAAAAGTTCCCTATTCGCTAAAGCGACAATGCATGTTAAATCGAAGGTCAAACCATCTGTCCTCATCATATTTGTAAGTTAACTGAACATGATTGTCGTCCATCTGCAAATAAACAACATACTTATTAGTATAGAAAAAATATATAACAAAAGAAAATCATCAACCTTAAAACATTAAATAATTTACGTGATTCACACGAAATTTGAAACATGATTCACGTTGGAATTCGTGCATGATTCACATTGGAATTCGTGCGTGAATCACGCTGGTAAACTTGTGTGAATCACGCCGAAAATTTTTCGAATCACGTTTCAATCACGAAGGAAAAAATGCGTGAATCATGCAGAAAATCCTGCGTGATTCACGCGGGAATTGCTGCGCCAGTATGATTCATGCGGGAATTTCAGCTTGATTCACGCATGATTTTCTACATGATTCAAACGAAAATTTCCGCGTGAATCACGAAGCAAATTGCGCATGAAACACGAAGGAAATCTCGCGTGAATCACGAAGGAAATCTCGCATGAATCACGAATGAAATTGTGCGTGAATCTCGTGTTTCACGGGCGATTTGCTTCGTATTTCACGCGCGATTTTATGCAACAATTCTGTCAATCGCGCGTGAATATCCAGTTTCACGATAGATTTGTTGTATGTTTCATGATAAATTTGTTGTGTGTTTCACGTGATTTTCCAACATGTTTGACGTTAAATTTCAATCAACAATAACAAATTACAATAAAACGTAACGTCAAACATCAGATTAACAAACAAAATAAGTTACGTGAAACGCGCAAATACAATTTTACGTGAATCGTGCGAATACAATTTTACGTGAAATGTGCGAATACAAACGGTAACTAATTTTTTGTCTCATTCAATCAACACCCAAATACCAATATTTAACGCGCGAATACAAACACAAACGGTAACTAATTTTTTACCTTATTCAATCAACACCCAAATATCAACATTTAACAACCAAATACCAACATCATTCAGTCAAAATCATTTAAAACAAAACACATTTTCGTTTCCAATTTGTCAAAAATTTTGAATCTGTCAAAAAAACTCAGAACACAATTTCGACCACAGTTATATTCATAAACAATAAACAATCACCTTGAAAATATATCAAAAAATATATTTTGTCTAAATATATCAAAAATTTGTCAATCTGTCAAAAAAAATTCAACATTTATACAATAAACAATATGTCAAAAAATATATAAAAAATTTCAATATATTCATAAAAAAATTTGTCTAAATAAAATCAACATTTACACCATGAAAATTTTAAAAAAATCACCTTAAAAAATTTCTTCTTCTTCTTCTTCTTCTTCTTCTTCTTCTTCGGCGCCGGCATTTTTCTCAGGCTTCTTCGCCGGCATTCTTCTTCGGCTTCTTCTTCTTCTTCTTCTTCTTTGGCTTCT